>CM041787.1:51165634-51567759 GCA_023375725.1 Nephotettix cincticeps
GCTTCCCTGGGCTCAGATTACATCGCATCAATAGAAACTTCACTAGAAGTTGCTGAGAGTCAATGTGGACTGACGTAAAATAGATTGAATTAGTTTTGATACCATTAGGTACATTAGGTATTTAGGTACCATTAGGTATTAGGTAGTTTAAAACAATCAGTAAAGTTGGGTGTAGCTTCATGGTCCATATTCTTTTTTCATATGCTTGATAATGTATGTGATGGGATGTTTCGTGTACTCTTCCTTCGTTTGCGGCTTAATCTTGAAAGCCATCATGTCCATAAATATATCCGTCAGGTATCTCGGCAGTATTCTGTAACCGTAATACATAATCATTAATAATGGCCACTATTTACTCAATTATCACATAAATCCATTCACAATCAAAGTAATTAATTTTTTACATGGATGTGTCTTAGTTCTGGAAGATGGGTATTGCCAATCAGCCAGAACCCAATCTGAAACGGAAGTAACGTCATATGGTTATAAGGACAGCTGAAACTTAAGAACAGCTGTTTAGATGAACTGAAAACATTCCCTTTAGATATAACCTATTTCCCACAGGGACATAAATAAAAACATTTTCTTTAGTTGTAATGAGCATCAGATTTAAAATTATTCTTTATTTTTAAAATTGAACTTAAGTTTCTTCTACCGATTTAAATTTCTCTCATTTCAATTTACCACCCACACATCATCACTGACCTATAGAATTTGATCACTTCCGGTCCGGCTTATGCACATTTTATTGTCGCGCGGTTTAGCGAAATTAATTTGTTTAGAATCAAATGGGACCACAACACTTAATTAAGGCGCGTCCTAAATACGCGTTTTTTAAGAATTGAATCAGATTATATATTTTCTCGAGATCAAGTTCGAAATGTTTTGTTAGGGCATCAGCGCTGCCACCTGACTACTGGACGCGCGAGGTCAATGTCACTGATAAGGCGATCGCGCTAGTCTAAGTTTAAGGTCAAATAAATAGATAAGATATTAAAATACGATGTTAAAAATTAATGGTCTTCACAAAACACGAGGTGACACCGGAAGCAGTAAAATGGCATACACCCTCCGAGTAATGGTAAATTAGAAATACTTTGTCGGGTGGTTTAAAATTGTTTTACTATATGGCGGTTGACATATATCAACAATCTACCTCAGTAGGAATTGTAAACATTTAATTACCGGTACCATGAAACTGGCCAGAGAGTTTTGAATCTGTATAAATTGAAGACAGACTTCATTTGATGATACTTTTGAAACGTGTCAACGGTTGTTTACAATTCTATTTAACAACACGGTATAAGGCTTCCAATAAACAATTAATTGGTTTAATTATTGTGTTACATGTAGTATGGTTACATTGAAGGTGGGTTTTATTTGACATGGTTTTATACGCTTAAATTAACATTTCCAAAAAAAACTCGAAATAAAAATAAGAATATTCAGTTCTTTACTTACAGTAAGCCTTGCTAATGGACGGGTTTTGGATCCAAGTTTTGGGTACGAGCCACACTCGTTAACGTCCGCACTATTGAATACTACGTTAATCCGCAAGGACCATCCTCATAATTAGACCAGTTCGTAATTCAGAGGCAGTGGTTAGGACTTCACGTTAAACTGTAGGTCTCTTAGCTACCATCAGATGCTGGGCTATTAATTAACAGTCCTGTTTAAGGAACATATCAGCCTTAGTCAGTAACAAGACTACATGATCGCGCCACAATCATCTTACACTCAATACTCATTCATACTTGGCTTAATTAAAATACCTACCTTGGGGTAGAATCACCATTTCAATAATCTAATCTAATATCCTATACATGATAGTATATTCAAATTAGTTTAAAACATTGGCCAGCTACGACGAGCTGTTTTTATACCCTGCCAAATATTGTTTTCGTTGCCTATAAATTCATACTGTGATTATGAAGTGTGATTTTATCTTACATCTGTCACTCATATAGCTACTTTTGTAGGAGTATAAATGAGGAAATGCAAAATTAATACTCGTCACCAGGTGATTAAGTAAGGTGTTCGTTATGTGTTAAGTAAATGCCGCAGGTTAATAACTCACTCTGGAAACTTCTACATCGCGAACAGTGCATCTGCACCCTACTGGTGAAATATGATGATTTTAAACTGTACTATGTGTCTTGTGCATCTATTACTGATAAATAATATTTTCTTAACCTTCCTTCTGTTTTTGTACTAGCTTCAAGGATCTTCCACAACTTAGACTAATGAATCCCACGCACAAACCAGTTGCTATGCCAATTAAAGTTTCCGCTTTCGTAATCAGTACCTTCCTGTTGCCATCAAAGTCTGCAGATACCAAGGGACGAATACTGCCACCTCGTCTCTCTTTACCCCGGCGATCGTAGCTCTTACCACTTTGTCTATAGATGTGGGAGGAAACCTGAAATAAACATTGGAAAACTGGATTAAATTAGGTTTTTTTTTTAAATAATACAAGTTTTCGTCTTCGCTATTAGGTTTTTTAAAGCCACAAAAATGTGTCATATAACTAAACAATGTTCGGATCAGCTTCCACTGACTTGAGAGACTGCACTGTAACAAAATATGTCCAAACAACATGTCCAAACATGTCCAAACAACATGGATGAATGTCGTTATAAACGGTATAACGTAAGATTTCAAATATGATTCAATATTACATTGAAGTAACGTAAAACATTGCAAAGTCAGAAAATCATTATTTCGATCGTAAATATATTTTTCAGTTTCATCCTAATAATCTAGCAATTTATTCACTGTTGTGTGTAAGATATTTATTTTCTTTATTGTAAAAACCTCTCATAGCCATTTTCACTTAAGTTCTAAACTCTCAAATTAAACTCCTAAACTCTTTTTGTCATTTGACAGTAAAGGTTCTTAGTGCCTGATTAAGGGCTGATTGGTAGTATTTACAGTATTTATTATTATTATCTACAGTATTATTTATAGTATCTATTAATACTATAATTTAGCTCTTTGTAATCACAATATTTTAAGAAAATTATGTAAAGTTGTTTCTCACAGTGAGTTTCAGAAACTTTAAAAAGTTTTGGTTTCATTCTAAAGGAATTTTTAGTAAGTGTTATAAGTCATAATTTATGTAAAATAGTATAGTACAAAAATACCAGTCAGTTTACGGAGTGTGGGGTTTTGTAATCTTAAATAAAGATTTACACCAAAAATAAGCATTATTTATTAAAAGATTGACTATGAACTTTGAATTGGAACCTGGAAATTTTGAGGCAGAACGTAATGTATTTAACCAAGAGATTGGGAGTTCGAAATCATTGTTTTACAGATTTATATGCCATGCAAAAATATGAACAAACTGGCACGGTAGCTCGCTACGGCCCAATAAGTCAAAGGTTGCTAGATCGAAACCAGTGGTCGGTGACTCCTGTCAGATCATGAGCAGTCACCTCTGGTCAGTAAACAGTATACTGGCTCACGCCTCTTCGGTACCTCGCTGTCTTTAATTCACTGCACAGTCCCTGGGCCCATGGTTGGGCAGTTGAGGTTTAAAAAATCACAAGTATTGAAATGCCCCGACGTACAGTCCTTGAATGGGTTAGCGACAGACCTTATGTCCCAGTTCTTGACGTACTGTGCGCTGGTGTTGATGAAGTACGGAAACACTGTCGTGGTCTTGATCTCGTTGCCGGGCCTCATCTCTAGTTCGGACCGAACCACTTCCATCAACCCTGCAGACAAACACATGGAATCAGTTACACAACGTACACTTAACATTAACGGAAAACGACATTTGGACTCATGATACTCGAAGACATTTGAAATTATGTTCTTGTACATCCTTAGAGGCGTGTGTACCTCCTTACCGTAGAGGCCGAACTTGCTGGCCACGTAGACCGATCCTCTCGGAGCTCCGTACATGGAACACACGGAGGCGATAGCTACGATGTGGCCGGAGTTGTGGGTCTTCATGGACGGCAGGAACTCCTTCAGTATCTGGAAAAGTAAACTACAATTGATAACTGAAACCGAAGCAGAAAAACAATACCAATAATTAATAAAATTGCATATGCTTATTAAATGATCTCCAAAACCATTATTTGTAGGGGAGAGTTGTATAAAACGAGATAGGAGGGTAAAATTGTTAGTATTGATTAATAATTTATTCTTTCAAAGTAATCATCCAATTTTTGAAAATGATAACACGAGAAACAAAGTTAAATCAATTGTTGGAATTTTATAGGGGAAACCCCCTCCCCCGGAAATACCTATCTTTTTGAGTGGGTTTTGTTGGGTGATTCGACTCGCTCAAATGTGATAGATGCGAGTGAGGATAATTCATTAATATTGTAGCAGTTATAAAGACTAATTTAGTACTATAATACTGTACTCGACGAGACGTGTTCAGAGGGGTGGCTGCGCTTGAGTATTGAATGACTAGAATAGACATATAAATTCTAAGAAGAAGAAGGTGATACTAGTGATAAGGGTAATATTGTGACCCATAAGTGTAGAAGTAAATAATTTGTCTGCAAGTAAGGTTAACGTCTGTGAAAGTTTATTTAGTCTATTAGCGTTATATTACCCAGAAGTGGCTGAAGAGGTTGACGTCCATGACGGCGCGGATCTCGTCCTCGCTACACTCCTCCGTCAAGCCCTCGCCGTGGATGAGGCCGGCGTTGTTGACCAGGATGTCCACGAGTCCCAGGTCCGCAGTGATGGCCTCCCGCAGGGACTTGACATCCTCCACCTTGGCCACGTTACACAAGTACGCCTAACAGTAAACGTTACATATTTATCTTTAACTGATATGTTTATTTGTGCATAAATATACTAATTAATAACAACGCCTTGCCTTGCCAAGGTCATGTCTTGATCTAATATTATTATCAATTTACCCCACTAGAGTTGAAACTTTGCAAATTGAATCGGGATCAAAATACTACTTTTTAGTTTATTACCGACTATTAACCTGAAATGGGGCGGCCCACAAGGGGTCAGTATGAAAACTTTAATTGAACCATTTGAAGCATAGGTACATTTACAGAACAATGCCGTAAACCCGGCTTCAAAATAACGACCGAGTGAGAAATGGCAGCCATTCAAAGATAGTTTGAATTTTAATTTTTGAGGTGCTTTCAAGATTTGAGTGTATTTAGTAATTCAAAAGTTAAACTTTGCAAATCCAATTGAGTGCCAACAATTTATTACTTTTTCCCCTTTTACATAGTATAAGTGAAGAAAGTATTGTTTTCGTCAAAATTTTCAAATTTTAGCTGAGAGTTTTCATAAAAATTTTATTTTAGCGAATTTCCCATAGGGAAGAAGCTATTACCGTAGGTCTCATGGTAAGACTTAAGCCCGAGACCATGTTATTTTTTCTTCTTTAGGTGCCCAGAGACCAAAAACAATAGTCGTTAAAATTTATATATATATATGTATATATATATGTATATATGTATATATGTATATATATATATATATATATATATATATATATATATATATATATGTGTGTCTGTTAGCACGATTACTCTCGTAAAAATGGTCCGATCGAGACCAAATTTGGTAGAGACGTGTATTCCTACAAATGCTCGGACGAGTTCGTAAACCAGACATATCGGTCAATGGGAACGGGTAGTTTGGGGGGGTTTTGTACCCCAAAATGGGGTTTTCTGCGTTTTTCACATGTAATTTTTAAAAATTTCAAAATTTATATTTCACCATTGGCATCAGCTTAAAAAACTACACAATTAAGTTCCTTAAAGTTTTTCTCTATCTTAAACGGTTACCGAGATATATAATTAATTTTTCACTTATTATCTAATATTTTTTTATGAAACTTGACATTTAGCTTCATGTGGTTGAGATCCATACATTTGTGCTAAAAAATCATAGTTTATGTGTTAATCATGGCAGCAAACCTGCATACTCTTTTCCCATGTTAATCATATGGAGATTAGGCAAACTCCTTTATTTACTGACAGATGTTGATAAAAGTTGGTATAAATGTTAAAAATAAAATTTTTGATGGTATACTTTCAGTGTTCCTCACAGCAGCAAACCTACTCACTCTTTACCATTTTAATCTTATGGAGAATAGGCAAATAATTCCCATGTTTATCGACAGATTTTGACCAAACTTGTCATATATCATAATTATTATATTATTGATTTGGAAATTCGCTGAGTACGCAGGTCTGCTGCGACGGGGGTATTTTAATATCAATAGTAAAATAAAAACAGGTTGTTTCAAAACTCTCTACTAACCTAATTATTGTTCCTGGGTCAGTTTAAAATCTAAATATTACATTTAAGTCGTATGTATACTATCGGTTATTTGCAGAGACACCATATTGGTTTTGACATGAATATGTCTTAGCTCTGGAGGGGTGTTGGTGATTTGTAATATGTAACAGGTTTCCATAGACACTACCAGAGCTGTTGTATTAAATTTTAAAGATATTAGAATAAGAACAGCTGTTTGGATGAACTGAAAATATTCCATTCAGACGTTATATAACACAACATGATAATAATAATATAACATGATATAATTTACCACTTTACAACTTACCACAGGTAAGTAAATACAAAAGGTTTTTCTAAAACTATTATTTTTCATAGCTCTCAAACAAAAAATAGTTTTATTTACTTCCCTGTGGGAAATAGGTTAGACCATGGATATGTTTAAAGGGAATGTTTTCAGTTCATATAATTTATGAATTTTTTATGAATGTTTTAATTCTTTTACATTATAAAATCAACACAATAACTCTGATAGCTTCTATGGAAACCTGTTACATATTTTCTATCTTAAAATTCACCAACACTCAGAGCTAAGACATATCCATGTCAAAACGTTTGAATTTAGCATAACCTCTAATAATGGCAGGGATAAAATATGGAAAAACACTTCAAGGTTTTCGGACGTAGAAGTTTAGAGTGATGGCTAGTTAAAATTTCAAATAAATTTAATTTAAAGAGTTATTATTATAGAAACTTTACATTAATAACGTTAGATATTTTTGCAAAAAAATTAATGATACCTGAATCTTGAAAAACTGTTAAAAATATATCAATTATGACACTTATAGTTGGGTAAGGATGTTTTAGTACCTCCAATATAGGTGATTGTTACATTTTTTAAGTATATTACTAGAAGCAGAATATCGTTAGGGAGAAGTGCTTACATGAAAGTAAAAGGTCTGTTAACAGCAAAAAGAATATCATTAGAGTTAAGGAAAAGATTTGCTAAATGTTTTGTCTGGAGTGTGGTGCTTTATGGATGTGAGTCATGGACAATTAAAAAAAGGGAGGAGAAATACCTGGAGAGCTTTGAGATGTGGTTGTGGAGAAGGATGCTGAAGGTGAAGTGGACGGATAGAATGAGAAATGAAGATGTATTAAATAAAATGAAGGAGAAAAGGAAACTGATAATAACGGTAAGGAGAAGAAAAGCATGTTGGTTGGGACACATACTTCGAAGAAATTGTCTGCAAGCAAGGATTTTGGAAGGTAGGATTGAGGGAGTAAGGGGAAGGGGGAGAAGAAGGATTGGAATACTGGACGATATTAAGAAAGGAAGGAGATTCCAGCAACTGAAGGAAGATGCTCAGGACAGAGAAAAATGGAGAGCGTCGTGCAGTTGAAACCTGTCAGTCTGACAGATTCACAAAAGAAGAAGAAGACTAGAAAGCTGTGTGCGTATGTGTGTGTGTGCGTGTGCCTGGACGTGTACAGAGCCACAGGCAATCCTTTTGTTCCGATTTAGATGAAATTTGGTATATATATACATATATACATTATATATTTATTTATATATATACATGTTAACCGTATCTCCAAGGATTCCTTTTAGCGAATTTCCCATAGGGAGGAAGCTATTACCGTAGGTCTCATGGCGAGACTTAAGCCCGGGACCATGTTATTTTTTCTTCTTTAGGTGCCCAGAGACCAAAAACAATAGTCGTTAAAATTTTTATATATATATATATATGTGTGTGTGTGTGTGTGTGTGTGTGTGTGTGTGTGTGTGTGTGTGTGTGTGTGTGTGTGTGTGTCTGTGAACACGATAACTCTCGTAAAAGTGGTCGGATCGAGACCAAATTTGGTAGAAACGTGTATTTCTGCAAGTGCTCGGACGAGTTCGTAATCCAGACATATCGGTCAATGGGAACGGGTAGTTTGGGGGGTTTTGTACCCCAAAATTGGGTTTTTTTGCGTTTTTCACATGTAATTAAAATTTTTTTTTTTATTTTATCTTTCACCATTAGAATCAGCTTAAAAAACTACACAATTTAGTTTCTTAAAATTTTTTTTCTATCTCCAACGGTTACTGAGATATAAAAAAATCTAAACACAGTACGTTGTATTTTGAGGCTCCAATGTTAATCTTATGGAGGTTAAGGAAAAATTAATTTTTTACTTATTAACTAATATTTTTGGATAAAACTTTATACTTAGCTTTATGTGGTTGGGACCCATATGTTTATGCTAAAAAATCACAGTTTATGTGTTTATCATGGCAGCAAACCTGCATACTCTTTTCCTATGTTAATCATATGGAGAATAGCCAAACTCCTTTATTTATGGACAGATGTTGATGAAAGTTGGTATAAATGTTAAAAATAAAATTTTTTGATGGTATAAATGCCTACTCTCAATGTTCCTCATAGCAGCAAACCTGCTCACTCTTTCCCATGTTAATCTTATGGAGAATAGGCAAATGATTCTCACGTTTATCGACAGATTTTGACCAAACTTGTCATATACTATTATTATTATTTTATTGATTTTGAAATTCGTTGAGTACGCAGGTCTGCTGCGACGGGGGTATTTATTTTTCTTTATTTTTAAGGGTAGTTTGAGGATGAGTGCTTACTTTCCATGCTCTTGGTTGGCATTGGGATATACCCTTAGTGAAATCCTTAGGCTCTTATGGTAGACATTTTCCTTGTCCCTCAGACATGAAAAAACGTCCTTGTCAGGGGAACTTGTGAGTTGTTGGTTTGCAGTATGAATTCCCTTAGGGTATTGTGTGGTCCGAGACCAATGCTTGATTAAATTTCGTGGTCCTTTTTACTCTGAGAACTAAGCAGACTGTAGATGTCCTACTTTACCTATTCTTTTGAATCCTTCTTTCTGGAGCTGTACAATGTTCTGCAGAAAGGCGTTCTTAGGCTTTTCTTGGACAGCCTAATCCTCTAGAATCTAACTTCTAATATATATTTATAAATTAGCAAAGGGTACGTAGTGAGTGTTCATGGCGGATGAGGCTGGTATGTGGCACAACCTGTGGTTCCAGACCGACCAAATAAACTGATAACACATAAATGGGAACAATTAACTCTGGGTTTTATGAGCAAACTATGTAATTAATGCAGAGACGAATAACAATTAGAATATTGTAAGATTTAAATACGAGAAAATATTTCGTTTCCTGAATAAAAATTAACATTAATAAAGATCATTTAAAATTTTCTATGTACCAGGAAAATAAATCTCTAAAAAATTTCTTTGTTCAATAATTCAAACAAAAATCTTATTTTTAGAAGAGTAACTAGTTATCTCTTACGCATTTTCTTTATTGGAAATAAAAATTGTATTAAGTGATTTATCAAAATGGGTGAAATAATGAAATAATATAATCAAGACAAACACATATCAAAAGAAGCAATATCATTATAACTTATAAAGTAAATACATTTTTTTCAGCCTCGCCTGGAGTCACAACCCCTGCAGTTCAGAATAACAGCCGGACGGTCAGCACTAGGACAGGGGTGAGTGGAAATTTATAACATGATGTAGATATGTAAATAACATGAGGTGTAACTACAGCTGACATGATGTTGAGGTGTGATAACATGGGGTAGAACTAATAATAAGCTATTTAGAGCAAATCATTATTGTAACATGATGTAATGATAACATGTGGTAAAAATATTCATAACACGAGTGGAACCACCAGAATAAGGTAAAACTGAGATAACATAGTTTAATGGGTTGAAACTGTCTCTGAAGATTAAAAGAAACGTGAGGTGGACATAGGTCCACCTCACGTTGTCATTTCACGTTGTCAAGAAATTACATCTTGAAAGAAATATAACTATTTAAATTTTGTTATTTTTATGCAAATCATAAAATACCAAGCATACACAAATAAACACAAAACATGCCCCCCTTATAACCACTAACCATAATGCCGTCAACTTCCACCCAAGCCGGTCACCGTTTATTTAAGGTGGGCCCTCCACTCCACTATACCACACATTTGCAAGCCGAATTGGGATTGCTCATGGTCGGGATCGAACCCTCGTCCCTCCGAATGGCTTCAACTGTTGTACTCGTCAGCACAACGGTCTAACCACTACACTACAAAGGACCACCGTATGAGAAAGCACTTATTTGGCTATAAAAGCATACTCTAGCGGCAAAATAACGAACTCAAGCGTCAGAATAAGGAACTACACGAGTAGTTGTATGTATTAGCTCGGAGATGGCTGCACCGTGACGGTAATTGTTGACTTCGATAGCATTATACAATTGCAACTCGCTGACATCTCACAGTGAAATGTTAGCACCTGGAGGGTTAAATATATTTTTTACTGGCTTGACTGTTATCAAAATTGAACAGAACGCTCATGTGATTAAAGTAGACCTAGTAAAAGATGACGCTCTTTGTACCATAAAATATAATTATGGTTCTATGGTATGATAACATAGATATGCAATTTCAGTCTAATATTATCAACAGCCAAAAAATATCAACAAAGAGGCATATTAAAAATAAAATAGAATCTTTTTATTAATCTTTAATTTATGGCCATTTTTTAATCTAAATTTTTTAATAGTTGTTTGAAAATAAAATAGACTTTATGATTAGTAGCCTTCTTACAGTTATTATTGCTCAGTTTTTAAAAGCGACATTTTTAGAAAGACCCCGATTGTAAAAAATAACGTGAAAATGAAAGAAATTCTCTGCTCAGTTCATTACTATTATTTATTTGGTATTACATGAATTAGATCCAAATATGACTTATTCGCTTTCTGCTAGATCTCATATTTAGTAAAACTTAAAAAATGTTGCTAGAATCAATCAAAACTGGGTTTTTGAAGGATCGTTACTTTATTTTTAAGTAGTGGGTGAGTTTAAAGTAAACAAAACCCTACTACAAAAGGTGTAGATAAATTTTAAAATATTTTTCAAGGTGAATTCTTCTAAGGTTGGCGAACAAAACTACCTTCTTTATAAGTATTACACACAGACAAAAATCGTATCTCGTATCTAGGTACACATTTCTAATTTTCGAGGTCATAACAAATTTCACAATTTCAAAAAAGCAGATAAAACTCTAATTTGATTTACGTATATACGATGAATGGGTGAATGACCTTTGGGTGAGTTATATATAGAAAACCTTTACACTGTTTGAATAGTAAACAAACTGCGTTTAAATTTAAGCTACAACGAGTCCAGTTAAACGATTCAATCTCAATACAGCTTTTAGTAGACTGAGACCACGGGCGGAATAAATTAAAACAATTGGGTTGAGGTCGATGAGTAGTCTCTGACTTCGAATTTTAGTATTACACATTTCCTTCACTTTTGACCTTCAGGCAACAAAGAGGTGATTCAATCCTTTATATATAAACTAGCTGACCCGGCGAACTTTGTAACGCCCTACAGTAAGTATGTGTTAACTTTAAGATTGGCCATGTCCTGAAATCGAATATCATTACGGCTTCATTGTAAAAGATTAGATATTCTGGGCCGCGGCAGAGTTAATAACAATACTGAAACGATAAGACATTTATAACATTCTGACAAAACAAATAAATCTAAGTGAATTGATTCACAATTTTTTAATCCAACCTAAACCCAAACCAAACCTAACTGAAATTCGTATTTTATTATAATACAGCTGATTATTACAATAAACATAGTATGTATAAAAATTGTAATTTTTTATTTGACCAACATAAAAACACGTGACTTTTAATCGGACATAAAATAGAAAATATAAACACATAATCCCCAAAAACTTTAAACAATCATCGTGGTGAATAAAGCTGTTCATTTTGTACATCACATATTTACTTCATAGTTCTACAATAACTAATGAAATAATCACTTACCATTCATTTGGTAAGTGATTATTTAACTATCTAGGTGTCTAGGCTTTTGAAATAATAATTAATGATTCAGATGGCATTGGGTTATAAAGCATATTGCTAATTGAAAGTAAATCAAACAGCCGTAGCTTAATAAATCAAAAGTTTTGATTTTAGAAAATTTGTAAACAAACTTACTCCCCTTAAGGTTAACATTAGACATTTAAAACACCATAAAATGGAAACTTATGGAGATTTTGAAAACATTTTTTCGCTAAAACCTTCCCGACACATAAAGAGCAACTTCCTAAAATTTCATAGCGATAGGATGAGTCGTTTGGTAACGTGTAAAGGACATACATACATACATTCATTTTTATATATAGAGATATAGATATCAAAACTGGATAACAGGCACAAAAGCTGAGTTTGGACCGTTCCCCATCAAAACGTTAAAAATGCCACTGGCGTAGAAATACAAAAGAAAGCAATACTTTTGAGTTGTGATTTTGTTTGCAAAGCAACAGTCATGTCCGTGTCCACAGACTTGCAGTAACTGAGATGAGGAAAGACTAGTAGTTCGACATTAGAATAGTTTATTCTTTTTCACTGTGTGAATAGCAGATAAACATTTTTGTACGTATTCAATGAATCTGTCCAGTCAAGTGTGTTGTTAGTCGTCGACCACAGACTTTTAAATTTACTGAAGAAAGAAAAGTATTTGGCAGTCCACATGTATCATTTATTTGTTATATCGGTTAGTAAGTTTTGAAACCATGACACTACCAACTGAGCCCTTCTCACCTTATCATGTCAACTTATGTCCAGGACTGGACGAGGAGGCCGGCTGTGTCGGAGTTTCATCTTGACCGCATCTCCAAGAGGGAGGTTGTTCCACAGTACCACAGCGACCCTGGGAGGCAAGTCACATCGTCCTCACACTGTACCTCCTTCTGAACACTCTGGAGCTCATAAAGCTCCTTGTGAACACCCTATAGGTCAGCTCCTCACTGCAACCCCTTTTGAACACCCTGAGGGTTGACTACATTGAACTGACATAACGGAGTAGGTTGAGTACTACGACCCAAAAGAACCTGGTTTTATCTACGGCCATGACACATGTGGAATTTAATTTCTAAGACTCACACTGAGCTCTGATGGCACGTTCGTTGGTCCTGGCTACATAAAGTAGTTCTTTGCTCATGTAAGGCTACGTTTTCATAGACACGCATTAGATGCGCTGCGACATTCTTTTAAAATTTTTGTCGCAGACACATACAATGTTTAGTTGCGTTGAGGAAAGGTTCGAAGCGAGGGAAGAGTTTTAACTAGTCATATGCGATACTAGTTCTCGGAATGAAAGGTTACATGTATTAGGGTTAATGATATCGATTCATGGAGCCATCTGCGGCTTAAATGCGCCTGCACAACGCATTTAATGCGCGTCTAGGAAAACGTAGCCTTAGAGGCGTTAGTGCGTCACGAAAACTTGTGGTAACAGACAAAGGCGCTCTTTCGTCAGAAGGTTACACAATACTAACTTATTTAATATGGGAATTTTGTTTTTTTACATAGTATCTAAGATAGGATAAGTTAATGTGAAAAACTATTATACTTTCAATATATTGGTTTACAGTATAATCGGATGATTGTCAATTATTAATTGTGATACTAAAAATCTATTACTGCTTTAGATATTATCGTTAAATGCTACTGAAATGCACATATTTTCTTTTGTTCTCTATGACGCCAACATCAACTGACTCTTTCACTCCCTAGAGCGTAAAAGAATTAATTTTGACTCAAAAGAGATATATATATACTGTATATATATATATATATATTTTTTGTTTTTTATATATATGTATATATATATATACTGTATGTATACATACAGGATGTTCACTAAATAAACTTTGAGAGGTGATAGTACTCATCAAAATAAACAAAAGATTTTCTATAAACATAATTAAAATAACAAAGAAACTATTAACATATGTTTATAAGAAACTTTTTGTTTATTTTGATAAGTACTATCACCCTTCGAGGTTTGTCCCCGACTTTATTGAACACCCTAACTTAAAACTGTTGTTTTCATAGATGACATACGTGTGTAAAAAACGAAAAATATGCCAATGATCAATAAACTAAAATATTTCAACCTATTTCAATTTAACTACAACTGAAAATTCAGGTTCAAAGGAAAGGCATGTTCCAGAATTTATTTTTTCACTTATAACTACAGAAAATAAAAACTATGTAGATACTCTTAACATTATAATTACGTTCACTACCATCTGAACTACACTTAACTAAATGGGTTATAAAATCAAGAACTTTTGAAATATGAACCGTAATTAACGACTTTGGTATGATATTATATCAGTGAGAACGGCTCAATTATTTAGTATTAATTTTAAATTAGATTGAACTATAAATGTCATAATTAGTAATGCCTATTATACGATAAGACCACATTTTAATAGTGCATATTTTAAAATAAATTTAAAATAAATCATAAAAATGTAAAAAAGTAATATTTATTTTCATTTATTAGGTGGGTATTTCTTTTTGTTAAATCAATTAAATGGAAAATATTTTCAGTAAACTTAGAAAAAAAGTGGCTAATATAGCTCAAAATTGTGATTTTGTGAGGTTATAATTTTATGTTTTTAGGACACGTGTCAGTTTAAAGCAGTTTAAGGCCTCCACCGAAAGGTATAGAATGATGAAAATAAGTCTCATCATTGTTCACGCTCTCATTTTTACGGAGAAGCTTTGGAATAAGGTCATGACCTTTTTTTCTGTTACAGGAAAATTTCATTTAATTTATACGACCATTTTTAAAAATTGCTTTGAAGTTATCATTCTCTCAAGTTAACGGTTATAATTCATTATTTAAAAGATTATGGTGTATGTTTTGACTAAAGATAACCCTTTAACCCTTTGAGAAGATTAATGAAACAATTAACATTTGTGGATATAGTGTTATAGAAGTAAAACATATTTTTCAAAATTGAAATTTGAAACAGTGTAAAAAAGTGTTTCAGCATTTTATACCTTTGTAACAGTTCTTAAGACAATGTAAATATTAATAGGAATAATACATATTTTTGAAAACAATTCAAAATTCAATTTGTATAATAAGCTTAAGTTGGGGAGCGCGCTGGTCTAGGGGTAGAGCGCGGGGCTTTGGTGCCCAAGGTCCCGGGTTCAAATCCCGCCAATCACCAATGGCTTTTCGCTATGTGATAATGCCGCAACCCACACAGGGGTGCGCAAAAAGCCGCTACGGCTGAAGTGCCTTGGGAGTAATCCGCCCCTTTCAGTAAAAAAAAGTAAGCTTAAGTTTTTCTATAAGAGGTATCTTGTATTGAGTATTTAACACTTACCTTTAAGATTACATTTAAAGAATCTTAAAAGTTCATAATGGTGTTGGTTATTAATTATTCAATATCGTTTATTGGACTTTTCCAACGTATCTGTTTTTTACATGGATATATCTTAGCTCACGGGGGTTTGGGTGATTTTTAAGATGGAGAATATGTAACAGGTTTCCATATAAACTACTAGAGCTATTGTGTTAAATGTTTTATATAAAAGAATAAGAATAGCTGTTTAGATTAACTGAAAGCATTCACTTTAGACATATCCATGATCTAACCTATTTCCCACAGGGAAGTAAATACAAACTTTTTAAACCACACAACGTTTCTGGAGGTGGATTTTTAGCTTTAAACATTCAATTTTTAATGTAAATTATTACGAAATCATTTTTAACTAGGAGGAGTTTCTCCACCTCGAGAAACGTTGTGTAGTTAATAACACAGACACATCGGAAAAGTCCAATAAAAGTTATTGAATAATTACATTTATGTCTGGTTTATGTTCATATGAAACCTTAAAGATTTAAAACTTTATATTTTATGTTAAATTATGTCTCGTAGGTTAACTTATGTCTTTCTACTTGTGATTATAATGATTCATAAGAACGTTATTTATTTGTTACTTGTAAATACGAGAGTTGAAATATATCAGTATTACCCATTTATATAAATGTGCCTTTTTAGATTTGATACATGTTACCTTTGGAATCTAGTATTTCTAAATGTTATGTTCACATGTTTCATTGTATATTAATGTACAAAAATGTAAAAAGAAAGCTATGTATGTTTTGTCGTTTTAAAACAAAATTAAACTACATTTGTGAGAGGAATTTCCTATTTTACAATAATTATTTCTGAAGTGTAATAATAATTAATAAAACAACACTCCTTTCAGGAAAAAAATTTATGGTAATAGTCTTATCAGTAAAAATTACAAGCCTTTGAGTTTACTAAAATAAATAACTTTTGATAAATTTTAATAAAATCTATTTTGGTATCAAAATTTATTTTATGTGCTACATATTTTGGTTCTAGGTTGACATAACATCACTACTGTAAGAAAAAATCAATATAATAGATCTTGTAGTTCCCATGGAAACAGTATATTAAGATTGCAAATTTAACATTGATATTTAGGGTGTAGATGCTCCCTTAGGTGGAAGGATTTGTAAATAAACACTTAATTAACTTTAAGGTTAGTTACGGTTGATTAGTTTTAATTAAGTAAGCAAGAAAAGTTCATTGTTTATTTGAAACGAAGTAAAATCATTCATGGTTGAAGTATACTAAAGAAATAATCATAACATGTTTTGTATTTGACTCTTCAGTAGTGGAAACTCTTTACAACGAATACAGTGTTCTTTTCAATTGTTTAATTTTGTTTAATTGTTTAATTAGACTGGACAAACATTGCCTACGTAAAAGGCAGTTTTGATTAAAAATTATTGTTAATTTACTTATAAACTTATGGTATTTCTATATTTTACATAAAATTTTAAACCAGCTAACCTGGTCAGTATCTTTAAGTATATATAATACAGAATAAAAATATATTTTTACACGACAATAAATGGTGATCCTAGGCTGGGAATTCATTGATATTTATCTTTCAAGTGTTTGGAATAGTTTATGGTTAATATACTAATATACTAAATATTATTAGATTTCGCCTAAACTGCTGTCTCAAATAAGTTTTAAATTGCACAAAACGTTTAATCAAATGCTTATTTCGAAAGTGAAGCTGTTCATTATTTGCTAGAGTGTAACTCTTTTTAACTCAAGGTTCAGTACGTTTTTATAGTGCGGTATGGGGGTAGAAAACTTGAAAAACTAAAAAAATCAGGGATCTATAATACACATTTACATTATTGCATTGCGTCCTCTTTAAAAATCAAAATAAACTCCTAAGAATTAAGGAGCCAGTTTATCTTATCATCGCCATCGTAAATATAAATTTTGAAAAAACTGGTGTAAAAATTATTAGTTTGCAGAAAAAATTAAATTTCTTAAACGGGGAGCAGAAATGTTTTCTCGCGTTGGTGCGTTACATTCTAACGTAATAGATTAAACGGTTTACAATGGTCAGTTTTAATTGTAATGGACAAAAAATTGGTTAATATCTCTGCATATACAATTTTACTATTGTGTATTTCATCACTGAGACCAAAAATGGGCGTATTTTATACGGGCACAAGTTTAACAGCCGAGGCTGTTACAACAGCAAACAAATAAACCATAAATTATTACCTGATTTTGCATTATAATACTTGTCGAGCAGTTTTGTCGCTTTAGACCAGCTGTTATGTTACTTACGTTGTAAGTTCTTTCTTGATTCCTGATTGGTTGTTTAGCTTAAATGCGAAAGCTTATCTCGAATCAAAATTATCTTCGACAATGGTTTTTTGCAATGTAGGATTAAAATATCATAACAATAATAACAGTCCTAGATAAAAAAAATAACAACTTTTGCTCTTCAACAAGTTTATTGCAACAGCTGTTTTTGAAGCAGTATGACAAAAAATCATAAATCCTCTATCAAATAAAATTACTTTCATATAGCTGAAATAGTTTTTTGTTTCAGTCAAAAACATGATTCAACCCCACCTCTCCAATGATTGTTTGCTTTATCTTTGTATTTTTTATGTTATTTAGTAGCACTGGGTTGGATTTTCGTGAGGTAGGTAGTAATTTTAGTTACAGTTAACAGCTTATATGAACAGTTTTGTTTCTTACCTGGAATAAATAAAAGAAATTTTGAAATAAAAATAGTTCAAAAATTGTTCAGTGCCCAAAAGAAATAGCAATTGTGAATTTTGTTTTATAAATAACTAGCTAACCCGTCGAACCTCATAACGCCTAACAGTAAATACTTGTTAACTTCAAGATTGGCCATGTTGTGAAGACAGAATAGCATTACAGCTTCGTTGTGAAACATTAGATATTCTTGGTCGTGGTATAGTTAATAATAATACTGAAACTGTAAGATATATTCGAATCAAAGATCATTAAAATAGGTCCAGCCGTTCACGAGTTAAATGTTGTAACTATATGACTTTGTTTCATATAGGCTAATATATAAATTTTTACTATGCCATTTATTAACATGTGGCATTTAATTGGGCACGAAATAAAAAATAGCTACATATACCCCCAAAACTGGAAAGTATCAACGTGGCAAATAAAACTGTTTATTTTGTACTGTATTTATTTACTTTATAGTTTTAAAATCACGATTGAAACAGAAGGCATTGAATAGCAAATCCCACTGCTAATTGAAAGTAAACCTACAGCTGTAGCTTTAGAAATCGAATGTTTTGGTTGTAGACAATTTGTAAACAAACTTATTCCCTGTAAGGATAACATTAGAAATTTAAAACGCCATTAAATGGAAATTTATGTAAACTGAATATGCCTAAGGCATGATCAGAGCAGAGACGAATTCACAAAATCAAAGATAATTTTAAAATCGGCCCAGCCGTTCTTGAATTGTAAGTGTTGTAACTAACACTACTTTGTTTATATATTTAGATTCTTAGATTTTTGTTTTAAAAATTTAGTTTTTATGGTACATTTTAAAATAACACTCGAACAATAAAAAAAGTTCGTGTAAATAATATTTTTCATATAGTTATAGTTATTTTTAGTTATAAGTTGAATTTAATTTGTTGCACTAATGTGTTTCGTTGTTGTACTTTAGTTTCTCTGTTTCGTATGTTAATTACAATGGGCTTATATATTTTATAATATAAAACAAAGTCGTGTTAGTTACATACATTATACCTCGAGAACGGCTGGACCGATTTTAATGATCTTTGATTTTTTGGATTCGTCTCTGTTCCGGTCATGCTTTAGGCATATTCAGTTTCCATAAATTCAATTAGTTTCCATTTTATAGCGTTTTAAATTTCTAATGTTATCCTTATGAGAAATAATTTTGTTTACAAAAATATCTACTATCAAAACATTTGATTTCCAGCTATTTGTTTACTGTCCGTTAGCAATATGCTTTACTATCCAATGCCATCTGAATCATTCATTAATGTAAAACCATGAAGTAAATATGTGCTGTACAAAATGAACAGCATTATTCGCCACGTTAATAGTTTACGGTTTTTGGGAATTATGTACTGTATTTGTATTTGTTTTTTTATGTATAATTAAAAGTCACGTGTTTATATGTTTTCCAAATAAAAAATAATTCCAATGTTTATACATATTGAGTTTATTATGATAATCAGCTGTTGTATATTTAAAGCTTTCACAACGAAAGCTTTTCAATTAGCCGCAATGCTAATTGATTTCAGGACATGGCCAATCTTAAAGTTAGTTAACATGTATTTACTGTTAGGCGTTACGAAGTTCGCCGGGTCAGCTAGTTTTATAGTAAAATTTATAAATATAGGTTTTTACTTGAGAAGAAGCTGCAAAACCTTTGAAAGCAAGTGATGTTATTTAGTGATAACACATAGAGATCTTTTGCTGTCAGCCGTCAGTTCGGTGACAGATTTTCACAAAACCCCTTTCAGGCGAAAAACACACGCAATATATCATGTAAAAGCACAGGTGATTTAATATTTTTTTATCAAACAAGAACAGCTTTTGTACAAGAACAATGGGCTATGGTATTTGATGTAGCGTATATAATGACTTCATCAAGCTCATTGCAAACCCAAAAATATTTTTTTAATCCTTGTTTTTAGTATTTAGATCTTAATTAAAAATGCCAATGTAAAGACATAAAAGTAAATTTTGAAACGTAAAATAGGTATATTATAAAAAGCAAACTGAAACAATTTTATTTTTCTTTACTCATCAAAAGTGTTCTTTCAACAGACTTTATGATAAAGGACTCTCATCTCTGAGAAAGCTTCATTATACGGTACTAATATTGTTCTAATGTCAAACCTTGACTAATTATCTTTGTGAACATTCATTGCGAGTTTCAAACACAAATAACTCTGAGGTCTTACAATGAAGGTGAATACTAGCTTAAAATCTGTATGTTTCTCTAAGCTTTAAAACAACTATTTTCTCGTTTCAAAACAAAGCTACCAAAGCTGCTAATTTAACTAAGGGATTTTAAATCATAATTAACATTATTTAATGTTGAAAAATTTTTTTTTTTTTCATACTGGCTTTAATTTTTTTTCTCAAAAACCTATACAGTATTAAATCGGTTAATACGGTAAAGTCTACATCATCAGAGAAAGGTTTCCTTAGAACATAAAATAGAATAATGAGTATTTTTCTTTTGAGTACAAATTGACCTCATTAAGAATAGAATCTTCTAAACTTGCCCCGGTCAAACATTCTCTCCTGTCAGTGCGTTATAATAATAAAAAAAATCATGTACACAAAATAATTGTCCAAAAATCCTGGCCTTGAAAAATTTGCATTATTTAATCACATATTAGAAAGATAATATTTATTTACTGCGATTTTATTTAAATGGGTCATATGTGAATCATTGCAGTAATTATTAATTTAACTGTCCAGTATATAGTATACACCACACGTGCACTAATTGGAAACAGAAGCAAATTAACAATTGGCGATTTTACCTTTCATCATTTAGTTATCCGTTAATCACCTAAATTAAAAAGTTTACTTATATTGAGTGCCAAGGGAGAGCACATAATTCTGCTAAAAAATATAATATCATTAAAGAAAAATAATTACAAATGTAAAGGGTTGGATTATTTTGAATTAATTTATGTATAGAATATTAAAATTTGGACTGTTTTCATGATTCTAGCTCTTCTAGCTGACCTGGTCTATAAATTAGATCAAGTAATTTTATGTTTGCATTCTTTGAAAATGTAAACCTTGAAACCTAGGAATTTAATGGTGTACCCCGAGAGCATTTTAAGGAAATTAATATGCCTATGAGTTGCATGAGTTTGAGATCTATCTTAAAGTAAAATTTCAAACCGGTCAGTTTAGTATTTTTCGCGTTTACTTTCCACAACAAATAAACATATAGAAACCACTTCTTTATAATATTATAGATGGATAATTCCACAAATATAATCTTTCAGTTTATTGTGGAATGAAATAAACCCCTCCTTAGTTTTAATGATATTTCATTCAAATATATTTCATTATTCTAGTAATAGTATTACCATTTACATAATCTTTTCGAAAAATATCTTATATCCATAAACAGGTTTATAGCTTTGATATAACCGTGTAATGAAAATCAATACACAGAAGTATTTTTCTTAAAACCATATGTTCTGTGATATAAATTTGATATCAAACGTACTAGATGAAATGCACCAACATTTAAATTTTGACATGGATATGTCTTAGCTCTGGAGGGGTGTTGGTGATTTTTAAGATGGCAAACATGTAACAAGTTTCCATAGAAACTACCAGAACTATTGTATTGAATTTTTAATACAAAAGAATAAGAACAGCTGTTTAGAAGAACTGAAAAAATACCCTTAAAGCATATCCATGATATAACCTACTCGTATTTCCCACAGGGAAGTAAATACAAACATTTTTTGACATGGATATGTCTTAGCTCTGGGGGGGGGTGTGTTGGCGATTTTTAAGATGGAAAGAATGTAACAGGTTTCCATAGAAACTACCAGAGCTATTGTTTTGAATTTGTAATATAAAAGAATAAGAATAACAGCTGTTTAGATTAACTGAGACCATTCCCTTTAGACATATCCATGATCTAACCTATTTCTCACAGGGAAGTAAATACAAACATTTTTCCAACAGTTGCCATCACTGTTACATTTCGTCAATGTTTGATGATTTTTATACAAAGTAAAAAAATACAGTAAACGCAATGTTTAATGTTTGAAATGTAATGCGTAGAATCACATCTTCTATTTGTTGTTTAATTTGTAACGTTATATTTGCACCTAAATTTTTATATGCTTATACTTTTAAAATTCGTCTCTCAAATATCTATTCAACCCTGAGGTGAATCTAAAACTCTTTCCTTGGAAAACACTTACCAAGGATAAAAAGTAATTTCCAAAAACTAGTATTTTATTTTATTGGTGACAATTAATTATTAATTTCCCCGTTAGTACAACATACCTTACTAGCGCAAGAATCCCAGTGTAACACATATCCAGAGAAATAATATTATTTGAAATCCGAATTGGTAAAGTCGTGGAATCTCAATATTAAATTCTTTGTTAGAGAGTTAGTGAGAAAACCTATTTCAGACTAAGGAATGGATAGTGTCAATATCACAATAAAGCACGTTTCTCACTGACCTCTTACACAATGTTTTGTATTTTTATACCTTTAGAGAGAAAACTATTTTTGTCTATCCCATAGACTGTAATTTATAGATTCTTATAAATAGTTTTCCAGCTTATATATACCATTTTAAGAAAAGGATAACCAAATATTCAGTTTGTACCGTTTCTTGTAAAAAGGTTTATATTACGCTTTTTAGGTTAAGATACTGTCAATTATTATACACCCTTAATTGCCACCAATACTTTCATCAGGTTGAATTGTAAAATTCCCATATTATGGTACATGAGACGTTGTATTGAATGAAGTTTACTAATGTATTGCTCAAATTTTAATATTTGTGTAACTCTCTGTACATGGAGCTTAAAATAAAATGTGTGTCTTTTGATTGTGTACTTATTTTTCATATTTCATTAACCTTACTATCAGTTTCCAGAATAGTAGTTAAATATTAGAAAATTGACTTTTTGTTATCAAAAAGTAGTTATTTTATGAATAATCTTCCACATCAGTTGATTTTGGACTGATAGAACTTTAAAAAGAAACTTTGGACCCGTATAATTTTTCGTCGTGCTAATAAATTTATTTACATAATCTAAATATATAAAACAAAGTCGTGTTAGTTACACGCATTATAACTCAAGAACGGCTGGACCGATTTTAATGATCTTTGATTTTTTGGATTCGTCCCTGCTCCGGTCATGCTTTAGGCATATTCAGTTTCCATAAAATTCAATTAGTTTCCATTTTATAGCGTTTTAAATTTCTAATGTTAACCTTATGGGGACTAAGTTTGTTTACAAATGTTCTATAATAAAAACATTTGATTTCTTAAGCTACAGCTGTTGTTTTACTTTCCATTAGCAATATGCTTTACTATCCAATGCCATCTGAATCATTCATTAATGTAAAACTATGGAGTAAATGTGTACTGTATAAAATGAACAGATTTATTCACCACGTTAATATTTTAAGGTTTTTGGGGATTATGTATTTATATTTTTTTATTTTAGTCTGATTAGAAGTCACGTGTTTATAGTTATGTCGGCCTAATAAAATAAAATGTTTATACATATTACGTTCGTTATAATAATCATCCGTTGTATATATTCCCTATAAAAGCCGTATTGCAGTTAGGTTTTGCTTGGTTTTAGGTTGGATTAGACAAATTGTGAATCAATCCACTCAGACTTATTTGTTTTGTGGTGATGTTATTAATATGTCTTATTGTTTCAGTATTGTTATTAACTATGCCGCAACCCAGAATACCTAATTTTTCACATCGAAGTCGTAATGCTATTCGACTTCAGAGCATGGGCCAATCTTAAAGTTAACACATATTTACTGTTAGGGGTTACGAAGTTCGCCGGGTTACCTAGTTACTTAATAAAACAACAAGATTAAACCTGCCTACCTTTAAAGGAATTGTCCTGAATGGTCTTCCTCTTGTCTGTTCTTACTATTTATTTAAAAGAACACGCTGATTATCTCTGAAATTAGTCTTTTGTTTAAGTTAGATTGGAGTATTCGTGAACTGTAATATTCGTGGTTTTATCGAATGCTGTTAACAATTGAATTTAAAAATATGCAATAATACAATTACAATTCAAAATAAAAATTTATTGATAATTTTGTTGCAGGCTACTTATGGTAAATACACGTTTGCGGGTTTATCACATTATCTCATTTTTCGGCCTCAGCTTTTTTCTGCCTAATCTAAGATCAACGGAATAAGTTAATACAGAACTCGCATATGTTCTAATAAATGGTACCAGTGGACTGACACATACTTTCTCCCTTAAGTAAATTTAAAAAAGACAATCTGTAATAAAACTATCATGTTCTACAAAGTTATTCTAAATATTATTTAATAATTTATTATTCAAATTGTATGGGGGAACCCCCCCTCCCGGTAATACCAAGCTTTTTTGAGCTGGTTTTGTTCGGTGATTTGACCTTACACTTCATACCAAGTGTCATGGAAAACGGTTGGAAAGTAAGGAAGAAATAGATTTTTTTATATTCTCCATAAGAATAACATTGGGCGCTTTCAGACAACGTACTGCGTTTATCGTGGACAGTAAATTTAACTTTTCTCTGGAACCATTAGTCGTAGACAAATAATTCAAATACTATTTTGTTTAGCTTTTTAAGCTGGTTTCAATGGTACCAGTCCCGTTATACTTTACTTTTATTGTTTTCGCTGAAAATTTAAAAATTCTATTTTTTTGACATGTAAAAGCCCATAACTTTTGAACCGTCATTTTTACAGATATGCGGGTGGTGTCAAATTATTTAGTACTCTGTGCACTATAAACTATAAAATTGTAATCAAAATCGTTAGAGCCGTTTTTGAGAAAATCAGATTTTTCACGTTTTTTAAGGGTTTTTAGGAGTAAACTACCCTTAAAAATCAAACTTTCAAAAAAATGAAAAAAACACCTGGAGATACGGTGACTATATATATACATGCCAAATTTCATCTAAATCGGACCAACGGGGTAGGCTGTGGCACTGTACACATCCAGACACACACACACACACACACACACACACACACACAGACACACGGACGGACAGACATCACGTCAAAACCCACTTTTTTGGATTCAGGGGACCCCAAAACGGATATATCCACCCTCAACTCAAATTCGAAAATTTTGACGAAAACAATACTTTCTCCATATACTATGTATAAGGGGAGAAAGTAAAAATGAGAAATATCAATGTTCAATAATTTATACTAAACGTATTTTGAAAACAATTTAATTAAGAGGATCTGCCACTATCTATAGAGTAAAAAATATTTTGACTCTTTTTAAATAATTTTTTATGAAGCACTGTTCTGAATACGAATATATAGTTTTCTAGAAATCTGACTACATTTTGATACTAAAATAGATTTATAAGTAAAATTCTGAATAAATTTCTATGAATTTAAATTTCCAAAGTGGATTGAGTCTTCAAATACTACACTCAATCTCCGTTTTTGCCTAATGATTTTTGGTGAGACTGGACGAAATCAATCGCCAATGTAACACTTTTTTATATACTTACCGTCCGTACATAATAATTATAATATAAGTGTAATTAGTAGTGGTGGAAGACGTGAGTTTTTACTTTATCCTAAAGTAAAAACAACACGTATAATCTAATCAAGAAGTTATTTGTAAAATTAATATCATAATCTAGTGTTGTAAATATGATATGTAGAGTATTAGACTTTTTCTGTAGTTCTGTCATAACAAGGACAAACAACATTATAACAAGGAGGTTTTAGCAAGTTAAGTATAGGTTGAAGGGGGTAGCCCATAAAAACTACATACTTTTTCTCCCTTGGGACTAAAAGTATTACGTTAGTACTCCATTCCACATTCAAGTGTTGTTTTCAAAGTTTTTCTAAGAAAATTATTTTATTTTCTATCGTTCGTTAATCGTTTGAAAACGATTCGCTAATTCTAAATTTCGTGGCCGAAAAACGCCATTTTTGGCTTTTAGTTATGAAATATACTAAAAGATTTAAAATTTTGAAAGGTATAAGGTTTTTTTGGAAATGTAAATTACTATAGCAATGCAAAGCACTGTACTGGTAAGCTATCTCAACTCCAAACTCCCTCCTCCAACTCCCTTAACGACAAACACAGAGAAGTTTAGTTTGTCTTTGACAAATGCTTTGTCCTTCACGGTATGAAAGTTAGGCTTAATAACATACAAGCTGTGGCCTGAGAAACTTTTCAATATATCTAGGTCAATTTTTTTCAAAAGGAAAACTTTACAGACATTACGTCGAAACCCAACTTTTATGGATTCAGTAGACTCCAACATGGATATATCTACTCTTAACTCAAATTCGAAAATTTGACAAAAACAACACTTTATCCATATACTATCGTACAAGGGGAGAAAGTAAAATGGAATTAGAGATGGTTAGATTTAAAAGAAATAAAAAGTAAAATAAAAGACTGTGTCGCCCATGTAATAATGTGATGAAATTTGCTAATCTACCTTAAGTTTTAATTTATAAAGATGGTTAAATAACAACTTATTTGCCGCTTTAAAGCTCTTTTGAAATTCGTTTGTATTAAATACTTTAATGTATAAAAATGGGAAGCAACATTTTGACAATGTTGAGCTTTACAGATTTTCAGGAAATAATTTCATTCTACAGCGAATGAGTAGTTTGATGCTTTTCAGATCGAATAATTCAAATATTCAATAATAGTTGGATAAGTAACGTGGGAGTTTATATTCGAAT
The DNA here is from genome assembly GCA_023375725.1 of Nephotettix cincticeps. Classification (NCBI taxonomy): domain Eukaryota; kingdom Metazoa; phylum Arthropoda; class Insecta; order Hemiptera; family Cicadellidae; genus Nephotettix; species Nephotettix cincticeps. The sequence continues at coordinate 51,192,608 of CM041787.1, forward strand.
AGTTGGCTGTTATGAAACTAATTGAGAAGTTTGGTAACACTGTTGAGGCAATTGACCTCTTAAGCCCGGTCCTTTGAAAGGTTTCATGTCGTCACAGTGGTTTATTGTGTGTCCCTTTACCAAAATTTAAAAATAAAAATATCATTTTACTCTCAGTGTATCATTTATTGTTGAATACGATTGTGTACGTACAATAGCTCTAGGAAAATCAGGTTATGAGGTTAAGAAGACTATTGCCAAAGGTGAAAACAGGAGCAAGCCGGAGGGTTCTTTTACTTTTTCCTACTTTTTTCGATGGCATAAGTGGAATATATTGTTTTCGTCAAAAAATTCGAATTTGAGATGAGACTGGATATATCCATTTTGGGCTCCCCTGAATCCAAAAAAGGGTTTCGACGTGATATATGTCTGTCCGTGTGTATGTCTAGATGTGTAAAGAGCCACGGCCTACCCGTTTGTCTGATTTAGATTAAATTTGGTATTTATGTATATATTCACCGTATCTCCAAGGGTTTTTGTTAAATATTATTAAGAGTAGTTTACCCCTAAAATCCTTAAAAATGTGAAAATTACAATTTCTCAATCCGCACTGGTTTATAGCTAGCTATTAAGGTCCCAAATAATATTACTTGTAAAACAAATGGTTAAAAGGTTAAGGGCTTATAAATGTCAAAAAATATTTTTTAAATTTTCTGTTAACACATCAATATTAAAGAGTAATTTGACTACTGTATCACCATTAAAAACCAGCTTGAAAACTAAACAAATTACTATTTTGAATCAATAATTTAAAACAAACAGTTCTAAAGAAAAGTTAAATCTTCTCTCCGTGGTAAATGCACTCCATTGTCTAAGATCGCCGATGTTATTTTTGTGGATAATATTAAAAAATCAATTAATTCCTTATTTCTCAACCGTTTCAATGAAACGTTGTATGCAATGTAAGGTCAAATCACCCAACAAAATCTCCTTAATATGTTTGGTATTATCTGATTGAGTCCCTAAAAAATTCTAACAATTATTTAACTTATTTTCTCTTCTTAGTTAAAGAAATTGAATGATTGTTTTTGAAAAATATATTTTTAAATTTAGGCTTAGTAAGCTTTAAAGAATATGCTAGTTAAATTAAAGGTTGTAGTTTTTTTATTTACTCAAGGGAGAAAGTGTGTGTCAGTCCACTGATATCGTTTATTTACTGTGTTATTCCAGTATTAATTTAATTTACTGGCATTCATTAAATATATTTAAAACTTTAAAAAATTAGTTAATAATGATTATAAAATTAAACTAGAATAATCTTTTTTTTAATCAATAGTTCATTAGTTAATGTATTATGTAGAACTATTATAAGTTATATGACAAGCTTATATACAACTTCTACTGGATGGGTATAGTTGACAACAAGAACAGAGAAGTACTTCATCCACAATATTGCTTAAGAGGAATTGTGACAATCTCTCAACAACAATAACAATGCTTGCCCTAACTTATCACATTGTTCTCTCTGTAAACATGTGTACTCTGGTGCCAAATTTTATAAAAGTCTGACCATCGCTGTGGTTTGGGATCGAAAGGGTTTTTTTTACTTTCTCCCCATAAACGATAGTATAAGGAGAAAGTGTTGTTTTTGTTAGCATTTTCAAATTTAAGTTTCTGGTGTATATATCCATTATAATGCCCCATCAATCAGAAAAGTGGTTTTAGAGTGTTGTCTGTCTGTGTGTCTGTGTATGTGTGTGTGTGGGGATATACAGAAACCTAGAGACGAGACTATTAGTCCGATTTTCATGAAATTTAGTATTAACAATCCAAGGTATCTCAGAACGAGGGGGGTTTTAATCCATCTAAAGTGGTAGCTGCACCATTTACCAAGAGGAAAAAGCTGGTCGGGTGGTCGGGATTCTACTGTTAAAACTGCAGGGGAGTTCTATCGACATGCAAGACCAGGTGAAGTATCTTGGGGTCATTCTGAATCTGTCACTTTGTTGGGAACCTCACTTACAACAGGTTATTTACCGGGGTAAGTGGTCTCTGTTTGCATGCAGACGAATGGTCGGTGCAGCATGGGGACTGAAATCAGAGCTAATGCATTATTGGCTTTGTATCGGTAGCTAGACCAACCATGACGTATGCGTCCTTGGTTTTGGTGGACTCAGGAGTTGCTGTAAATGTATAGGTGGGACAAACTAGAGCGGCTGCAACGGCGGAAAATCGTGGTTGCAGTCGAGGCCGCGTCGCAGCCGCTCTAGTTTGTCCCGCCTATACATTCATACTACTACTTGGTCATACATAATACAGTAATGGAAAAATTACTGTGGTGTTTGAAAATGCATAATGATGGTCGTCTATTATCCCCATTTATGTTTTATTTTACCACATTGAAAATGATTGGTTCGGTGGTGTAAACACTTCCAAAATTGATTCGAAAATCGCCGGTTCGATCTTGAGTCAAATTTTGACACAATTTTATGATTGTTGGATTGATTGATTACATTGTTGTTTTATGATTGGTGGACCCCGTTTTCATTGCTCATTCGGGATTAATGATACAAGTAAATGAATCAGCTGGTCTTCGTTCAGAAAGATACATATATAATGATATAATATATAATAAGTTATAATCAAATCCATTTCACTCACACTTTCCTTCATTCGTATTTACCCTAAAATACCCACCCCTGGGTCAGTGGCGTATCTAAGAATATAACAATACGCAATACAACAATGTACACATACGCATTATATAAGTATTCAGTTCGAGCATCGGTCAAAGCCATAATTTTAATTCCATACTTTGCCGGTTTATTTGGCATATACATCCTAAACCGGCATCTTCCTCGAAATGCAATCAACATTTCATCAACACATGCTGCATCACCGATATTATAGCATTGTTGACAGTTATCTATGAATGACTGAAGCAGGTGAGAGATTGCAGCGGCTGGATCTTCCTTGGTTCGTTCTGTTCTATCAGCAGGGTTGTCAAACCTTAGGGCAGCGAGTAAGAAAAGGAATCTTTCTTTACTGAAAGTGCACCTAAACACCTCACGACCAGTGCCGTCTGTTGCGTAGAAGGATAAAACAGACTCATTATTAGCTTTGAACACACAAGTATAGATCAACATGCCAACAAGGGCTCTCAACTCCATCATATCCATGTCTTGAATAAAAGATAAACTCTTCCGTTTGTTCTTTTCCCGAAGTTCACTGATCTTTAGGTTTGTCCAACACAAAATATCTTGAAAAATATTTTCAGAAAAGAGTAGCTCAAAAATCTGTAAAGGACTAGGGTTATCACCCAAACGTTTGGCTTTCTCTTTCAAAGTTGGAAGTTTCAACACAATATTGTGAGCTCGTGTTCTAACAATTGCATTTGGTTCCTTTTTTCTCCATTTCAAAGCAGTCTTGTTTTTAGTTTTTTTCCAAAATAGTATAATTCATCATTAGATGGTATTCCGGCTCCTGAAACAACAGATTCAATGACGTCATCTATGTGTTGATAATGTTCATCAGTCATAGGAGCAGTTTGTTGATGCTCGCCAAAGTCATCACTGATCTCATAGTCAATGTCCGGGTCTAGTTGGGAGTCATTAGGTTGAACAAGTTGTAGACTTGGTGATGTTTGGATTCCTTCATCGTCGTCACTCACCTCTTGCTCACTTTCCGATTGATGATCACTAAATTCAAAATTTGGATCTTTGTTAGTATCATCACTTCCACAGTCCGAGAGATCACTATCGTCACCATGAGAACCGAGAACATCACTAAGCATTTGTTCAACGGACTGTTCGTAATGCTGGTCGTTGATGCACACTCGTTGTCTCAAAATTCGTGATGGTTGATTCGGAACAAATCCAGAGGGCGATGGAACTCGAAAAGGAGGGTTGTTCAGTAAACTGTCCATTATAGAACAATAAAAATATCACCTTCTTTCATTAAGACTATCAAACGTCTATCAGACTCAATACATAAAAAACTTACGTCATAACTACCAAACGTCTATGAGACACCCCATTGTAAATACAAAAACACGCATACACTATCGTGACGTCTGAGAGACGTTTCACTTAAATAAGTCCTGAACAATAACACCGACCAACACTACGTTATGCCACAGCCAAGGTCAGAAGCCAACTGGCAGGTACTGAGTCGGACCGGTTTTTAGGGATAGTTGGTGAGGGGCAAATGGAGGGGTGAGTTTTTCGCGACGTCCCACAGACGTCGGATAGTAACAGAGGGTTAATAAGAACTTATAGTTAGTACAGATTTTTTACTAACTAAGAATGCCAAAATTATTCACTGCAGGATTCTATTTCAGAGTAATAATTCCATTTTATATAAAATGATACATAATTTGATTTTGTATAAGGTCTGAAAATGTGTTATGGATAACAACAAAATTAAATAATTATAAGGAAATTATTTACCTTTTTGATATAATTTTGATAAATTACCAGGTTAAACTGGAGAATTTAAAAGAGGTGAACGGGTAATATTAGAAAACATAGTTTGGTAGGTTGTAACACTGATGCCACTTCCCATGATCCCATTTTCCATTTCCAATATTACTGTCACCATTTTGGTCGGTCGGTATTCTCGGTCTTGAGGCAACTTGCAGATTAGTTAAAATTAGTTCAAATAACACAAATTTAGCATATTATTCCGATTTAAGTGTGAATTTTGTTGTTAGAAACTCATCACTCGGTTTCTAAAGAACAACTGTGAATCAAAGGGACAATCTAAATGGGACGTTTTGATAGAAGAAGGTAAGACAATACGCTTTCTGTGCCTTTATCTTAAAATTTTACTTTGCATTTTATCTGTTACCCTGGATTGATAATTTGACCAGATTAATTTATTTTGGTACGCCTTAATTGTCTCAGTACATCATAACCTTGTTTTTTATGTAGGTGTATCAAGGGCTTAAGCTATTACTTGTAGGCCTTAGAAGGTCTATATGGAATTTTGAATCTTGGTTTATTTGAGTTACACTTCTTTAACGATAGTCCCTAAGTTATGTTAACTTAGCCTTGGGACCTAGATACCTTATATCAATAAATTCCATGGGTGCTATTTTTCCTGGACGGGTAAATAAATACCTTTTATTCTGGTGATCTAGGCCTGTCCATCATTTTATCAAAAATAAAGATATTAATTTGAAAACGATAGGCCTATTAGTTAGTTCAATTTTTGTTCTTTCCCCCAAATATTTTATAAAAACAAGACTTATGGACTGTCCTGTAAATACGCCACTTTTGACCTACTCGCTGCAATAATTACAGGAACTGAAATGCAGTCTTCTATTAGTATGAGGTGAATTATCATCACCATTTTTATTAAGGCCTTCAGTAGATTTTCATTAACATTTTCTATGCAGCAGATCAAGGGATCGTGACAGAAGAAGAAGCAGAAGTAGGGATCGGTTCCGAGATGACAGGAGAGGTGCTGGAGGGAGAGGAGATCGAGGTGGTGGTGGAGGTCGGCGTGGACAAGCTGGAGAGAAATTGAGAAAACCAAGATGGGATATGAGTCGACTTGAGCCATTCAAAAAAGATTTCTATGTACCTCATCCAAATGTAGCTAACAGGTCAGTATAGACTACAAAAACTTTCCTTGTGAGCATATACAAGACTAATTGAATGGGTCCCCCAGAAAACGTTCTAAGCGACAAACTTTCAAAAATGGAGAGATTTTTTGGAAAAGGTTTTAGGCTAGATGCCACAAACTACACCGTGGTAAATTTGGTTTTGAAGATACTTGAGTTTGCAGCCCTAATTTCATCTGTCAGAATTGGAGAGCTCCACAAGACTCCATGGTTAATTTAATTTTCTACACTTGATAACTCGAAACTAGGCTTGGAAAGTTTTTCGGGGAAGCTATTCAATTGAAGAGCCCATCATTTAAAGGCTCCTTGTTTTGAGGTTTAAGTTTTTCAAATTTCTCTGTTAGTCACCTCACATTACAATTTCCTTGGCACATAAGGTGGTTAGTGTAGGCCTACGGTAATAGCCTATGAATGTGTGTTCTTATTATGTTAATTTTCTGTTTTTTCCAGGCCCCAGTCTGATATAGACAAATACAGAGATAGTAAAGAGATCACTCTCTCTGGAAATGATATCCCGAACCCAATTTTTACTTTTGAAGAAGCTGGTTTTCCAGATTATGTTTTATCGGAGATAAAGTGAGTCCTAATCACCATTACATTTCTTGTACTTATTATTGCCTAATAATCTCTAGTGTATTTAGGTGGTAGGTTATTGTTTTTACTAAAAATTATCAGATTCTTTTGTTTGGTAATTTTATTACATAAGCAATGAGTGTTTCTGCTACAACAATACTGAAAATTCTAATAATTAGACTATCAATTCTTTGTATTGAAGTATTCTGATACAATGAGTATACAGTACTGCAATAGTACTGTACGTATAGCCTACCAGGATTTGTCAGATAGAAGAATTGGCCAACCCTATCAAGCTACATAGGGGTATGACATTGCAATGACACACATAGCAGGAGATAATATAGCCTATAATCCTGCATCATAGGCCTAGCATTATTTTGGGGGTTGTAAGTAATAAAATAAAACCTCTCCTTTGAACATGACGGATTACTTTTTTTATGCTAGACTTAAATATTAGCTATACATTGTAAATTGAAAAATAATTTTAATAAGATATACATAATTAATATGATATAGGTGGATCCTTACTTGGAATTGAAATTAGCTACATTGTTACATTTAAAGATAATTTAAGTTTAATTGAAAACTATGTAACAATACTTACATGTAGGAAAAAAATTTAAGCTAAGATGGTAACTCTAAAAAATTAAAGATACATCAAGGGAATACAGTTATCGTACTGGATAAAGTGGTCAGTTCATTTCCAATTGAGAAGAATGTTTTTTATTTATGTGTATATATACTCATTCATTATTCATCTTGGTTTGTGCTCATGTCAGGCGTTTAGGTTTTGAGTATCCCACGGCTATTCAAGCTCAAGGGTGGCCTATTGCTCTCAGTGGAAGGGACTTGGTTGGAATTGCCTCCACTGGATCTGGGAAAACATTATCTGTAAGTATAGTGAAAATATTTTCTTAAAAAAACTATCATTACTCACTTTAGTTAAAGTAATTTAATTTGTCTGTGGACCAATTACGGTAAGTATTCGATTTGTGTGGAGTATGTGTTTAAAATATTACGCCATGGGTATCAAAGCGATCACTGGGTAGCCTAAACAGTTGGAGTAATTACAACTGAGTTTATCTACTTGACGTGAAGTTGTATGTCATGTAAAGTGTTAGTTCGATTAACATGCCAACTCTATGTGGCCGGTGGAAAAAGTTTTGGATGGTTTACTAATTTAGCGATAGAGACGATCGTTGCACTTACAAAGTAAGCTACATCCTATACCCCATTGTTAAATAGATAGCATTCAGATGCTCAGTCATCTTTCTGTAACTACTGGTCAGTAATTTAGACATAGATGAAAAACACCGACCTTGATGGGTGATGGGGGACTGGAATGATAAGGAAAATGTCTGATTGATACAAAATTAGATTGCCTACCCAGTTTCCTTATGTATGATGCTTCTGCCAATCATGCGGAGTGATATAGTCAAGACATATTGCCATTGGGTCAACACTATTTTTTATCATAGAATTTTGCTGTGAAAAACATTTGCAAAATTTTTAGAGCCGTACCAATTGGTCCAATTTTTTCAGTATTTTATTAAGTGGTAATTTTCATTTATAATCTTGTTTACTAAATTGGAAAGAAGTATTCAAATTTCATATTTACTAGAAAGAACTTGTAGGCCTAATTATGTTTTGCACTCCGATGGCCTAATACTAGTTAAATGCAGATTATTATGTTTCCATAGTACATTCTGCCGGCGCTAGTGCACATTAACAACCAGGGCCGGCTGTGCAGAGGGGACGGGCCCATCGCCCTGATACTGGCGCCGACCCGGGAGCTGGCGCAGCAGATACAGCAGGTGGCCAACGAGGTGGGCGAGTCCTCCCACATTCGAAATACCTGCGTCTTCGGGGGAGCACCCAAGTCTGGACAGGTGAACATAGTTTACAGATTGTATTAACTTGTCAGCCTAACTTAGCTACTTTGATTAAATTAAATTTTTTTTTGCTAATTAAATTATTGATTTAAGTAAATAAATACATTGGGCAAGTTACTATGATTAGGCCTATAAATTTTAATTTGGAACACAAAGTCAGTATTAATAGATGGTGGTTTCTGTCAATTTTGTGTTGATTCAATACTGGGCCTAGTTGTGTTTGTTTATTAGGCTATTAATTATGAATGATCCTGACAAATTAATCAGCTTAACTTTATGAGTAACAAAGTTACAATTTATTGCACTCATTACACCCATGATACTCATTTTAACTGGGGGTCTGCGGTACAGGGAATTATGAGGTCGGTGCGGTACAAATTGTTGTACCTCGGTTCTCGGTACAAATTCGGTATGGTACGGTGCCGTACAAGAATAATGCCGCTAGTGACATTGACTGAGCTCATCCTTTTATTCATAAGTATTTCCAGAACTTACTTAGTGAAATCATAGAGAAAGGAGTTTAAAAAAGGATATAGGCTACAATGTGAGAAGAAATTTTTTACTGTACTAATTTCCAAACTGTAATATGATTTTTTTAAATCCATTCTTTAAAAAACATATCACATTAAACATATTAATTAATCATTTCATAATGTTCAATTAGATTAACACAAAAATAGGAAACATCTAAAAGATATTTCCTTTTAAAAATAACTTGAAAAATGTTTAGTAATAAATATCAGTGAGTATAAGCAATTCACACTTACCAGCAAGTAAACGCTCACTAAACTAGACAGAGACGGTAGACAGAAGCAATACGCATCCCAGTAAGGGGGGGGTAGGGGGAGAGTGATTTATTTTTAGCACAGGCTTGAGGACATTTTATGTCATGACACTGACCCACTAAATCGTTGGGTCAGTGTCTCATGAGTATCAATAACATTTTGTTCTGTATCTGATTTCAGGCTCGGGAGCTGGACAAAGGAGTGGAGATAGTGATTGCCACTCCCGGCCGACTGCTGGACTTCTTGGAGTCGGGCCGCACCAACCTGAAGCGCTGCACCTACCTGGTGCTAGATGAGGCAGACAGGATGCTGGACATGGGTTTCGAGCCGCAGATACGCAAGATTATCGAACAGATCAGGGTATGTGTAATGAAAAAGTTGTATAAACTTAGCTGGCTGAAACTTTTCCACTAATCTTTTCATACTTAATCATGTGAGCCACTTACACACTTCCAACCCGGTGCCGTCATATTGGCTAGTGTGTAAGCGCTTCGTTATATTAACTTATATATTTTTCATCCAATTTTCAATTAGATTCAATTTTGTCCAATTAAAAATCTGTTTGCGTCACTTATTATTTTCATGCAATAAAAAAGTGTACCTTAAATTAATTAGAGTGGTAAGTAGTAGGGATGTAGACCTATATGGCTTTCATATATACATTTACAGTCCTCACAATCTTTGTCTGAAAAGTTTAGGCTTTACGTGATATTAAAGAATAATGATTGCTTAACAGTTGAAAAAGTAAATAGGCTGTGTAAAAATGTTCATTATTTCCATTAATGTGTAGGCCTGCAATTATTAAAAAATTAATGTTCATGGCTTAGTTTTGATCATAATTTTATACAGGCTATTTTTTTAGTTTTGCCATGTAAAAAACTATAGTAAATAGCTTAATGAAAACAATCCATAAAAATAAATACATATCACTTCATTTGAACATTTAACCCATTTCGGATCAAACGCCTTTACGTCCCATGCACGAATGTACATGTCATTCACCTTCGTGACATTGACGTTGCTGCACCTATGGTTTACAATTGCATCATCAAAGGTTCACTGTGTGTATTGTTCACTGTTACAATGCACGTAGATATTCCAAGCGCTTCTCAGCGTAAATACATACGTGCTTAACAAAAATAACAATAAAACTTGTAGAAGTTGCGAGTGAACCAAGTCGTTTTTGGTAGAATTAAATCATACCGCTCGGCTGAGGCAGGCGCTACACTTCGAAAACCACAATAGTTTACACACCTGTAGATAAAAATAAGTGTAAAAGTTAATCAAGAAGTAGGCCACTGTCAGTAATGTTTGTCTATCTACATGACCAAGCGATTATTGTTGACTGGTGTAATGTTGCAGCCGGACAGACAGGTGTTGATGTGGTCGGCCACATGGCCCAAGGAGGTGCGCAACCTGGCGTGTTCCTTCCTCAAGGACTACATCCAGATAAACGTCGGCTCCCTCTCCCTGGCCGCTAACCACAACATCCTGCAGATTGTCGACATATGTCAGGATTACGAGAAGGAGAACAAGTAAGTGTTAATAATTAATAATATTTTCTGTAAAATATTACGGTAGTATCAAAAATCTGAACCAATTGGTAGGGAGACTGTAGGTAGTTCATACTACTGGGTTGTTAACCGGTTTTCAAACATAACCTCTAAATGCCTCTTGAACATGTAATTAAGGCCTAAAAACAATCAAAATAAAAAATAATATATACCTTAGTCTGCAGTTCAATGTTTTATTTTTTATTACATGTTTTGGCTTACATGTAAACTAAACACACAGCTTACATGTTTTTCGGTAACTTGATAATGTGTAAAAAAATATAAAACATTGAACTGAAGACTGACTTATGGTATCTATATATTATCTTTTTAGTTTAATTACAGTTCAGGTCTAGTAAGATAAATTTTTAATACCGATGACATGTAACAGTACTCATCAAGACTTAAATCTAACTGTACAAAATCACTTAGCAGTAAGCCTAAACAGTAGACCTAATTATTCTATTTCATATCTATAACACCTGTAAGTTTTATGTTGTGGGCTTTAAAAAAAATCACATTCATTTGCCTTCTTATATAAAAATTGGTTCGAAAATCCATTTTCGTCAACTTACCTACTTATTAATTACCTTAATTCAAACTTTTAAGGGGAAAGTACCATTATGATTAGTCTTAAGAGCATGCTTGTAAGGACATTTATTAAATTTCAGATCTTTTTGAACAGATTTGTCTTTATTTTAATGCCCTTAGATGAATAGAAGTGGGGAGATTTGATTTCACACAGAGCTCTAAAATGGCTGAAAATAGGCCTTCATTGACATTTAAATGGTCGCCATTGACAAACTTAAATTGAACAATTCCAATTCCATTTTACTTTCTCCCCTTATACATAGTATATGGAGAAAGTATTGTTTTCGTCAAAATTTTCGAATTTGAGTTGAGGGTGGATATATCCATTTTGGGGTCCCCTGAATCCAAAAAAGTGGGTTTTGACGTGATGTCTGTCCGTCCGTGTGTCTGTGTGTCTGGATGTGTACAGTGCCACAGCCTACCCCGTTGGTCCGATTTAGATGAAATTTGGCTTGCATATATATAGTCACCATATCTCCAGGCGTTTTTTCATTTTTTTTGAATTTTTGATTTTTAAGGGTAGTTCACCCCTAAAAACCCTTCAAAAATGTGAAAAATCCAATTTTCTCAATAACGGCTCTAACGATTTTGATTAAAATTTGGTAGCTTATAGTGCACAGAGTAATAAATAATTTGACACCACCCGCATGTCTGTAAAAATGACGGTTGAAAAGTTATGGGCTTTTAAATGTCAAAAAAATCAAATTTTTAAATTTTCAGCGAAAACAATAAAAGTAAAGCATAACTTGACTGGTACCATTGAAACCAGCTTAAAAAACTAAACAAATTAGTATTTTGAATTATTTGTCTACGACTAACGGTTCCAGAGAAAAGTTAAATTTACTGTCCACGATAAACGCAGAACGTTGTCTGAAAGCGCCCAATGTTATTCTTATGGAGAATATAAAAAAATCAATTTCTTCCTTACTTTCCAACCGTTTTCCATGAAACTTGGTATGAAGTGTAAGGTCAAATCACTGAACAAAACCAGCTCAAAAAAGCTTGGTTTTACCGGGGGGGGGGTTCCCCCATACAATTTGACAATAAATTATTAAATGATATTTAGAATAACTTTGTAGAACATGATAGTTTTATTACAGATTGTCCTTTTTAAATTTATTTAAGGGAGAAAGTATGTGTCAGTCCACTGGTACCGTTTATTTGTACCTCTAATGTACTGGACATTATATAGTAAAAAAAATTAAAATGTATAAACATCTCTGGATCACATGATATTGATTGACCCTCCACTAAAGTTGTAGTTCCCAATTACCTCTCGGGGTTGGGTTCCAGAGGAATTCATGTGCTTTTTTTACCAACTGTCTAGAGTCACTAATGCTTAATTCTTTAAATTGCTCTGTTCTATTTCTGTACATACTCCTCAACCAGAACAACCACCAATTTTTGTTCAGAGTTTAACGGAAACTGTCCATTAAAACATTTTACTTTACTCTCTCTAACACCTAATTTCAGGAGGCAAATTTCAATATTTTTTTTCTTTTAGGCTTAGCACACTGCTGCGGGAAATAACGGGAGAACCTGATAGCAAGACCATTATCTTCATTGAAACCAAAAAGAGAGTAGACGACGTGACAAGGAAAATTAGAAGAGAAGGGTAAGAAGGTTTAATTCATTAATGCTAATCATTATTTTTTAATCCTAGAGCCTTATGAGCTACGATTTTAAAATGTTTTCATACCTACACCCAACGACATTTTCACACCTTCACAAAAAAAAAACTCAGTCCAAACCACTCAGTGTTGACAAATTGAGTGCAAATGTCTAAATATTAACTAACAATTAATTAGGCTAGTCATATATGGGACAGGCAAAAATAATTTTCATTTTAAGTTTTCATTTGCTCCTGTCTAGTCTCAGTGTTTGTATTTGCTGATTCTCTTTAAATAAAAAATTAATATATGCAAGCCAATTTACCACCAAAATCCTTGAGTTTGATCGATTGGGGCTTTATTACTTAGTTCTACAACAAAACAAGAAAAAGAGTATGCTATCTAAAAGCTTCCTAGAAAATCAGACTTAAGCTTTAATGTAAAATAATCTCATTATTAAAATACTTTTGGATTTGGACATAGTCTGATCTGTATATATTTTCCAACATATGTTTGAAAATAATTTTAATTTAAACGTATTTTATTTTATTCTAAGCCATATTCTTTTAGACTAGCAGATGCTCTATATAATTAAAATTGTAGATTTCCGTGTTGCATTCCAAAATCTTTGAGGAACTCTTGCTTTAAAAACTAAAATTAATCAGTTGAATTTGTGAGTTGTACATAATATTTTGAAGAATATTAGATCTAAAAAAAGATATTTCTCTAGTTAGGATTGTTTTACCGTTAATCATAGATGTTACTGCTAAATATAAATAAAATTGAATTACTAGCTATCCTCATATGGAATTTGAGTGTAGGTACCTTAATTTTGGTTGTCCTATTTATTGTAAAGGATATGCCTGAGTCATTTTTTATTCCTATCCAGGTTTCAAGCCGCTTGCATCCACGGAGATAAGTCCCAGCCAGAACGTGATCTTGTTTTGCAAGGTTGGTAATAACAATATTTTCAGAGCATTTTAGATTTTGAAAACCTGTAAAGTCGGCTTTTGGGTTGTTTGAGGTTGTGGGAACAATTTGTAGTGTTCTAAAAAAACATAAGCACAATGAAACATGAAACACTAGAAAGTCTGAAACACTTCACTAAAGGTGAATTTGGAAGTTCAGACTAGCATGGAATTTACTTTAAGCTTCATGGAACTTCTGTAGTTATCAATTTTTGAATCATACTGTTTTGGAATTTTCTAAATCAATACCATCTAGAGGGACTGATATTTCTTTCAATTGAAATAAAATCAGGAAAATCTTGGAAAAAATGATAATTTTATTTAGAATTTGTATACTGTAGTATGTTTAGTATTTATAGTAAATAGTACTACAGCATTTAATATTTTTTAGATGAATGAAATCCTTTGGAAGTGCTAGAACTTCTTGAATTTTAAAGGTTCAGTTTAATTTTTTAGTGCTGACCAAGATTTTATTTTATATAGTCTGTTTGCACTGATCAGTTTTTATCCTTCCGATCCGTAGATTTCCGCTCAGGCAGAACTCCAATTCTGGTTGCCACAGATGTTGCCGCACGTGGATTGGGTAAGACCAAAATTTTTACTTTGTTGATTGTTTGTTTTTTTGTTATTTTAATTTCATTTTACAGTTTTTATTTGTTAAAAGTGTCTTGATAAAAGCATTAATGTTTGGTTCCATTTATCAAGTGTGCTGCTCCTTTTTCATACTGTCCATTAAAGTTGTTTACTACGCTTAACATTTTTTACATATTTTCTGAACAGGAATTTTTAAGAAATAACCAAACTCGTACGTTAAAATCAACTGTAGAATGTAAGATTTAGTAGTATTAGACGTTTGAAAAAATTCTTGAACAAAAAAAAGTTATAATTTGTGTGTATTCAAATAAAATTTACTGTTGTAAAAGGAATTATAACAAGACTTAAATAAATATAAATATTAACTGATTTCAAGAGTTTATTTAGAACTAAAAGAGCAGTAAAACACCATTGTAGATTAATTGATTGCAAATTTAAGAAGAACTGTTGGTATAGATTACCTTTGTAGCAAGGCTAAACACCAAACCTAATGTTATTAACCTTTAATGCTAAACCGATGTTATCTGCTCGTATTAGTTTATAAACTAGAATGTTAATTCTTTGCATGAACGATGCTTTTGATTTTTTATTACTTCTGGCAGCAATTTAAATTCCTTGTTCATGGGCCCTTATTAAGAGAGGAATGTTATAGCCCCTCCATTTTTTGGGGTTAACAATAGCAAAACTATATATTTCTCATCCTTGAAAAATTGAGTTGATAAATGGATCCAAACCTTTTCATAAGTAGAACGATAATAAACGTAAACGCAGGTGAGTACAACGTTTTTCTATTATAGCATAGTGATGTAACCCAATCAAATCAGAAGTTGAAACAGATATTAAAGGAGAATTTTTGGTTTCTTTTTTGCAGAGGCACATACGTGATAATGCTAGTTGTGGCATTGTCAGTCCGTTGTGTCTCTTGACGTGGTGGTAACGTCCGCCACCTACCGCGAGTGTGCAGTACGCCACCCACCCAGGTGGGGGTAGTACGCCCCCGTCTAGCGTACGCCTCGCCCACCTCCCAGGCCACCGCCAGCAAATTGTATGGAGTGTGTGTGTTTTAGTTGCAGTTCAGTGGGGAAGGGTTAGTTTGGGTTTGTTCAGTACCGAGTTATGGGATTTTGAGTTTGGCGATATTGGAAAACACCTTTTTGTACAGATCTTGGATGGATATATAAAGTCCAAAATTGAGAAAGTCATTTGTTATTATTTAAAATAATAATAATTACCATTACCAATTAAAAAAGATTCTTTCAATATACATTTTAGAACATATATAACAGTAATTAACTGATTTACCTACAACGTAATACTTGAAGAATCTTTGCCTTTTTCAGGAGCATAACTCTCAATCAAATCAAATGTGATTGTAAAATTTCTACTTATAGAAAACTGTTCTATTTATCTTCAACAAACTTTATTATCAATACAAAGTTTAAAATTATACATATTAAATAATACAAATTAAAAAAGAATAGTTGGGATATAGGAGATATCTTTTGTGAGCGTTTTTCTCATAGAGAGGATTAGCTCTTCATTACTGACTGCACTTGAAAGTGCGGTTTCCGCCATCGATGAAGAATCTTGGAAGTAGCTTCCAATCATCGACCAAGAATCTTGGAAGTGGCTTCCAAGATCAAAGCCTGTAACATTTTCAAAAATGTTGATTGGCCAATCTTGGGGAGCCGTCCCAGGTTGCCAGAACTAGTTGGAAGCTGTTCATAAGTTGCATAACAGGTACGACTTTTATTCGGAATAACTCTTTATCTGATCGTGTTAGATACCTGTCAGTTTGCTTTACCTAGTGGTTTTTAATCGTAAACCTAAGTTGTACGTTGTAATAATTTCCTTGAAAATGTTACTTTGGTAAATTCTCACCTCCACTTCCTCTTACATGGAATGGTCAAATGACCTAATCACTTCATGCCTAGTCCATTTTGACTGGAAAATGTGATGGGGTGATCGTACCCATGCTTTTATTACAAAGTACTTTACCTCCGATGTGCTCTAGCACATGTAAAGACAAAATATATAACTATAAATAGTTATTGGGAAGGAAACTCTGGTTTTTAACCCTTCAAGGCGGTAGTTTTTTTAAGCCCGCCGGACCCTGCTACGGTAGTTTTTTACAATGCACGGGCGAAGTCCAGTCACTCTCATTTGATAATAACCCTACATCATCTAAGTCTAACCAATGATTTATTTTACTAGATCTAGACATCATAAAAACTACTGAAATCAAAAATAATAGTCTAAAACTAGCTACCCAATTTCCAGTTACAATAATCAGATCACAAGCAATACACTTCCATGGATAAGTGTCTCTCACAAACACATCACTAATTTACATTTTTAAACAAAAAAAGACACAATAAACACATAATTATCCAGGCAAATGCTTGGAACATAATTTGATGTCAGTTTACATTGTAAAGATTATAAATATACGTAAAAGACTACTGTAAACAGGACGCCTGACCACCAAGTTGACGTAGGCTAACAAACAAAGACTGTCCTTGTAAACAACATATCTCCATCTCTGTCGCACTCACAGCTGATCAAAATTGGTTGGTAAATGTAGAGAAACTCATAAGCAATATTCTCCACACAGTCCGAGTTCACTAAGACATCGCTAGAATGCGCCAGGTGACGAGTTGTGTGATGACATGAGACTCACGTCAAACCGCCTTGGAGGGTTAAGTTTTTTTTAGGAACCTTAAAAACTACTGGCTTTGCATTGATAATTTTTAATTTGGATTTGTTTAAAGGAATAAACCTTGTTTAATTTTATAATATTTTTTAGTGTCTTAAAGTTCAACCCATTAATTTGGTGTGGTCTGTTGTTTTTGGCAAGAAGTATAAAGGATTTTTATAAAAGATTGTAAATATGGATAAGCAATACTTTATCACTTAGTATCTATGAAATAAAAAGCTCGATAATGCTCTGAAAAGTTGAAACTTAAGTCAACTCAAGTACTTTGATACTAACTAACCTTCCATCCACTCTCAGTATATTGACGACTCTGTTGTTTATATTTTTCAATTGTTATTGATGCTCGGTGTGTAATTAAAACAAGCTAATACGTTTAAAAAAACGTTAAAAACTGTGTGGGCTATTATTCCAAATATATTGTTTCCACATAAAGAGCTCAAAATCATTTACTGTACTGATGAAATTTCACGTATAAAACCGTGGCAGTCATGGCTGAAATGGTAAGAGTACTGGCACTACCAGTAATAGACCCGGATTTAATTCCTAGTCATGACGCCATTGCGCTTAGGAAGGCATGGCAAGCCATTTGTCTCAGCTACATGAGTAGTCGATTTGTCAAGTCAGAGTCTAGTGCAGTCTGAAAACTGACTAGACCTTGGACAAAAATTTACACAAACTTTGCCTTGCTACATAGAGAACCTGGAAAATTAGTCAAGATTTTTAGGAACTCTGAAGGGATTGAGAAATCCCGATCTTAGACTGATGGTTAAATTGGTTATGTTACATGGATTTTTTTAACTTTAATGTTAATAATGGTCTATACGGTTGGATTAAAATAAAGATGTACCCTTTACATTTTTTAGAATATAACATATTCCCAAGAAAAGTCAGAGAATATTGTTTTCAGCTTTGGTAAGTATGGTCTTCTCAACTTAAACCTTCATTGGGAGTGCTCAAAAAATGATTTGTGATGATTTTCCATAGACGTGGAGGATGTGAAATTCGTCATCAACTTTGACTACCCCAACAACTCGGAGGATTACGTGCACCGCATCGGTCGCACAGGTCGGTCTGGAGCCACGGGCACGGCATATACGTTCTTCACACCGGGCAATGCCAAGCAGGCCAACGATCTCATCTCCGTGCTGAAGGAAGCCAACCAGATCGTGTCGCCTAAGCTTATAGAGCTGGCCGATGGCTTCAGGAACGGTCGAGGCGGAGGAGGTGCGTTGTGAAATATTTTATTAATATCTTCATATTTACTGAGATTATTGTTTTAGCGAATTTCCCATAGGGAAGAAGCTATTACCGTAGGTCCCATGGTGAGACTTAAGCCCGGGACCATGTTATTTTTTCTTCTTTAGGTGCCTAGAGACCAAAAACAATAGTCGTTAAAATTTATATATATATGTGTGTCTGTGAACACGATAACTCTCGTAGAAATGGTCCGATCGAGACCAAATTTGGTAGAGACGTGTATTCCTACAAATGCTCGGACGAGTTCGTAAACCAGACATATCGTTCAATGGGAACGGGTAGTTTGGGGGGGTTTTGTACCCCAAAATGGGGTTTTTTGCGTTTTTCATATGTAATTTAAAAATTTTTTAGATTTAATCTTTCACCACTAAAATCAGCTTAAAAAACTACACAATTTAGTTTCTTAAAGTTTTTTTCTATCTCCAACGGTTACCGAGATATAAAAAAATCTAAACACAGTACGTTGTATTTTGAGGCTCCAATGTTAATCTTATGGAGGATAAGCAAAAATTAATATTTCACTTATTAACCCTAGAAATGATAAAGTCGTAATTTACGACGCATTTACATATTCAATAAGAATTGGCAGGTGGAGGCATCTGTCGTCGGTTTTGTCGAATTGTTAGACACTATCGCCTACGCGACCGTGTTTCGCTCTGGGGGCCAACAACCGAAACTGCTCTTTTAGTACACGAGCCTGCCACCGGGCAGGTCTATAACCAAGTAAGCGCTTTCTTTTCCTAGGCACTGGATGGCCGTGGTGGCTAAAGCGCTGCGCTGACGAGCGTAACGTTCTAGCCATTCGGAAGTGCTAGGGTTCGAATCCCGACCATGAGCAATCCCAATTTGGCTTGCAAATGTGTGGTGTAGCGGAGTGGAGGGCCCACCTTAAATAAACGGTGACCGGCTTGGGTGGAAGTTGACGGCATTTGTAGGCTTAATTGGGATTGCAGTGGACACCTGTTTTGCTTTTGTGGTTAGTGGTTATAAGGGGGGGGGCATGTTTTAAGCTTTTTTTGGTTAAACTTTGATATTTCAAGAAGATATTAGTAATTATTTTTATGTTACAGTTAAGAGTAAAAAGCTTATCACTTCTAGGGTTAAACAATATTTTTGGATAAAAATTTATATTTAGCTTTATGTGGTTGAGGTTCATCCATTTATGCTTAAAAATCATAGTTTATGTGTTTATCATGGCAGCAAACCTGCATACTCTTTTCCCATGTTAATCATATGGAGAATAGGCAAACTCCTTCATTTATGGACAAATAAATGTTGATGAAAGTTGGTATAAATGTTAAAAATAAATGTTTTTGAAGGTATAAATGCCCACTCTCAGTGTTTCTCACAGCAGCAAACCTGCACACTCTCCCATGTTAATCTTATGGAGAATAGGTAAATAATTCTCATGTTCATCGACAGATTTTGACCACTTGACTTGTCGTATATTATTATTATTATATTATTGATTTGGAAATTCGCTGAGTACGCAGGTCTGCTGCAACGGGGGTATTTAGTTTTAAGTAAGTCAATAAGGGTCCTTAACTTTGTGTCAGAAACTTCATTTGGGATGAACAATATCGTAAAATTTTAATCCACAATTTTAGATTTTCTTTTTGATTTTCTGTGGATTCGACATTGATAGGAAAAATAAAATGTTATTAACTTGTATAAAACTGTTGAACATACCTAACACAGAATTATTTACACCAATAACATAAATTACCAAAACAAATATGGAAGTGCATGACTTGAGTCGAGTTTTTTTAATGAAAACGTGATGAGCACATGTAGGCAATATTTGTGCCTATACTTTATCAAAGTGAAATTTGGCCTTTTGATTTTAGGGTTTTTAAAATTTCATTTGGGATTGGTTAGAGGTAGACTATTGTTGTCTCCGTTTGGAGTTATGAAAGGAATCTTTCTCTTGAAAATACCGTTATTACTTTGATTTTTGTTTGTTTAAAAATGTTACATTTTAGAATGACATTTAAGCTACCTCAACTGACACAACAGCCTGTGTTATATAATTTAAAAGAAACTTGAAAACACTTAGTAATGGTGAACAAATTTTTAAAAGCAGAATGTCTGTATAAATGTTACTTCAATGGAGAACATTGAAATTGGGTACATATTCCATGTGAATTACAGACTCCATTGAGGAATCTCTAGATTATCTCAGTTTTTTGTGGAATGTTTTACCTAAATATTATTTTTCCTTTTAGGAAGGAATCGTTGGGGCAGGAACCGCGGAGGAGGAGGAGGTGGATTCAGGGCAAACTCTCCATCGCCGAAGAGAAGTAGATCTAGGTCCCGTGACCGGGACCGAGACAGAGACCGTGATGGCCGCAGGGACAGAGATAGAGGACGCGATCGTAACCGTCGTCGTCGATCCCGTAGCTCCAGCAGTTCACGGTCACGTTCAAGGTCACGCTCACGATCCCGTGACCGTTCCGGCAAACATAGCAAATCAGCTGAGAACCACAAACCTAACTCCTCCAGTCAAGCGATGCCTCCGATGGGACCACAGCTGCCGCCCAACATGATGTCCCAACTGCCCCCCTCGCTGTTCTTCTCCCCGCCTCCCCCACCGCCTCCGGAACCTTCGCAACCCCCGCAGCAACAGAATGGATACATGTACAGCCAGCCCATCCGATAGGTATGTATAAATCTACTTTGGTTAGATTCTAATTAAAATAATCTTTTAATTTCCACTTCTGAGTAGGGAAGTATTGCAATTACCCTGACCAATTACCATTGGGGTGCATAAAAGTAAGCCTAGTGTTTGAAGCTAATATTTAAATAATTACCAAATAATAAATTAATTGTTTAGTAACTATTGTTTCCCTCTAACTTTGAAAAAAATAATGTAGATAAAGAATGTTATATCCACATTAAGTGCTTTGAATTGCTATTCGTTAATTTGGCAAGTTAAATTTAAACAATGGATAATGATAAACCCTAAACAAAGCTTGTAACCGATCGATTAGTTTAGAATATCCATTTTCCCTGTATGGAATAGGCATAGCCTACTCAATATCCAAGTGGGAAAAATTGGACCTAAAAATCACATCTTCTATTATCTTCATGTATTTACCTTGTTAATACATTTACAATAATGTTAATATGATAAATGTTAATACATTTCATGTAACATTTACCTTGTTAATTTTCAGGCAATATTAGTTTTTAGCTATACATTATTCCCATTTAAGATAAAAATCTGGAACCCTTCAGTAAGACAAGCAGCAGCCATTGAGGGTGTGGCTGAGTTTTTAGACGGATAAGATTTAAAACACTGTACAACATTATACAGTGTAAACTGACGTTAAAACTGTCATTTGGTGTTCTTGAATGATCCAACAGGTGGCAGTACCAAAATCAAAACACAGTCTTCCTATTTTGCAATCGGGGGCCTAGGCAGGAGTCCTTAGGTCACAGTCAACGTGCTAAATATAAAATTAGACTTGGTTTTTTTAAACTAGCTCATAGTTATTGGAGGCACTTACTACCTACTCAATAAAGATAACTTTTTTAAGATTAAAAATCAACGTAGAATAGTAGAGTGATAAACTATCGATATAACACACCGTTTCACTATAGTAATACAAGTTAAGATGCGACTTTCAGGCCCATTACGGTGGTAATAGTTCCTTTATTAACTGGAGAACTATGTACAATAGGCTGATTATTCAAGCCCTGGCTATCATATTTAACAACTAATTAAATTAACTTAAACCAAAAATTGATTATAAAAGGTTAATCATTTGAAATAAATATTTGTTGTAGGCTTAGTTCATTAATAATTTAGATTAGACTGACCGAATATTAAACAAATTTTTTTTTCAGATTCGCTAAAGAACACGTCAAGATACATCATTCTATATATAACTTAAGTGGATATTTTTGTAAATAGATAAATATCAAGATTATCTCAAACATGTATTTAATAGTAGCACGTATACTTGGTTTTGTTTAGAATCAAGTAGTTTTATTTGTCTTTCTTTTTTTATACTTTAGACTAGTAAATTAGAAATAAATATTTCTAAAACAACTTCTTTTTTTACACCTCGATTAATCTTGTCTGATAGTGTATTAGTGTCTGGTAAATTGGGATAAAGCAATGTGTCTGCGAAAGCAAAGGCCTGCTGCACATACTATAGCGATGTAATACTATATCCTGAAACTACAATGCTTGACTCTCTTGACAATGATGTTAAGTTATAGTTCGTTTTTGTGTACTGTACTGTATGTTTATTCACCCTCATACCCCAATTTAGATAAAAAACAAAGATTTTTAATATAGAGATAAAGACAAAACTGTGTAATCATGGTTTGGCTGCATGTATTGCTGCGGTAAAGCGTGATAGTACATGCAGCGTTACTCTGATAATATTGATACAGTATCACATTCGTCTTGGTATCGGTTCACAATGGTGTGTGCGTCTCTATAAGCCCCCATGGTATCGTAGAACAATTTTGAGAAAAATTAATGGGCCCGTTCTGGTATCACATGGCATATCGCTCTTATGTGTGCAGGCCATAACACTTTTGCTGCTGATCATACACTTTGTATAGTCTAGTTCCTTGTCGCCGCTGAGGGCATGCCCGTGTGTGACCTCACCCTGTCTCAACTCTATTCAGTTAATGCTTGGCAGGGTGGTGGGTAGGTTACACAGACTTGATCATAGCAAGAGCGAACATGTTAACCAAGATGTCTAAACTAATATACTAAAATCAAAACAAATAAGACTCTTTTTCAAAAATTTTTAAGGTAATCTGACATCTGTGATGACTTGTTTTATATATTCTTATGTAAGCAAATAAAATTTAATCTTCTCTTAATCTTTTGTGAAATACAAAGTTGTTCAGGATAGCAGATGGCAAGATCCCAGTGTCTCAGGAATAAGTGCCTAGACACTTTTGATACGTCAGTCAACATGTGTAGTGTTTCTAATCAGTTTTAACAAGAATATGTAATTTTAAGAAATAATTTTTCTCACAAAGCTTCGACTGAGCAGATCACAATTTGTGTAATGCCTCTATTTTCTTTCACGTAACATAGTACACACAGCAACAGCTAAGGATTCACTTACACCATATACGATTTAAAAATTAAAGACTGTCTGGGAGGTTGCCTTCAAAACTGAAGGTGCCGGGTTGAATTGCAAGTGTTAAATCTGGGCACAGTTGCTATTTTGTCATAGGCATATTAACTAATAATGCTTCTTAACAACAGGTCAACATTAGGTAGTATCAAAACTGGAGTTTTAACCCTTCCTGAACAAAATGATAAAATATTCTGAGATGTTAAAAAAACGCAAAAAATAGTGTGTTGGGAGTCACTGATTTTGAGCCATTTTATGTCTTAATGATATATTTACAATAATAACTATAAAATATGCTTTTTCACTAAATTTGGCCATGTTCACTAAAACGGTGTTTTATAAAATAGCCGTGCTACTTGATTGCATGCACTTATAATGTCCGGGTATTTGTATTGAAATTTATACTCTAACACTCGCTTCGGAATCACTTTTTGTCCCTGAGTCATGATCTTTGCTCGTTCTTCACCAAACATCAAATTAACAGCGAATTCTGGCAGCGGAATAAAAGCAGGCCTCCATAAAGCTCTAGAAAAGGCTATCGTAAAGTCCTGGTTGGTCACGACCTGTAAAAAAAATCTAATTAAAATTGCTTTTTTCAGAAGGAAGTACTTTTAATTAAAATATCTTGTGCAAGTATACTGGGACTGTGGCGACGTCCTGTAATCCAGCTACTTGGAGGTCACGAATTGTGGATACTTTTGAGTGATGGTCGATGGGTGTAGTGTTTGTTCTCTTGGGTAGATCAACGTCTGCACTATTGAATACTACGTGAATCCGAAATCAATCATCATCATGATTAGACCAATTCGTAATTCAGAGGCCGTGGTTCGGATTCCACGTTAAACTGTAGGTCCATTAGTTGCCATCGACTGTTGGGCTATTAATTAACAGTCCTGTCTAAGGAACATGTCAGCCTTATTCAGTAACAAGACTACAAGATCGCTCCACAATCATCCTACATGTATTCCTCATTCATACTTGGCTTAAATACCTACCTGGGTAGGTCGCCATTTCAGTTAAAAGTATAAAGTTATGTTATGTTTCCCATACGGGTAAAGCATTCTCAATACAAGAGTCTGCAAATCCGAACTATTTAATGGGGATTAAGGTTAAGTAATGTAATCTGTATTATGACACTCTGATACTTTGAATATCATGAAAAGTACTCAAAATCATGTAAAGCATTATCACACAAGGTTTTTGAACCTATTAATGTAATTAATATATAAAATAAACTGTAAATGTACAGGATACTGAACAAAAGTAGTTTATATTTTAAAACATATATATTACAAATTATTTTATAGCCATAAATAATATCTATCTAAGAGTAATTGGGAGTATGTAGAAATTAGATATAAAGAGATATAATTAGAGTTAAAGTGTAGTATATTATTTTAACTTATATTTTTCATTCCTCATTTTTGATATAGAGTTCATGATAATGTTAATAAAATTATGGCCAGACTCCTGATCAAATAAATTTTCATTATTAATTTTAGTGTAAAGAGAATTTGTGTGTTAAAAATGGTCAGCAAAAGACGTATGTCACATGCGGTCTTGAGGTTAACAGTCCCAGATGCCAAAAGAAACATAAAAATGATGACCCAAAGGTAGTTTGATGCGCGCGACTGAGGGTTGAGATTATATTTTTGTCTAGCTTTCTAAGGATCTGAATGTATATCTAGAATTTTTTACTTAATACTAATAGGCACTACACTTATTCAATTCTGTTATTTCATTACACCATTATCAATTGCATTGAAACAATATAATAGGAAATAAAATATTAAAGAACATCTTACCATTGGTGCAACGCCGTTTAAAACACCGGAAACTTTTTCATCCTCTATGGCAAAAAGTAAAAGATTGCACATGTCTTCAATGTGAATCCATGGCATGAATTGTGTTCCACTAGCAACTGGTCCTCCAACTCCCATGAAGAATGGAAGAAATAGTTGTTTTATCATACCTCCACTACGGCCTAGAACTACTCCTACAAAGAATAAAGGGTATTAGTGGACTGACACATACTTTCTCCTTGAATTAAATTTAAAAACAATGTACATTGAATAAACTCATCATGTAATTTAATGTTTATTTAATTATCATTTAAATTTGTTTAGTAATAAAAGTTTTTATTAAGAGTATACTTTTAAAAAGTGAAACATTGAGCTTATATAATTTAAACCAAATCAATACATTTTAATTTAGCTAAAGTTTTTTATTTCTTCTTCCTTTACGTACCAGACCTGACGATAACTCTTCTAACGTCTGTCCCAGGCATCAGCGATGCCTCTTCCCACTTTTGGGCACATTCTGATAAAAAATCAAATGGCGGCCCAGTTGTGGAATCCTCGTCATATTCAACTAAGGCATCTGGTTTGTAAATACCTGTAAGACGCACACCAACTAGGATTCAAGAATCTTTTCAACAGATAAAAAAAAATTGATACACAGTTTGTTGTTGTTGACATCACATATTGAATAAATGCAGTGAAATACGATTGGGCTCTACCAATAAGTTCACAAGAAGGATGTTATCACAGTATTGCCATATAGGTAGGGCTACAAAAAATATCTTAAAAGTTCAAATGTAAATTAATTAGAAAAACAAGTTGGCCCATAACAAGATAAAAGATTTGAATTAATCAATGAAGTATTAATCCAGGCGGCAAATGAAAGTAATATAAACATTTTAATCCGCTAGGCTACAAAATGTTTAAACCATTGAGATAGAGGGTTTCAATAAGATTTTGATACTGTAACTTAAGAGGCGGCAGGAGTCAGTCTAAGCGCTCACTGTAAATGTGGGCGCTTGACATGGGATGGGTTTAATTATCTTTTATTTGCTCGTAATGGAAATTTATTAAAAACAAAATACCAAGTATTTTATAGGTCCTTATCAACATATTGATGTGTTAAACTACCAAAACTAAGGTCTAGAAATATTTTTTTTTTAATTATAAAATTAAATTCCTATAAGGATTTAACAAAACTAATTCTGTAGTATTATTTTTGTATTTTTTTAAGTGTGTGAACGCTTTAAAAAAAATTATTATGGCTAAGAGCAAATCAAATACAAAAAGTTATTCAATAAATTTTATTTCTGAATATGTGAAGTTTATTTAGGTCCAAAGTTTGAAATTTTCCACTGATAAACAAAAATAATACAACAGAATTAGTTTTGTTAAATCCTTATGGGATTTTAATTTTCTAATTAAAAAAAAAATATTTCTAAACCTTAGTATTGGTAGTTTAACACATCAATATGTTGATGAGGACCGATAAAATACTTGGCATTTGGTATTTTGTTTTTAATAAATTTCCTTTAAGAGCAAATAAAAGATAATTAAACCCATCCCATATCAAACGCCCACAGTTACAGTGAGCGCCTGGACTTACTCCTGCCGCCTCTTAAAACTATTCTCTGCATGTTACCAGAATGTTTTTAAGGAGGTTAAAAAATTCTTCTAAAGCCTGTAAAAAGCTTTGCAGCACAAGAGAGGAAGGAAACATATTAAATAAAACTTAACCAAACTATTGAATACCATGTTCATCTGCAAAGGCTATCCTCATAATTAGACCAGTTTAGAATTCAGAAGCAAAATTCTGCTTCAGACCCCATGTTAACCTGTAGGTCCCTTATGCCAATGGCTATTGGGCTATTAATTAACAGTCCTGTATATGCAACATGCCAGTAACAAGACTACAAGATCATACCAGTCATCTTACAAACTTTTCTCATTCAAAAGATAATAGATAATAAGCTATTGTGCCTTACCAACGCCAGATATGCACACAAACACTTTAGGTTTACTCTTCGCCTTGATAATAGCCTGAGCCAGATTGTGCGTTGTGTTTACCCGACTGTTGAGAACATTCTGTTTGAAGCCCGGCGTCCATCGCTGAAGGGGGTCCAGGATATTTTGACCGGAGAGGTTAACCACCGCAGTGACTCCTTGCGGTAGACCATTGGATTGAATGTCAAACTAAAAAATAGCAAAGAAGGTGAGTTAAACTTAGCTAAATTTATGATATATTGATTTGTTTTTAATCTCAATGTTACACTTTGTTACTTTTTGAATGATTTACGATTGAGTTGTCATTATTGCTGTGTGAACAACAATCATTGTAAGACAGACCTAGTCACCATTTGTAAATGGCAACAACATCAACATTTTTTGATTGGTGTTTATCGTGATATTTAATATTAAACTGTGGGGTTTATTTATATTCTCAAGATTTTGAAGATCTTCAAAAGAAGAGAATTTGATGTCCTTTTACACTGCATTGAGCTTGCTTAAAATAATTGGAACATATATTCTTTATAAACGTACCCAAGTTAACCTTTGTGGGCCAGGCACCCTTGAGATGATTGTTACTTCATACCCTTTAGATTTTAAAAGGTAAGTAAATGCACTTCCAATAAATCCAGTACCACCACCTACAAACAAGGCAATGTTAACTGTTTTGTAAAGAATAGGTAAGCTTTATTGTTCATTGATTAGCACCTAAATCGTTTTTAAATTTTTTTTGCAAAATATAATATATTAACATTATTACGTGTTTAGCGTAGAGATAATTCCATGACATTTTTCGGCTGTAATAAGAAATTTTTTAAGTGTTTTATTACCAAAAACAAATTTCATAATATTGAACTTGAAGACGCACACACAATATGCTATGTTGTGAATAAAAAATAATTACTATTCCAGTATTGGTAAAATAAAATCTGGACAGAAAACTACACTATACAGATCCATTCTCTGTTAATAGTACCGTAGTGTTAAGGTTAGTTGTACATTGTCTTGTATTTAGATTATTATAGTATTAATTATTGTACGGGAATTTAAATTTTATTTTTCCTTTAGGATACGGTTTCATTTGTTAATTTTACAACTCTTGTAAATTTCAAACTGCTACAGCAAGTCAAGTTGATGTCCTTTACAACATATGTGTAGAACTTAGATCAAGTTTATGAAATAGCTTTCGGTACAGAAAAACTTAAATTAATTCAGGGGGGGATGCTTTTTTGAAGGTTGAATGCTTGGTTGGAAAATGTAGTGGAATCAACCCCTCTACATTGAACTGCTGACAGTTGGCTGTTATGTATAAATTTTCTGTAATAAACATATCAAAACAATATCTCCACTAACTAGGATTTAAAATTAGTCACTGACTTTTAATAGTGTCGATTTGACATTGGTGTCACAAGGACATTCCCTACAAGGGAGCTGCATATACTACATTTTTTATAGGCCTATAGAATAATTAATTTAAACTTATATTAATCAAGAGAAAATTGATTTCCCATCAACTCACAGGATGTTTTACAAGGTGGGTGCCTAGACTTAAACTATCACTATTGTATTTGTTGCCTTCTGCAAAACTTCCCATGAAATTGTATAGGGGTAGGCCTCCCAACAACACATCTTCATAGTGGTTATCAGGAGACGGGATAGTATAACTAAAAAAATTGTGACTGAAGAGGTGAGGCCAGCCGTGTTCCAGTTAAGTTATTCTTGTTTTCTGTTCAGCTGATTGTGGATCAGCATTTATTTGGATGTAAAGGTTTTCAATATTTTATAAGTTCTTTCTTATAACCCGTAGGCCACAAAAATCGCTAGTGCGCCCCCTATGTAGGTCATGCTCATTCATAGATGATGAATTTTACTTTTATTTATTGCTACTCTTAATGCAAGACAGCTTTGAAGTAATGAAACATACTTAGCTGATTATATAAATGATTAGGCCTAAAATTTACATAATCAGTATCGCCTAAACTATTATACTTTAATTACATTATAATTAAACTATGTGAACCTGTGAGAATAAAAGTATACATTTAAAGCCAAATATTTCATTAAAATTCTGCATAGGTATTGCAATATCACTAATTAATAGGTCTTATAAACAATTGAAAATTATTTCATTTGTTGTAAGTTTAATTGTACACCTAGAGCATATAAATTAGATTAGATAAACATATTATGTAATATTTACCCAGCAAAACATGACCTGGAGATGAACTTGTTGCCATTGTTCTACAACTTGAAATACTGAAATAATATGACACACAAATTCCTTTGGAAACAGTACCAACTAGTGTCAATAATTTAGCCATACTAAATCAATAAGATAACTTAACAGATAATTGAATATTGTATTAACGGCGTCTCATTTTCAAGTGAGGTTAAAATAATCCTATTGCTATTACAGGGTACAACTATTCTACAGAAATAATAAACGAAATGGTAAAACCTATGCCTGACAGAGAAGTGAAGAGAGGTTAATGTTATGTGCTAAATAGGCTCGGGGCTTGTGGCTTGGAGGAAGGAAGGTTGACTAGACAAATGGAGCAGACGACTTTAAGCGACTTTTGACTTAGAACGTAGGCTAGATCGTTTAATGTACAGCTGTGTAGTTTATAATCGTTTTCATAGGTATACTTCTAAAGAATAAAAACAAAATATGTTTGTCGTACTGATGCGTGTAATTTTATACTAGACCTCGATGAGAAACTCTTACTTTGGAAATTGATTATCTAATGGCTATTGTCCGTTGGAATGTATATATAAATAAATTATTCCTCTTTCAAGTAAAACATATATCTTATGCAACCGCTGGACGATTGTGACCTTTTCAAGTCTAATAGACTAAATATATTGTATGATAAATGGTAAACCTTTTGGTGATATAACTGTGAAAGCTATCGGTTACTACATATATATCGTTATTAAAATTGACTAAACGGCAACACTGTTAGTCACTGTTGTTCCAAAGCGATCATTGATCATGGCTATGTATGATTCAACTTATTCTTCTTATCCATGGCGGACTTGTTTTACAGTGACAGAGATCAGCGAAGCTACTGAAGTAGTCTGTTTCAAGTTTGTAGCCGTCGTGTTATGTTATTTTAGTAATTAATAGCAATTACTAGTGTCGTTTTGTTTGCAGTGCGTTTCACCTTATGTTATTTACTATTGTGCTTTCTGTGAACTACCCGGAAAACAGCTAAAGTGAAGTTAACCTAAAACGTATGAATAAAGCGGGCAGTTGTGTGCTAATTCTTTGGAGAATACTTTAGAAACTCGTATTCATTGTTTATCGTTTAATTTTACCCATATTTTTCACAATGGAGATGGGTGATATGAATAATCTTGATCGACAAATCGAACAACTAAAAAAGTGTGAAATCATCAAAGAAGCCGAGGTCAAAGCATTGTGTGCCAAAGCTAGAGAAATATTGGTGGAGGAGAGTAATGTGCAACGAGTAGATTCCCCAGTTACAGTTTGTGGAGATATCCATGGTCAGTTTTATGATTTAAAGGAGCTATTCAAAGTTGGTGGTGATGTGCCAGAAACTAACTACCTTTTCATGGGTGATTTTGTGGATCGAGGTTTCTACAGTGTTGAGACATTTCTACTTCTGCTTGCTTTAAAAGTGCGATATCCAGATAGAATAACTTTGATCAGAGGAAATCATGAGTCCCGTCAAATTACTCAAGTTTATGGGTTCTACGATGAATGCCTGAGAAAGTATGGAAGTATAACGGTATGGCGTTACTGTACAGAAATATTTGATTACTTAAGCTTGTCTGCAATCATTGATGGTAAAATATTCTGTGTTCATGGGGGATTGTCACCCTCTATTCAAACACTTGACCAAATAAGAACAATTGATAGAAAACAAGAAGTTCCTCATGATGGTCCCATGTGTGATTTATTGTGGTCTGATCCAGAAGACACTCAAGGCTGGGGAGTCAGTCCTAGAGGAGCAGGCTACTTGTTTGGTTCAGATGTTGTTGCTCAGTTCAATGCTGCAAATGACATTGACATGATATGCAGGGCACATCAACTGGTCATGGAGGGCTACAAATGGCATTTCAATGAAACTGTCTTAACTGTCTGGTCTGCTCCTAACTATTGCTATAGATGTGGAAATGTTGCTGCTATTTTGGAGCTAAATGAACACCTTCAGAGAGATTTCACAATTTTTGAAGCTGCTCCTCAAGAAAGTAGGGGTATCCCATCTAAGAAACCACAAGCGGATTACTTTTTATGAGAACAAGCATTTTTTGAGGAGTGCATGGACGATTTGAAAAAAATTTATGAATGCTAAGTGGAAGTATTTAATATATACTTTAATGTACTGGTAGCACTTTATAAACCGAAGGTGATTAAAAAAAACATTCATAGAACATTAATTTTTATTTTGTATTAGTTATACCTTGTGTGTTAACCTTTACACATGTGACACCGTGAAAGTTTTATTGAACATTTTATATCTGTCAAAGTTAATTTTAGGACATGAGTATTAGAGCTTACTACAAGCCTATTAAAAAATCATATCAATATAATATGAAAAATGATATAAACTACCAGTTTCTACTTCAGTTGGTAAGTTGATTATATTTGTTTAATCTCGATGCTTACCAGTTCTAAACAGAGTTCATAGATAATGTCACTTGTAAATAGCCATTGAAAACTTGTATTTGTTTTTCATACTTGTTTTTTAGGTTAGGCTACCTACCTTGACTCGGCTACAACTTTAAATGATTTTCGTTCTGTGAAAAATGGTGTACTGTACGGTTTACCATTTTATACTGGGTTACATAATGCATACATTATAAAACTATGAAAAAGGGGGGCCGATTTTGATTTTTCAAATTTAGTTTTAACAGTTTTGTGGACCCCAAAACTGATAGTCCTACTCGATACACCTGGACCTGAATAATTTTTTGATGGTTTATTTAAAAAATTTAAACTTGGAAGTTCAAAACGTGAAAGTTCTGTTGTATTTTAATATAGGCCCTACATGAAGATTTTCTTTATTCTAATTTCTTGAATAAGTAGATCTAGTACTTTAGGCCTACTAATTTTTTTGAGCTGAGAATGCTGGAGCTTTTCATCAGTTTATGAGTTTATTGATAGGCCTACATGTAAATTGTTCATTAATTCTAGTAGTCAATCGTGTCTGACTATAGTTTAAATTACTATACAAACGACGTGCTTTACAAATATATCTAGATTGAATTTTTTTACCTCAACTGCTCACCACCAAGGGCCTAAGTTACTGCCTGTGAGGCTGGATGGTTCATAATCTAAAGGTCGTTGGTTCAAACCTGAGCATAGGCCTAAAATTTTACGATGGCTCAATATTCGACCCTCTCTTAGTTGTTGTTTGTTTACTTTATACTTTAAACTGAAATTGCGACCTACTCAGGTCGCAATGGTATGGTTGGACTGATATTTTAAGTCAAGTATGAATGAGAAATGAGTGTAAGATGATTGTGACACATAAATAACCTCTCCAAAATTAATTATTTAGATTTGTAACATTTAATCCTTTGGCGAGTAATGTTTTTTCTTAATTTGAGTAAAGCCACTTTGGAACAACCAGACAGAAAATACCTAATAATATTACCTAAGGATTTTCGGGAACAGTTTGTGTATATTTAATTGTTTTATTTGCTATTAAGGTACTACAAATTTTTATAGGCCTAGTAGTTATAAAACATGTTTAGGCTAATTGATTAACAATATGATACAGTGGAACTTGGTTATAACGTCATTGAAGGGACCACACAATTAATGTCGCTATATCAGAGTGACACTATAAAAGAGGTTCCATAATTTTAATTCAAAACCGAGGAAAAATAGAAAAACACATTTTTCTACATGAAATTAACGCTTTTAATGAAGGTAATTTGATATACACATAAAAGTTTATGTTTATGACTGACCGAACTACTCTATACTGTATAAAAAATCGAGTTTGAAAATATCGCAATGAAGTTCAACTTGTTGAATTCAACTGTTGGTTCGATTAAAAAACAAGTCCAAACACACGTCTGCTATATTACGTCCCTCCTCACACACTCTTATAACTCACACCTGTTCTTTAATCGGCAAAACCTTTCTCGTAACACTTGCCATTATTTTTCGATTCTGTATTCGTAAATTAAAACAACGAAAAGCAAACTGTAAAAGACGTACACTGAACTAACGATAGCTGCACGAACAGTAGGTACATACGTACGGTATTACAGTTCTTTGACGCAACGTGAGTCACTGACACTGGCCTTGATAACGGCGACAGCGGATATAAACTAGGGGGAGGGGGTTGGGGTGGTTAGCGGTAACACAGCAATAAAATGCTGTTTCTAAAAATAGAATGGGATATCTAGCTAGCTAAACAATAGCCGCGGCTCTCACGTTGCACCACCGAACGAAATTTCTCTCTTTAGATATACGTTGCCTTCATCTCGGCCCGATTTTTTGACGTTATATACGAGGTTTTAGAATTTACTGACGATATATCCGAGGTTTTACCTACCGTATGCAAATACCTATAGTTGGGCGGAACCTAAAAATAAATGACGTTATATCCGAGTTGACGTTATGGCTGAGGCTACAATAACCAAGTTGCACTGTAATTTATGGGGAGTCACAACAGCTAAATAGTCTATAGTGACTATTAGCTAAACAGCTAATAGTCACAACAGCTTCAATATTATACCGATAGACAGCTTGCGCCGTATTACTCAGCAAACATTACTTGAAAGTCTCACAGCTGACAATGTCTCTTGTGTACGTTTCCCCAACTTGGGTCCATCTGGACTAGATGATGATGGAATCGAGCTAATTTACTAAGAAACCCCTTGCTTTTCATTACTTTATCTAATTTTTTTGACTAAAACTAATTTTTTCTGCTCTTTAAGTTATACAAATTTAGTATTTAGTGTAATTAAGTGATTTTTTTTACTCCCTTGAGCCAAATGAGGTGTCAAATGGGTTACTCTTTCTGACTTAGTACATTTAGACGTTCTGGAACGCCCATACTCGCCAAACAGTTAATGAGTTGTTTTTAAAAATCTGAATATTTATAAAATGCTAAAATTATCTTCTATATGTGAATGCACATTCAGTTATCCAATATGCATATCCTTTTTTACAGGTCCAGGAAAGAATTTATGGATTTTGAATGTCAAGAATATTTCTCCTAACGACTGGCTGTCATTACATTATGTGTTAGGTATTAATCACATAACTTATTGTGTATAGGCCTATCTTATTATCTTAAATATCGAATGAAAAACACCGGATATCAATAATATGAAGTTTAAGAATTTGTTTCTTTTGTGACTTAATTTTTGTTCTAAGAGTACATAATTTAGCATTAATTTGCCCTTTAGGCCTATTTAAAATGCACGTTTATATAAATTGCAAGAAGAATTGCTGTGTTTTTTACTATTCACTCATACTCAACATTCTAAAACTCAACATTTATTGACCTGAAGTAACTATTTTAAATTTCTGTAGGATCAGTATGAAAACAGGACTTGTGTAAGTCTCATTCTTTATATTATTAAGCTATTTCTCAGAAATTTTCCTTTGCCCAAGTCTATCTGTATCCATACTTATGATAATTGATTTTAGGGCCTTTCTCTTACTCATTATGTGTACTGAATATGTAAGAATAAGTTAAGCATGAGTATTAATTTCAAACTAGTAGCCTATTTATTTGATATGGTTGATTAAAACAAGCCCAATCATTTAAATTTTTTAATTTCTTTTTGTTCTCTCTTAATCAAAACTACTTTCATTAAATTAAGATCCCTCAAACTTTGTGATTAATTACCAACTCAGCAACATCAAAATCCACATTATATGGAGTTTTAGAGTTTCTACCGCATTACAAAACTTGTTATAAAGGGTTTTAGGCAGACTTGTAGAAATAAAACATGTGATGAACTAAACGTTCATCACATAATTCACATTCTGTAAGTGTAAACCACTTACAGAAAACATTACAACAATGATTGTTATTGAATATTTTATTTATTATTAGGCCTACCAAATTGAGTTGGATTATATATAGTGTGAGTTTGATACAAATTAATTAAGTTCTTTGTGCTTAAAAGACTAGTTGAACTAGCTAGAGTAAGTTTGCAAGAGCTAGAAAACTTTTACTTGTAAATGTTACAATCGTTAAAATATTTTTGAAACTCACTAAAAAAGTTGTTTGATATGTGATTATTTAAAACAATGTATTCAATATCAATAGCATATATATCAACAAATGCATTTAAAATTTCAGGAAAAATTCTGTAATTAAAACATAATTTAATTTTTGTACTTTAGTTGTAGGCTTGTAGTAAATTGTATGTAGGTATTTTATTTTCAGTGTTAAAACTTTTGTATATTTTGAGCATCAATAAAACAAGTTTTGAATTTAACTTTTTATTCCTACACTAACTTCCTAACTTTTTATTTATAGCCTACACTTGCCATTTTACTCTCAGCTAAGCTCATCTTGCCTCTGTAAGTAAAGGAAGAATCTTAAAATATATTCAATAGGGTATGAATGGTAGAAAGTAAATGAATAGCTGTGTACATAGAGAGATAAAAGATATAAGTTTTCTTTCCGATCTTTTATTTTCAATGTGGGAATGATTTTGGAACAAACGATATTTTATAACAATTTACAACAAACTTGAAACGATATTTTATCATCTTTTTTAAGGTCAAAAAGTGTTCTCTTGTGTGGATTAACGTCCGCACTATTGAATACTACATTAATCCGCAAAGACCATCCTCATAATTAGACCAATTCGTAATTCAGAGGCCGTGGTTCGGATTCCAAGTTAAACTGTAGGTCCCTTAGTTGCCATTGGCTGTTGGGCTATTAATTAACAGTCCTGTCTAAGGAACATGTCAGCCTTAGTCAGTAACAAGACTACAAGATCGTGCCACAATCATCCTACATTCATTTCTCATACATACTTGGCCTTAAATACCTACCTGGGTAGGTCGCCATTTCAGTTAAAAGTAAAAGTAAAAAAAGATGTTTTCCCCATCCAGCATTATTGTCTAGTTTATAGACTGTCAATGAATAAATTACTTACAAAACGCTGACTAAAAATAAGAAAGGAAATATATAAAATGGTTGTTAAGGTGGCAAAGTGAATGTACGAGTTTTTACTATTACCTGTGAGAAAGTTTTACTCCAAATACTAGGTTATTCATGAAAAACTATGTTACAGTATAGGTCTAATTTATTCTTGAATGAATTTCTTAATCTGTATTTTCAATGTAAAGTTAATTTTAGTAAAAAGGTATGAACAAGTGAAACTCTTGAAATTACCAGGAATTGTGTTTGTATAAAATGAAAGAAAGTATTTAAATTATCGTTTTTATTCAGACAAATAGCTTACAAAGGAGGAAAAAATTACTATTTACATTGGTCGAAGTCGAAATTCACTTCAGGTACCTGAAACATCAGAAGAATCATTTTAAGAACGTGCGTAGCTTTTTTTCAAATAAGTTGTTTATTAGGCTATATACAGTTTAACTCTTGATACATTGACACACGCTGAGCTGACACAAAATAGAATTGACTGATATGTTCTACAAAAATGTGCCTGGTAGGTAGCCCCTATACCAACCAGGACTAGCTGTTTTGTTTACTGGGGTATATCTGATACCCAAATAATACATATACTGTCATTTCAAACCTCTACCCTTTACTAAACCCTGAGTTGACAATTTTTGTTGACGAGTGGCAATGTACAGACAGTGTTATTAGTCGCGGCTTTGACACAACTAGCTATTCTATAAAGGTTTGGCTGGCTCCCTCAATTATGCTCGTCTACAGGATTTTTAGCTAAAATAAACAAATTAAGTCACCCAACCGAAAAAGTAAATATTTATATTCCTTAAAGTTAAATTATTAACAAATAACTTGTGTCTCACAAGCACAGACTAATGGCACCATCTGTGTACTTGAGTAGTTGCTGCTTGGATAAAATACATTTATATTTTAGTCAAACCGTCATCACTGTTTTAACTGTGTTTTGTGGTTTCTGGTTTTCTTACTATCAAACAAAATGTAAAAGTTCATATGTTATTAAGGAGATGAAATACAGCATGTTAAAAATTACGAACAGGAGAAAGTGCAGCAAATTATTTCACTGTCGGTCGATCGGGGGAAAGGACTGAAACTACAAAGAAATGATCTCCAAAACAATGTTCTTAACACATTCGCGATGTCGCGTGCCTCATCGACTACAACTGTCCTTAAAAATGCAGCTTTGTACCTAATGGGGTACACACAACACATTTCTAAAGTGTGCCATGCACCTGATTGGGCACTCGCTCTGTGTTTTCTAATTCTGTTATGACCAACATGGCTATATTTAATACAGTAGAACTCCAACTATCCGAATTAATGGGGACCGGGACCAATTCGGATAATCGGAGTTTTTTTTTTAAATTGCCATTAGAGAGAAAAAAGCTACGTTTTGATATTGCACTATTTTTTTATTGAATTAAATGTAAGAAACATGATATTTTCACATGTTTTAAATATAAATAAAATGTACTTACTTGTTGTGCCTACACTGACTTCGCGGAGGGAAGAACAATAGTGAGCGAACCGCGCAAACACTGGCTTCGCGGGGGGAAGAATAATAGTGCACTTAAGACTTTTTTTGGACAAATTTTTTTCTGAAAGTGATTCGGATAATCGGCGATTCGGATAGTCGGAGTTCGGATAATTGGAGTTCTACTCTACTGTTTAAATATTTGTCTGCACCTAAATGATTTTATTTAACCTCTACACAGGCTTTGCCTGCCTTAAGAGGCCCTAATTATTTTCTTAGACAAGTTTCATTTTATTTTAATTTGTTTGTAAAAATTGTTCTTGATTTAATAAGTTAAACCAAACTATCTTTTTATTTGTAATTTTTGTTGTATTCTATATAGTATGTTGAAGATTATTATTCTATGGGTTTTGAAGGTTATTTTATT
The DNA here is from genome assembly GCA_023375725.1 of Nephotettix cincticeps. Classification (NCBI taxonomy): domain Eukaryota; kingdom Metazoa; phylum Arthropoda; class Insecta; order Hemiptera; family Cicadellidae; genus Nephotettix; species Nephotettix cincticeps. The sequence continues at coordinate 51,230,680 of CM041787.1, forward strand.
TTTTATTCTAGTCTGACCTGGCAAGATTTTAATTATTTGCATTCATATGTGTGTATTTTTCTTTAAGAGAATAAAATCAATTCTTATTCATTATACCGATACTAAGGGAATCAAATAGGTAACTAATGGTCAGTTTTAAATATTACATTACTTAATTAGTTCTATTAATATGATTACAGTGCAATGAAAAATATCATAATTCAATTCATAACCCGGATTTTTAATGTTATTCCGTTCCCGCGACTAAAAACCTCGCGTGTAAACTCGATCAAGACCCAGAAAATCACTTTCCATTCTTGTAATGAAATATATACTATTTAAAGCTCCAAAAAAAAAAACAAGTAGCTTAACTTACTTTGCGGCCCAGTCTGTTCGTCCGTGGACCCGTGCTCGACCCGTTGTTGGGTTGTTGCCTCCTGCGTACAGTTTGTTGTGCGCAAACACATCCTGTCTCGTTGCCAGAGGCTTTTTTTGATATTGCTCACTGTAATACATTAGAAACTATTTCAGATAAGTCACTTTTTGTAAGGTGTGCCTCAGGTAAAAATTTGCTAATCGTTTTAAAAGACATGACTTGTGTAAAAATATTGTTCACCCATAAATGTACATTTAAAAAAAGTATTCAAAAGTTATTCGGTTCCACCTTCACAAACAAACATTGTTATATAACAACAATTAATCAATAAATAATAGAACAAAATGGATATAACAGAGCAGTGATGGTTATGGGTTATTATATTGGTTTTGTTTAGTGTGCTTTGTGCTATAAACGTTTTGATTCCTAGGTCTAGAACGAGTGAAAATTAACATGATTAGAGACAATTCTCTAGGTGCAGTGTGAACACTTACTTATTGACGAAAGTGATTGGGTGACCTGCGACGTACCGGGCCACAGATAGGTAGTGCTGCTTGGCTGATATCTTCTTGGACCTCGGCGCTGGCCCCACGCCTCCATACCAACCTCGGTTCTCCTTCATCTCCTTCTCACCACTAAGAAAATATAGAATCACTCACGAGAACGTCTAGATGTCTAAAATCTCTTGATTAGGATCTAACCTCTATCAAATAAAAGTCGCACAAGGTAATTTTAGATGTAAAAACATGGAAAGTGAGAATGCAATTTAATCACCCCTCTAGGTGAGACCAGGTTTCTACACAGTCCACAATTTATAGACTCAAAGTGGACAAGCGATTCCTGATTAATCTTGTAATCAGTAAGCAAGCTTAAGGGTAAGGTAGATTAATCTATCTAAAAGACCCCAGGCACACGATGGTTGGGCTTATATATCTATGAGTACCTTACCCAATCTGTAGGCTAGAGTATTGTTTTTTGAGGGTGATTTTTATTTTGGGGTCCTATCCACAGGAAAACACACTCCTGGACCTCCCTTCTGTGGGCGTATGATAATGGGATTGAGATTGGAAGAATAGGAGAATTAGTTTAGGGTTTAGTCAGCTGACTATACTAAGTCCTAAGTTCAGTATCAAGTCTCTGCCCTATCATACCCCCAACTTCCAGGCATGTCTGAATATACCAACAAGAGCTCTGGTTTTCTAGGGAATCTAGAAATCAGCCAGACCTTATTATCTGCCACTACCCTTACCACTGGAAATTGGTACTCACATTTGGGGCAAAAATTCTGTTCACTTGGAGTGCAGCTATGTAACTGTCTCCAATTGTGAAAAGATTTTTTAATGTTCCCCAGTATTTGTGTCTAGACTGAGAAAGGACAGCTGTAATCCCACTGGAAGGAGGAGAGTATAGTTCAGTGGTTATGGAACACGCTCCTAAATGTGTCTAACACGCTTTAAATGTCGTCAGTTTTATACTGTCCAACTTACTTACTCTCTCCCAAGGCCATCTATACCTCAGGTGATATTTAGTCGCACCAACAAAGCCTCTCCAATTTGACCTATCCTCTGCATCCACCTCTATGGCTCCAACTTTCTTTCTTTCTGGCCTTGTCCCACCATCTCTGTTTTGGTCTCCTACGAGATCGCCTCCCTTCAGGGTTATTTTTAGAGAGTTTTTTGATGAGATCCTTTTTCCCTTCCCTTCTCAGAACGTACCCAGCCTTTCTTAGTCTTCAACACTTGACTAACAATGTCTGCTGTTTTATACAGGTCTCTAATTTTCCTATTGTGTTTTCTCCTCCACTACCCCCAGGTCATATCTTACTCAAGACCTTGTTTTCAAAGAAAATTAGTTTCTTTGAAGTAAAACCGGAACAATTATTGCTCTGAGCAACCTATTTTTGTTTTTGTGTGACAGGGATTTTGATGAAAATAATCTATTGCAAGCATCTAAACATCTGTTTGCTGAATTTATTCTGTGCTTTATCTCTATTTCTTCTCAATTTTTGTTGAATATTTTGACGCCAAGATATTTTAATTCTTTCACTTGTTCAAGTTCATGACCATTGACTCAAGATGGAATATTGGGTAATTCTGGTCTTTTGTTAAGTCCATACATTTTGTCTTTAGATTGTTTGTCTTCAGCCCTATCATTTCTTCTTCTTTAATGAAGATTATTGGTCAAAGTAGTCAGATCCTCTAGCTTTTCTGCCATTATAGCCATTTATCCAGTCCAAAATTCCTACAAAATTTTTTTCCAAACCAACTAGCTTAATTCACACTAAACAAAGTTAAATGGTTGTGACAAACCTGAGTAGACTGACTAAATCCTTTTCATTCAGCGTAACATGACCCGGCAGCTTGACATTTGCACGGCCCTGTGATTGGTTGATATAAGGCGGCCGCAGACGATCCTCTGGGATCATTCCACTCAGCTTGCCTCCCACTTGGAAGTATGACTGCCTGTTAGACAAAAAAAATTTAAAATCATATCAGATATTCAAAAGAGAATAAGGTTTTATCCAAGGGGTCACTAAACCAAAAACATAGAATATCTAAGCATTCTCAAATTATGTTTGGATGTTGATTTCATAGAATTAAATTTCATTTATTAATATTCCAATATTCTTAATGTACTGTGTGATTGATAACATTGACTATTTTCATACCAAGCTAGATTAACCTTAATGAACAATTAATTAAGACACCAATATAGACTGATTTGTCTCTTTTGTTGTAATCTTTGGCTAAAGCCGGTACTGATCTGGATTAGATTGCGGGTTCTTTAACTTCTCTGAGTGTTTGGTTGACTGTCCATATCATACTTTTTTCCTCCTTATGAATCTGTTAGGTTCAGGTTTATCCAGATTTTTCGGTGCCTTCTAATCATCTTGTACCTAACATCTAGACTAACAATTTTAGTTACTCTAAGAATTTATAACACTCGGCGTCTTCATTATCATTCTGCTTAGCACCAAAATTCTCTCGGGATATTAAATTTCACAACTATAACATAATCGCTGTTCACCTAAGAGCGTGCTGAGCAGTTGGTCTCTTCGCCGGATTCCAATGCAGCAATGCCTCTAGCAGTACGATGGAGTCCCGACTAGCGTGAGGTATCAGTGATCCTAATGGCGTCCGCCGGAACTGCGGGAACTTGAAGTTCATGTTGGCAGCTAGCTGGTGACCCTCATACCACTCCTTCTGTTGGGACCAAGACGAAAATTTTAGAATTTATTTCTTTAAGAGAAAATTCAATTAAGGAAAAATTATATGGAAATAATTCTTTACTTTACATTAAAACAGATGTCCCGAAAGACTCAACCCTGGAACACTTTACTTTCTCCTCTATTCATAACGTTAATTGTCTTCTCAAGGTGAGAAACACAACCACAAAAATTTACTTTACTGATTAGTAGATTAGTATGTTCTTTCTATTGAACATAAATACAAGCTGACAGATACACATGGAAGAAATCTAATAACAATGAATGTTCATATTATTATCAGACATTATCATATGATGGTGGAAGTTTTAAGGTGATTGTGAAAAGTGAGTCTGATTACACAATCGATTGATGAGTGTGTATTTGGACGGAGTGTCACATACGTATATCGTTGTTATAATTTAAAATACCAGCTGATTAATTTGGCATGATCATTAATTAATAGCTCATAATGAACAAAGAGAACCAGGTCAGTGTTTAAAAATTATGTTTTAGGACTTTTTTCAGGATCAGACTAATACTTTGGATTTATACCTCTTTCCAAAAAAGGCTTTGTGTATTACTCTCTAACTAAAAAATGCCACTGGCTTAGACACAGGTATCCTTTATTCCAGCTAATTGGAGGTCACGATTTATGGATAGCTAGTGATGGTTGGTGTATGTGATATTTTCTGAAGAGGATTATCACTACATTCATCCACAAAGACCGACCTAATAATTAGACTAGTTCATAATTCAGAGCTGAAATTGTGGTTTGGATTCCAAGTTAAACTGTACGTCCCTTAGATGCCATTGGGCGTTAACAGCCCAATGGCAAATTATTACAAATTATTAACAGCCCTGTCTAAGAAACATATCACCATTAGCCAGTAACAAGACTACAAGATTGCGCCACAATCATCTTACACTCATTTCTTACTTGTACTTGGCTTTACATAACTACCAGGGAAGTGGTCATGTGGACCTTCTGTGTAGGAAATGTTATCTGCAGGAGGAAAATGCTGATCTACTCTTTGATTGTGTAGGGTTTTCAGAGGTAAGATCCTTAACTCTAGGCAATATGGAACGGTTTAGGTTCCTGATGAGTTTTTTGTTAGTTGTTGACCTGTGATAGGTTGTTGCAGTTTTCCAGGTTGCTTCACTTGGAAGATTTATAACCCTCTAGGAGACATTAGTGGTGTGCAAAAAGCCACAGCAGCTGAAACGTCTTGGGAGAAATCCGCCCCTTTCAGTGAATGAATGAAAATACCTAACTGGGATTGTTGCCATCTCAGAAAGGTTATAAAAAGGTACTGTAGTCAATAGGTGATCTTCAAACAGGTACTACACACTAAAGCACCCAGCCAGTCGAATATCCAGGACCTTAACCAATTCTGTAACACCAAGCTGAACTAAGAACTCACCTTGTCAGGTGTTCCGAGGACGGAACAGATCTTAAATATTTGATCTATTTCGCTGTTGCCTGGAAACAACGGCCTGAAGGTGTAAAGCTCTGCCATGATGCAACCAACGGCCCACAGGTCGATGGGGCTGGAGTATACGGTTGAATGGAGTAACACCTCCGGTGCTCTGTACCATCTGCAACAGCTGATGCTTCAACCACCTGGTTACTTTAACAGCTGATTTATCAGCTGAGAGAAACTCTTGAAGGGAATAAAAGGCGTATTTTGTCAGAAATGTATTGGGAAATCTGACATTTGTTTTACTCTTGCTCTAATTTAATACATTGTGGAAAGGCATAAAAATTTAACTTCCACACAAATTGTTTACTATTTAAAAAAAACTCTAAATAATTATGCTGTTCTACCAAACAATGAGCTCTTATATTGTATGTGTGTGTTTTATTGCTGATTGAAATTCTGTTTGAGTATGGTAAATCTTATTGTTTCATAAATGTGTAAAACTTATATATTTGTTCTTTTTTTTGTTTTTTAATGTATTAAATAATACAAACTATCAGGAACGCTCTGCTAAGCAAACATAGTGTGTATTTTATACCGTTTCGTTTTATGAGTAGTAAATTTTGCATTATTTATCATTTATACAAAAAATGCATCAAATATATTTTTTAAAGATATAAAAACATTAATTCCATTTCATAGAGATGGGGACAATATTAATGACTTGAAATGCAGAGGGGTGCAAAATTAGGTACCAGTAAACAAGTAAAGTGTGTTTAATTATAACTTCAAGGTTACATGAGTGTGTTGACTGTGAAGAAAGGCAAACAGTTTTAATAGAAAAGAAAGTGTGATTTTTGTCAACTACAAAGTTTTAAGAATTTATTTTAGGTTTCTTAATACTATTCAAATAAATTGGAAAAGGTTTTTATGAATAAATATACTTATGAATAAGTAAAAAAATGAATAAATATACTATGAATAAATAAACCTTTATAAATATACTCAAATGAAATTAGCAAGACATAATTTTACAAACCAAAATAATGGCATGAGCAAAAGGACGAAACAATTAAAGTCAGAAGTAGTTATTAAAAAAAACAAAATAACACAACAAACTGCTGCAAGCTGATGTAAAAAAATAAAATATTTTAACATTCTGTATTGCAAAAACTAGTTTGAGCTTTGGAAATACTTCACATAAAATTAATAAAACTTAAATTTTTAAAGTAATTTTTGTTTCTTTCGATAAAATAACTCGCATAACCGACGTACATAATCTACTTATTATGATCCTGTGTCCACCCCCACTCCACCCCTCCTCGTTCATGTGGGGTCACACATTCTCGTGTGGGGAAGGTTATTCAATATGTTGCCGTGGCACAGTGCTAGTCCAACCAAGTGTCAGTTTGACAGCCTCTTCCATGACTTACGTGTTTTGCACACCTTCTGCCTGTCTACCTGTCTATTCTATTGATAAATAGTGCACTAAAAACACCTTGCATGCTGAAGACATGTGTGTCTGGTTTCTTCTATTATTTCCCCCATATTTTGTATGAAAATAATCATTCCATTCACAGCGTTGAAAATTTCTAAAGGCATATAATTTTTAAATGAAAAAGATTATCCAAATTTAAATTTGACTCATGATGAGAGATAAATTGTATTATCAGTACCATGTACAAACATGGTACTAGCACTACACTAGCAGTAAGCCTGTCCTTTATACGGGTTGTAGGATTCAGTGTCTAGAAGAAAGATTATCTCAACAAAATATATTATCTTAACAAATAATACAAAGGAAAAAATCCCACCTCAATTATTTAGTGTTAATTTACAATTACAAAACTTGTATCAATATTTAAAATCATTTTACGCTAGGATAAAATTTTAATATACCGTAGTTTGGTTTTGAAATAGGTTTAAAATCAATGATCAATGTAAACAAGGAAAAATATTGATCTAGTTTGATTTATTTCTATATTGAATAACTTTTATAAAAATATTACATCTAATATTGCTTGTTATTGGGTTTTTGAATGCTTATTATTACATTTCCATGGTATAATTATTTTTAATATTGTTTACATTGAAAAAACCTCCTCCAAATGGTATAGTATAAGATAAATAAGTATGATAACTAAGGGTGCTCCCGTTTTCAAGGAGAAGATAAACACCCTTATTTCTCTTCAGAAAAAAGAAAAAAAGGATTCTGAAAGGTTCTTCAGTGTCTTTTTTGTTGTTACAGAAAAACCGAAATGTATCTGCCTAATGTTTTGCAGTTTAATGTTCTATGTGGGAGATTAATTTGTTTATTAATAGAAAGACAAACAAAAATTTAAATAAGACCCATTTCAGCTTTTCTGAGTTATAAAAATGTAAAAAAACCTCTAATTTTATTTACATAGATTCAAAATTACATTTCGAAATGTAACAAGACAAAAATAAATGATTAGGAAACAAATTGAGCCAGAATATAATAAAGGAAATATAGTGATTTCATTCTAGATTAAACAATAAAATTATGTGACTCTAAAAATTAGATTTAATCATAATCAAAAGTTATTGATTGTAGCTTTTGACCTTGACAAAAGTGTTACATCAATGTATCTCACAATACTCATTACCTCGTGGAAACATAGTCTGTGTACGGTGGGTTTGACCTAATCTCTCGGGCCAAACCGAAGTCAGCGATTTTGACTAATTCCGGTCCACAGCATAGCACATTCTCTGGTTTCATGTCACGATGGAAGAAGCCATGACGATGCATGAAAGCCAGACCCTGTAGAACTTGATAAAGAATATTCCGTATCACAGGCTCTGGGAAAAACTTGTCCCTACAAACAAGAAGGAAATTAGATTTTGATTAAAGGCTCATTTTTCTCAAATAAAAAAATTGTAGAACCTGTTATACTTGTTTCTGACACGAGTTGTGCCTATTATCTATTCTAAACTGAGATTATACTTCATACAATATGCAATTGAGGACCTCTTTGAGACAATATATTTGATAATGGAAAAGAATAAAATAATTTGTTTAAAAGTTGTTTACTTTAATCACTTTCTTTAAATAAACGGTATCAGTGGACTCACTCATACTTTATCCCTTAAGTAAATTTTTAAAAAACAATCTGTTACAAAACTATCATATTACATATTACAAATTTATCTAAATATGATGTAATAATTTATTGCTTCAAAAATAGACATCCAATTTCTGAAAATAATAACAAGAGAAACAATGTTAAATTAGTTGTTGGAATTTTATGAGGGGAAACCTTTATTAGTAATGCTAAGCTTTCATAAGTGGGTTTTGTTGGGTGACTTGACTTTACGCTGCATATCAAATTTCATGGAAAAAGGTTAGGAAATTAGGAAAAAATTTTTAAGAAGAATATTTAAGAAATATTCTCCATAAGAATAATATAGGCACTCTCAGACAACATACTGTGTTTATCATAGACAGTCATTTTAATTTATTCTCTGGAATTTGTAGACAAATAATTCCAAATACTAATTTATTTAGTTTTTCAAGTCGGTTTCAATGGTGGCAGTCAAATTATAATTTACCTTTAATGTTTTCGCGGAAACTTAAAAAATTGTCCATAAACTTTTTAACCGTATTTTTTACAGACATGATGGTGGTGTCATATTATTTAGTACTCTATTCACTATAAACTATCAAATTTAATCAAAATTGTTAGAGCCATTTTTGAGAAATTTGGATTTTTCACGTTTTTTAAAGGTTTTTAGAGGTACTACCCTTAAAATTTTAAAAATTTAAAAATGCCAGGAGATTCAGTGAATATATACATACGTTACAAAATTCTTCTAAATCAGACCAAATGGATAGGCTATGGCTCTGTGCACATCAACACAGACAAAGACACAACGACAGACATCACGTCATTAACTTTTTTGGATTTAGGGGACCCCAAAACGGATGTATCCACTCTCAAATCAAACTAGAAAGTTTTAACAAAAACAATACTTTCTCCATATGCTATGTATCTATAAGGGGAGGATGTAAAAATATATCATTTATACATAGGAATAGAAGACAATTAAATTAATTAATTAATAAGTAATAACTGTAAATGCCATGTATTAAATTACAATTATTTCCTACAAGATTGACAGTTTTTCGATCTCTAAAACTTCTATTTCATAACCATATTCATTTATGTATACTGATAAAAAAAATTAGTTGGAAATTAAATTATCAATAAACTGATTAAAAAAGAAAGTGGAGCAACCTTACCTGTCTTTCATTAATTGATATAAATTCTCCTTCATATATTCAAATACAAAATATAATGTGTCATTTTCTCGAATAACTTCCTTCAGTTTGACAACATTGGCATGGCTCAGCTTCTTCAGTGACTGGAAAAAATAAAAAATATTTTTATAAAATATAAAAGTGATCGAAGCAGACTTGGAACTGGCAGAAGACAAAAGAGCGTCGAGGTATATGGTTGACAAGGCCAAATACCCACGTCGCAGCAGACCTGCGCACTCAGCGAATTTATAAATCAATAATATAATAAAAATATACATAACAAGTTTTATCAATATCTATCGATAAATATGAGAGTTATTTGCCTATTTTCCATAAGATTAACATGGGAAAGAGTATGCAGGTTTTCTGCTGTGAGGAACGTTGAAAGTAGGAATTTATAGTTTATTGTTATAGTGTTGGTATTTTGTTTATATTCTTTGTTTGAATTGTGGTCTTACATCTTGTTCATTGTTTACACGTTTTTTACAAAACTTATTAGCTACTTAGATACTTAGCTTTTGGTATATATTGTTCGAAACGTATGATTCAAATCACAATATTTACTTCATTTTTATTTTACCATGATACATGCTGGACTGAGATCTGGACTGTTGATATATTCACCATAACTCTTATTGATCCTCTAAATCAATCTAACTTTGACTGAACTGTGTTGTACATGTCAACCATGCACATGGGACTTTGAATTGAGTTGGGTTGCTCTGTGTTTGGCATTATGCCTCTACTATTAAAGGTATTTCAAAACACCAGCAAAACATGGATTATTATAGCCAGGATTTAAAACTGATTAAAAAACTGTAATAACTTTAAAGTATTTTTATATGTCTAATGAGATAGAAGTTTGAAAGCTATACTAACTAATATTTAGTGTGCTCTGTGAGGCAGTGATATGGAAATTATTAAAAACTCATCCCTTATACAGACCCTGCATACACGATTGTGCAGTTAAAATGACTAATTTTTCCAATAACTAATAAAATTAGTTTAAACTAATTGGTTTATTAACTCATAACCTGCACAATAATATACATGTTAATTTTATGTGCAATAATTCCATTTATCAGGAATCACCCACGTAAAAACAAAAGAAATTAAATAATCAATTACAAAAATTTATATCGCATCACATTTTTTTAAATAATCTAAGAACAGTACAATATTTTTTTATTTATTAAAAATAACCCAAGATTAATTACTGTAGAATTAATACTACTGTCACATATTTCATTACCGATAAGCAATATCTTACTATGGTAACCCCCAATAAATTAATATTATCCCAAAAAAATTCTCTCATAAAAATCGTGAAATGATATTCTAAAAAAATACAATACAGGAAGTGTGATCCATGGAAATGTCATAAATGAAATTAAATTTTTCTCCAACCAAATATGTCAAACCAAAAGGAAATAGATTTATTTTCATGTATTCAATAGAAGAAAGTTTACAAAAACCATGTTTTTCTTTTTATTCAGCCTCAATAAGTTATAACTGTTCAAAAATTTTACACTGAAAGAGTTGCGCAGTTACTTTCGTCCGATATTTGTTGATGGGTATATAACGACTGTCCAGTAAATCAATAATCCTTGACCCTCAACAATGAAATGCACTGGACACTCCTCTTTAGCTTTACTTATTCAATTGCCAAGTATGTTTGCTGTACTTTTGTATATGGGTTAACTGTCCAAGTTTCTTGTTTTCTGAAATGATTTATTTTTACAAATTTATGAACAGCGAGAAATATTAAAATAAATAGGAGTATCGTGATGGTTTTAAATTCTCTAAGTTAGCTAACTGTTAAAAATAAATCTCTAACTGATAACTGACAGCTGTTCAACACCCTGTTTATGAAAGTTTCACTAAGTTTTCTCAACTTTACCCCATGAATCTATTCCCTGAGTTAAAAAGTTTCTTTACATAACTTCAAGTAACTAACTACAAATTCTTCAGTTAAAATAATTTTTGCTGCCTAGCAGAGACTTTCATAAGTAATCTATGAAATACACCATAGTTCCATTTGTTTACCTCATGACACTCAAAACTACATATTAATTAATATTAATTGTTCAAATATATGACACCAATGTGATTTTTCATCAAAATAAAAATAAAACAAAATATGGACATATCAAGACCTATTAAGTAATATAATCTATGATGATACAATGTTCATTTGAAATTTGAGTGCTACCTCATGGTACACTACAAAATAACAATATTAATTTATAATATAATTTTTAAAATAATATAAAATAAAAAATATGACAAATTTGACATTTTATCTAAAATCCTACAAATTGTATTTTCAGATAATCATCGACTTACAATCAACATAACGCTGAAAATGTAATTTTTATACCTGGCATAAAAAAAAATAAAAAAAAAGAAAAAACAAAGGAAACAGAAAATAAAAATATTGCTAGGTTTTCAATATACAAATATACAATTTAACTTTTTTAAAAATGTAGGTTAGAACATATAAAAAGTTTTGGCTAACCACAACCAGAAATTGAAGTCCCACCTAGGAAACTGAAGGAAGTAAACATTTAACTTTTTTTACTGACCTTATACGACACTTTATAATACAACATTAAATATTTAAGTAAAAAAAAATTGAATAATTATATCTTTTATAATATATTAATATGTTATGAAAAGTACAAACATACATTATATACTGTGGTAAATTGCTTGAAGGATAATAGAACAGTTCTATTCCAAAAATTGATTTTGCGGTGCTATTTACCAGGGGTTTTCTATATTCCAGTTATAATTTAGTTAGTTATACTTTAGATTTGTGTTATCTGAGGACTTGTTATAATTTATGGGTATCAGTCAAGTGTAAACAAAATCACATGTTGAAGTAATAGTAATTTTCTCTGTTAGGGTTACATTAAGCTGTAAGGTAATTAGTAGATCAGGTATTACAAAACAAGAAAACTTTTACTTTCAAGCATGGTTTAGTAAAAAATATCTACCATATGCTGAATAAATTATGTTGAACAAAAAATTTTAATTTAAATAAATTTTTAACTTACCTCCATAATATATATATATATATATATATATATATATATATATATATATATAATATATCTAAAGTAGTAATGGGGAAAGTATTATTTTGCCAAAAGATTCAAATTTCAGTTGAGAGTTGAACCATCTGTTTTGAGGCTCAAAACATAAAAAAGTATTTTTTTAACCTATGTATAGTGAGACATTGTGCACGTTGACAATATCTCCAAGTGTTTTCTTCATATATTCATTCTACTATTAATATATTTTGTTAACGTTGTCAAAGAAGTAGATAATTTAATTAACTATATTATCTGTTCTATCTGCTCTGTTAATGTAGATTAAATTAGATTATTGAAATGGAGACCTTACCACGTCCACAAGGTAGGTATTTTAAGCCAAATATGAATGAGGATTGAGTGTAAGATGATTGTCGCGCAATCTTTTCTTGTTACTGACTAAGGCTGACATGTTCCTTTGACAGGACTGTTAATTAGACCAACAGCCGATGGCAATTAAGGGACCTACAGTATACATGGAGTACGAACCATGCCTCTGAATTACAAACTGATCTTATGTATGAGGCTGGTCTGTGCGGATAAAAGGTGTATTCAACAATACAGACGTTAATCCATTCCAGAGAACAACACATCCATCAAACATTGCTCATAACTATCCACAATTCGTGACTTCCAAGTACCTCGATTACAGGACAACGCCACCGTGCCGCTCAGATAAAGCCCTCTAGCTCTTTGGCTAGCCCATGTGGCTAATGCCCTTATGGTAACTAGCTGTCTATAACTCACATCAAAGGCCCTAGGTCTGGTGATGGGAAGTTGAGGTATTTTTTTAAAGTCTTAGAAAAACCTTACAAAATAAATTAAAAACAATTAATTGCCGAGTCTAACTTATTCAACTTCATAAGCAAAACTGCACGTCTAAATTTAAACGATTTAATTTTTCAAGAACTCTGAAGATTTGATTTAAATTACATCTCATTTTATGCTCGACACGTTTCTTTTATAAAGTTTCTATGATGTAGTAGTGCGCAAAACTTGTGAATGAGGAGGAACATAAAAATTTACGGCCGCGTGAATCAATTTATATATTAAAACTTGATAAGTGAAGAGAGAAGCGACTCTTTGCTTGAATGAGGCAATCATGCAATGTTGAAAACTACTTCCAAACATGCAAGAGGAAAAACTGCTGTGCAATGGTGTTGAGGGTCAGGTGGGAGTCATCTTCTTATCGAGCATTTTGTCAGAACCTTGAGGTGTCAGAGAGTTCATCTGATAACATCATCGCCAAGTCCTTATTAAATATTGAGTGGGGGCTTTTTAGTAAAAGCCATTGTAGCGAGGCAAAAATGTACAGTAATACATTTACTCGTCATTAACTAAACAACAACAAGACTGCCCAACAACAATGATAGGTGACACAATTTGAAAAGTAGTTTGTAAAAAAATTCTTGGAATTAGATTAGATTAGATTATTGTTTGTAAAACAATCTTGTAATTGGATTAGATTATTAAAATGGTAACCTACCCAGGTAGGTATTTTAAGCCAAGTATGAATGAGAAATGAGTGTGGGGTGATTGTGGCGCAATCTTGTAGTCTTTTTACTAGCTAAGGCTAACATGTTCCTAAGACAGGGCTGTTAATTACTAGCCCAACAGCCGATGAGACAACTAATGGAACTACAGTTTAATGTGGAATCTGAACCACAGCCTCTGAATTACGAATTGGTCTAATTATGGGGATGGTCTTTGCGGATGAACTTAGTATTCAATAGTGTGGACATTAATCACATTCACTAACCATTATCCATAATTTACACAACTATAAGAAATATAATAATACTGTAACCAATCCTTCGCGAGGGTATGACAGATATATCTGCGCATGTTATTTTCATTAAGAGTGGCAAGCCGCTATATCTGCCATTTCCAATTTTTTTTGTCGTTAGTCTCTTGGTCACCAGAGAAACCCTTTACCTCCGTGCACTGTATCCCCCAGGCGGGAGTGTAGTGAAAATAAATAAAAAAATTATTTGAACGAAAAGGTGGGGATTTATAATGCAACTATACTATTTCTGAACATAATCCATGTAAAAAAATATTACAAATTTCCCCCTATACTACAATAATTAGTTCGCTAAGGGTTAATATCTCTGAGGATTATTAATAAATGCATAGCATAATCTTTACGGCATTACCTTTTTTGGGATGCTGTATAAGAATTTAATTTTAAACAATATTTATTCTTTCCTTAATATACAAATTAATGACAATGTACCATTCAGAAATTCATGTGAAAATGACTTTCTGTTCTGTAAGACAGATCTAGTAAATGATTTTTGAAATTCCAGCAACATGGTTTGAGATTTCTGTTATGCATGTAAGTATAATAATGTGATTATAGACTATAAAGTTCAATGTAACATGGTTCAGATTGGAAGAACAGAAGAAATTGAGTTTTGTTGTATTTCATTTATACGTAGACAACGTAACGTGGCCAGCATTTTGGTATTATTTTGTGTATTAAATTACTGGAAATGGTTTTTCCACACTTTTAGTTGCAATGAATAAAACATTTTATTTAATTTTTGTAAGATTATGAATAAAGTCTAATATTATTTAGAACACTGAGAAAAATGATGTATAGAATTTAAATCAAAATTGATTAAAGAAAATTTTAGAAATTTTAGTTATTGGTTTGAAAACCTATTATTTTTACTTCTACACAAATACATAATCAAAAAACTTTACAAAACAATATTTTTAACACAATTTTATATAAGGATAAACTAATAATTATGTTATATTTATTAATATTAACTTTACGTCAATTAAAGCTGATATCCAAATGAAAAAGAACCTGAAAGTTGTTGAAGTTGTTTAAACAGTTCTTTACTGCTGAGAAAGGCCAGCTGTTTGTTTTAAATAAGATAAACCTTGAAAATAATGAGGACAGAAGAAAACAGCAAAGTTATTTATGTTCAAGTAACATGCATGACTGCAATGGGATTAAATTTTAACTAGGTTGTCTATTGTTTCTGTTTCTAAACAAACATGTGTTCATAAAACTGCTAAAATTAAGATGTTACATTAAAATATTTAAAGAACATCAGTACCTGGTGACCGAGCTTTGCTCGGATAGAATAAGACATGTTTTTACATGTTAATTAGCAAAATTAAAACAAATTTACTGCTAGAAAACATTTATGTGGTTAAAATAAAACCATTTTCATACCCCTTAATTAATATGGCATAAATACTGAACAAAAATATAGCCCTCGGGTGGGGATCGATCACGCGACCTTGCACATATGTGAGATCTGAGCGCTACTAACTGAGCTACGGCGTCAGCCGATTTCGCGTCGTCGTTTAAGAGTTTTTGGCCAACCACAATTGTTTTAGCTAACCTTATACTAAATTTAAATGTCCATAAAGTTTGTTATTATTATCCTTTGATCAACTGATTTTGTTAGAAAAGGAATGAGGATTGAAAAGCAAAGGAGAAATTAAATTACACCAGTTAATTGGTTTGTTACAGTGGCTTCAAGCAATAGAATGAATACGTTTTCTATCAAAACATGGAAGATTTTGGAAATAATTTTCTCTGCTTTTATTTCGCACAGTTATTTTACCCTTTAGTTTTTACAAATTGTTTAGTAATTTGATAATTTTTCATTTATTACATACATGAAATAAATATTAATGCAAAACCTCTATTCACATATTGTTTGCCACCATCTTCAATCAATAACTGTCAAACGGTTATAAACTGCTGTTTTGATTTGTATTGTTTACATTTTATTCTCCATAAGTGTAATGATAAATTTTTAGATTTTAACCTTAATATTACAAGAAAACAAGAGTTTTCCTGGACATTAGACCTATCTAGAACTTATTTTCTACTCAGAAATTAGTTATTCCCAAAATTTAAAGAAAATCCTTAGTGCCGTTTTCGAGATCCGTGTGCAAATATATATATACAAACCTTGCTCGTATTATAGTATTGGATAAAACACAGAAGTTGTATATAAACTAAATTTGGCTTCATGCTTATTCCGCTAAAAAGTTTTGTAACATACCTTCACTTCTCTCAGATTCATCGCTTCTTCCCATGATTTGTATTTTCTCTTCATTCTGAAAAATGAAAGCAAGGTTACAAGATTTAATTGTTATTCTTGTTTAAATAGTTTCAGTTGATAAATATTAAATATACACCATACAAACAGTGAATGTTACATTAAAAAATCTCTGTTTCTGAATCTCTTTTTACTTTCTACTCTTATGGCGTACATAGTATGGAAAAAGTAGGTATATTGTTTTTGTCAGAATTTTTGAATTTGAGTTGAGAGTGGATATATCTGTTGTAAGGTTCCCTGAATCCAAAAAAGTGCTTTTGGACTGATGTCTGTTTGTCTCTCTGTCTGTCCGTCTGTATACAAACCCCGAGACCACATGGAATGTCCATCTTTTATGAAATTTGGTATACATAGGTGCAATTTGATATTTCCAAGTGTTTTTTTTATTTTGTAGAATTTTTAATTTTTAAGGGTATGTAACCCTAAAAAATATGATAATTTTTCAAAATCTGTTCTAATGTTTTTGATTAAAATTTCATGGTTTACCTATAAACCATATAAGGTCTCAAATAATATGAGAACTTGTAATCTGGTGAATGCCTGGAGATAAGGTGAACTTAGTTCACCTTATCTCATGTGTATCATGCATCTCATTATACATGCATACCAAATTTGTTCTAAATCTGACCAACGGGTTAGGCTGCAGCTGATTGAGTTTTTTGGGAGGTTTTAGGAGTAAAATACCATTAAAAATCAAAAGTAAAAAATTTTAAAAAGTGTCTGAAATACAATTAACTTTTAACGAATTTCATGAAAATCGGACCAATATCGTCTCTAGACTTCTGCACATCCTCCCCACACGCAAACGTACAGACAGACATCACTCTAAAAACCATTTTTTTCGATTCAGTGGGCACTAAAATGGATATAACCGCCAGAAACTCAAATTTGAAAATTCTGACAAAAACAATATACGGTACTTTCATACAAAAACGTAGCATAGACATAAATTAACTACATTCAAAAACTTAATCACTAACAGAAATAAGTACAAACAAGCTGAAAATAATTTAATTTTTTTATGAAGTAATAAATCACATGGGAAAGGAGATATAGAAGTAATGAAGTTACACTGATGTAATATTATTGGATGATGATAACTTGAGAAGGCATATAACTCTTATACTCGTGGACGCTCGGCGTTATCAGATTGTTTCTATGTGGTATATAGCCCTTTAGACATGCAACCTGAACTGAATTATTCATGAATCGAGGAATGTTAATAACAAACGGCCGGGAGCAATGAACTTATAACCCGGAAAACAATGTACTGCTGCCCGGGTTTGAATTGATACAAATAAAAAATAAAAACTAATGTTTTAGCCCAGTATACAAAATAAGTATATTATTAGGCAAGAATCTAGGTTCTTAACACCAGTGGTGTAGGTACAGTTTTTCATGGGAGGAAAAACCTATTCTAGAGTATGTACTGTAGTGAACGTAAGGGACATTTCGATGCGTTGAATACCATATAAAGATCATATAATACCTCTGATATCATCTTGGACCCTGGTCCCATATGAACAATGTTAATTTTTTGACAGCGCTACGGATTAATTGATTGTCGTAAAAAATGGCTGAGGTGTCAAGTTAAATGTAAAGTGATTAAGGAATTTTATTTTTTTTAACGTAACAAAAGATTTACAGCTTGTTATTTTACACTCATAATTTTGTAAACTATATGCGACTTGTCAATTAATTATCGAGTCAAATTGTGAGGTAAATATATTTAAAAAATGTTTTTAAATAATAATGTAATTCCCTAGATAACCACTTTACCTTAAATTTGACACCTCAAATTTATGACTATCGTGTAGCTAGTAATGCTGTCACAAAATTAACATTGTTAAGGGCCTAAGACGAAAAATTTCTTCAGTAAGGTCACTCAAAATGCAAAATAAACGAATGCCGAACACAAAACATAGATGGTACGGATAATATATGAGATAAGACGTCATACATCACAAAAGTCAAGATCTAAACTGTTTAGGTTAGACCTACAGTATAAGTTATAAGATTTTGTGGCTGAGCGATCTTGATGACGGGAGGGATGACCATGAGACCAGTCGGGGAAGATCTCTAAATTCGAATACTCTTGTATACTGTATTTCAACATACAACATACAGTAACATCAACACACTGCTTTTTTCTATTATTTGTTATTGTGTAGCGGTATTTCAGGATATTTTTGTTTTGAAATTATTAGTAAAGGTGATCCTTATGGGGGGGATACATCCCCCTTAAAACCCCCCCCCCGTTTATGCCACTGCTTAACACTGAAATATACACCCCGTACAAACAACAGACTTTCTGCTAGTCTGTATTAGAATAATTGGGTACTTAAAATTGTTTATGTTTACATTCAGAATTATTTCATTACAAATCAACCTTCTGCTTTCTTTTTATGAATGTACACTTTTGTTCGTGAATTCAAGATGTCTATAAATGATGATAAAAATAAAATATTCTTAATTGTCATAAAAATCTTACAGATCAATGACGTCATTTTATTACTACTATATATAAATTTACTAGTATGATTATATAAAAGCGTTGAAAAACAATAGTAGATAAGGCTAAAGCTAAATCCAATTTTTAAAGTACTCGTATTAGAAAGTAAATAAAAAAATCATTAAAGAGAGAAAGAGAAATAAGATGAATTAATACGGTACCTATCCCACTACACGTAAAACCATACAGACAAAAACTTTACTTTTATAATTTTATGTTTTAGAGAATTTCTAGGGAAGAGGCTATTGTTGTAAGTCTCATGGCAAGACTTAAGCCCAGGACCATGTTATTTTTTCGTCTTTAGGTGCCCAGAGGCCAAAAACAATAGTCCTTATAAACACAACTGAAAACACGCTGTGAACAAGATAACCCTCATAAAAATGGTCCAATCAAGACCAAATTTGGTAGAGACGGGTATTCCTACATTTGCTCAGACAGTAATCCAGACATATCTCAATTGGAAAAAGTAGTTTGGTAGGGTTTTTGTACAAAAATTGTTTTTTTTTTGTTTTTCATATGCAATTTAAAATATTTTTTAATTTAATCTTTCACCATTAGAATCAGCTCATCGACACAATTTAGTTTCTTTAAGTTTTGCTCTATCTCCAACAGTTACCGAGATATTAAAAATTCTAAACACAGTACGTTGTATTTTTGGGCTCCAATGTTAATCTTACGGAGGATAAGGACAAATTAAATTTTACTTATTAACCAATATTTGTGGATGGAATTTTATATTTACCTTCATGTGGTTGATATGTGTCTATTTATACTTAAAAATCATAGTTTATGTGTTTATCATGGCAGCTAACCTGTATTTTCCCATTTTAAACTCCCTTAATTAAGGACAGATGTTTATGAATCTTGGTATAAATGGTAAAAATAAAAATTGTTTATGCTAGAAATGCCTACTTTCAATTTTCCTTACAGCAATAAATCTGCACACTCTTTCCCATGTTAATCTTATGGAGAATAGGCAAATAACTCTCATATTTATTGACAGATATTGATCAAACTTGATATATATTATTATTATATCATTGATTTGGAAATTCGCTGAGTATGCAGGTCTGCTACGACGGGGTTATTTATAAGTTGGGGTAAAACATTTATTCAGTTGCTTTGTTAGATTATAATTTTAAATAAAGAACATTTATATCATTATGTCATTAAATTAACCTAGCATATCATACAGAAATAAAGGAAATTGTATTCAAAAATATAAAACTTGGATTAGTAACTATCCAAATTTGTTGTAATGGATGATTATTTTTTTATATTTAGACAAACTTTAAAGAATATGATAGTTTTATTAAAGATTGTTTTTAAATTTACTTAAAGGAGAAAGTATGTGTCAGTCCTCTGATACCGTTTATTTAAATTTGTGATAGTGGTTTATCAGCATGAACAGCTGAGTGCTTTGTTTGTACATGTGCCATTCTCCAGGTTGAGTGTTCTACCCTAAGCTAACTCCGAGCTCACCTCTTGATGGCCACTTTTTCGCCCGTGTCTATGCGCTGTCCCAGCACCACCGATCCGTACGTGCCATCTCCCAGCTGGTTTAGGGTGATGTACCGGTTCATCGCGGGGCATTCCTCACCCGGCCGTCGTCCGCATCAGCATCGCACTGGCAACATTTACATATCAGCCGCCATATTGATTGTGGTTGCCATGGCGACATAGTCACAGAACCTAGGGCTGCAATCAATAACACCTGCTTCCTGGTTCCGCCTCCATGATTAATTGGCGAGCTAATTAATTGTTAGGGGAAAGTAATTTCATATTTTTTTAACAGGGTATAAAAATATAAAACCCTCAAATATGGGCGAGTAAAAATACCACTGTCACATCAAACCTGCATACTCAGTGAATTTCCACCTCAATAATATGACAATAATAATACAAGTATATGATAAGATTGATCAATCAATACCTGTTGATAAATTAGAGTATTTTGCCTATTTTCGGTAACATTAACATGGGAAAGAGTATGTAGGTTTGCTGCTTTGAGGGACACTTGAAGTAGGCGTTTACAATTAACTATTTTTATTTCGACCATATATCAAGTTTTATAAATATCTGGACATAAATAAAGGAGTTTGCCTATTCTTCCATAAGATTAACATGGGAAAGAGTATGCAGGTTTGCTGCCGTGAGAAACACATAAATTATGATTTTTTAATATAAATGAATGGATCCCAATCACATGAAGCTAAATACAAAGTTTCATCCAAAACTATTGGTTGATAAGGGAAATGTTTATTTTTCCTTATCCCCCGTAAGATTAACATGTGAGCCCCTAAATACAATGTACTATGTTTAGATTTTTTAATATCTCGGTAACTGTTGGAGAAACTTTAAGGAACTAAGTTATGTAGTTTTATGAGCTAATTCTAATGGTGAAAGATAAAATTTGAAATTTTTAAAAATTACATGGGAAAAACCTATTATTGGGGTACAAAACCTCCCCAAACTACCTGTTTAAATTGATAGATACGTCTGGATTACGAAGTCGTCTGAGTAAAAGTAGCAATACATGTTTCTACAAAATTTTATCTTAAAATATGCCTTCTCATAAAGTTCTAACAATTGATTTAACTTTGTTTCTCTTGTTGATATTTTCAGAAATTGGATGATTATTTGGAAACAATTAATTATTATGACATTTAGATAAAATTTAAAGAACATGATAGTTTTATTACAGCTTGTCGTATTAAAATTAACTTATGGGAGAAAATGTGTATCAATGCATTGATACTGTTTATTAAACTAGGCCTACTTAGTTGGTCTATGATGTACACTAGGTACAAGTAGGTTTACCTGAAATTTTGCTCCAGACTCTACTAATCCAACTACTAATTTTCAGTGAACATAATTTAAAATTTCTTTATAATAGATTATGTTCCTTCATCACTATGCCACTATTTCACATCTATTGGAGGAGTTACTACTAGCTACACAAAATGACTGTCATTTCTTGGGATACAGAATAAATCAGTTACACAAAATATTCACTCCACTTTAGTACAAAATTTTAATATGTTAACACATCTGCAGCTGCAACTTTTTTATGTCTGAAGATTAGCAATAGAATAAACCAATTTTTGAAGTAGGTAGATTTTAATGTAGTTAGGTTTGCGTTAAATCATGAGAGGTTATAATAATTTGTATTTTTGAAAATTAAAAATATTAATCATATGTTCTTAAAATGTATGGACGGAATATAAACAAAAAATGTTTGTATTTACTTCCCTGTGGGAAATAGGTTAGATCATGGATAAGTCAAAAGGGAATGCTTTCAGTTTATCTAAACAGCTGTTCTTATTCTTTTATTTTTAAAATTCAATACAATAGTTCTAGTAGTTTCTATGGAAACCTGTTACATGTTTTCCATCTTAAAATCACTAACACCCCCCCAGAGCTAAGACATATCCATGTCAAAAAATACTTAAAGATTTGATGTGTTATTGACACAGAGGTGTTTTAGTATCCACAATGTGTGTTTGCAATAACTGAGTTTAAGCAATACAGAACATATTTCGATGTAATTAAAAATTTAGAAATAAGGCGAAAATTTCTCTTTTTGTGACATAAAAAATTTACATAGTTCAATTACTGTTTTAAAATTATTGTTTTTGGACTTTTTTGGGTTTTTAGCAAACAAACTTCTTATCGGAAAAGTTTTACCAATATCCAACATTGTCCTTAAACACGGTAATAGGAGGTTATTAAAATACAATTCATTTGAAAACTAAACAAACGGAGCAGCAATTGTTAATATTTTTTAATTATTATTTTACGTATAAATCAACATTTTTATGTTCCTGAGAATCAAAAATGTGTTACATTTCTAATGTTCCTATCAAATTTTAAAAGTGGAAAGTAATTTATGACGAAGAAAAAAAATAATTCTATACCACCCTTGAAAGAAGAAATAGCATTTTATAATTACTCAATAACTGATAAGATTTATCAATACAAAAATGAGGAAACCATTTAAATAATTTTTTGAAATAGTGATTAAGACTCATGGTAGACTTAAGCCTGGGACCATGTTATTTTTTATAACTATTGTCTCTTTTCGTTTCCAAAATTTAGTTTTCACTTAAATTGTGTAATACTAATGTAATTAAATTGTCATTTTATCAAAAAACCACGGTGAGGTATTTGCAATTCTTTCTAATAATTAAAATTAAATAGTATTAGTTTTGGTTATAACGTAACAAACTGACGGGATTGCGATAAGCGCCTCCAACTCTGGTACGCTATAAGAAGTACAGGTTTGTGTTGCGGTTCACCGTTTTTAGTTGCAGGCTCTATGGAAAATTTTTGGAACCTTTAGTTGTAGCCAAATAATTCGAAATTCTATTGTTCAGTTTTTAAGCAGATTGTAATGGTGGCAGTCAAATTATACTTAACCTTAATTATTTTCACGGAAAACAGTATCAGTGGACTGACACACTTTCTCCCTTGAGTAAATTTAAAAACGAAAATCT
Organism: Nephotettix cincticeps; assembly: GCA_023375725.1. Lineage (NCBI taxonomy): Eukaryota > Metazoa > Arthropoda > Insecta > Hemiptera > Cicadellidae > Nephotettix > Nephotettix cincticeps. The sequence goes on from CM041787.1 coordinate 51,254,137, forward strand.
GTAATAAAACTATCATAAGTTTATCTGAAGTCAATTAATTAATTTATTTCTTAAAAAATATTCACCAAATTTTAGAAAAAAAACAAAGTTAAATTATTTTTTAGAGTTTTATAGGGACACCCCCCCAGCAATACACCAAGCTATTTTGAGTGGTTTTGTTGGGTAATGTGATTTTACGCCGCAAACCAAGTTTCCTGGATAACGGTTGGGAAATTAGGAAGAAATTGATTTTTTAATATTCTCCAAAAGAAACACATTGGGTGCCCTAAGACAACGTACTGCCTTTACCACGGATTGGAGCTGTACAGAAGGGTGGCGTAGAGAATCTTCTCAGCGTACCTACGGGTCACAGTTGTCCCGATCGATCTCCTCAAGAGCCCAAGAGAGGAAAACTGTGTTTGACACAACGTCCGAGCTTGGTGTCATGGAGGCGACACGAGTGGCCAGGGAAGCCTAAATGCACCAGTGGCAAGAAAAGTGGCAAATGTTGGCAGTCCAGCCTGTAGGTACGGGTACAACGCAGATACAACATGATAACGCTTTCCACAGTTTTTTTTCGAGCGCGAGCGGCAGGTAATACAAAGAAGATAGCTGAAGCAGAGTAATTTCTCACCGGAGGCTGTGATCTTAAATATGGTGTCTTCATTTGAGAGATGGATATTTTCTTTTGAAGAGGAAGATCTCGATAGGATTTTTACTTTACAAGATTTTTACTTGAGTAGGCGATGGGAGAATGGTTTTTGTGGCAGGTGGTAACTCTTTATGAGTATCCCCGCTCTTGCAAGGGTTATGTGGTGACTCTACTGTTAAGTGGTGTCTGGATGGCCTCTAGCCGTTTCCAAGCACACGACAACCGTGGTTCGTCAAGAACGTAATTATGGCTACGTTGGGAGTCCCGACTCTTTATCTATTTAACAGAGGAAAGGCCACTGACTGTTTCAGAAAGCAGCCGAGTCCACCCTAGAACACATCAGGGAGCTCTGTAGACGGCATGACGACGCAGAGGTCTGGAGGCCTAGGCCCATCGCCATCCTGGATGATCCACCGTAGGTGAACAGCGTGACACGCCCAGCCAAACCCTGACACAGCAATGCATTGCCACTTCTTAATTTAAGTTTATATTATATATAATTTATTAACGTCTGTTATTTCACTTGCTCCGGCCCTGTTCTGATTTGAGATTGTTTTAGCCACTCCAAGAGGTAATCCAGCAGCTACAAATGAAAAGCTAATGCTTTTTGTTCATTAGCCCAACTGAAGTACATTTGCCCAAGTTAATGGGAGAATGGTGCGTGCATACTGTGTAGCAAGAAGAAGGGAAGTGGCAAAAACGAACTACAGCCGCAATTCAAAAGCCCTATCACACATTTTTGACTTAGATATGTCTTAGCTCTGGGGGATGTTGGCGATTTGTAAGATGGAAAATATGTAACAGGTTTCCATAGAAACCCCAGAGCAATGTATTGAATTATTTACATAAAAGAATAAGAGCAGCTGTTTAGATGAAGTGAAAACATTACCTTTAGACACATCCATGATCTAACCTACTTCCCACAGGGAAGTAAATATAAACATTTTTTAACTCAAATATGTACACGTATTCCAAACACGTACAGTGTTTGTGGAAATAAATATTTTAATTTATATCTCTATTAGTCTATTACACCCTTTGCCGTATCTGCCTATAATAGAAAATATAAAATTAATTTTAAATAGTTTTTCTCAAAAAGTAAGAGCTACCCATTTTTTAAGTAGTTTTGATAATCTGGATAATTTTATAATCCGGATGGGGTCTGGTCCTAATTAATCCGGATTATAGACGTTCTACTAGATCTTTCGAAGGGGATAATAAAAATTCATAGTCAAAAATAATACCCTGAGGACCCGGTTTTATTGGGTGCTAGTCACACACACCGGTTAATATACTTTCTCTTTATAGGTGCGTTAAAGTATATTCTTATTACTATTACCGAAAGCTACAGCTCATCGAAAGGTAGTATAATAATTCGTCCCAGGTTTAAATTGTTCGCCACCTCAACGAAAAATCCATTGTAAATCAAAAGAAAATTTAGTAAGCACTTCGACTATGAGAAATCAAAATTATGAAGGATTCCATATTCTTGGTTTACACGTGAATATCAAAATAATTAAAAATTACTGTACACATCTGTTGACGAAGAAACACTAAATGACATCTGTCGGCACAATGGCCAACTAACGTTCTATGTTGCCGACGCGACGGTTTTGCCAAGTTCTATGTATCGCCACTGTAAGAACCAATAGGTCGGTATTGCAGCACATTGCCTACTTAAAGGATGTCCCAAAATCGATGGAATTTCGCCCATAATTTCAAAAATACAAATAAATGCCTAAATACTCATAGTGTGTTATATAAAATATCGCAGATATTAGAATCTCTAACATGGCATTATTTATGTCAATAAAATTATTTTATAACAATATTTAATTAAAAATGTATACCGTAGTATAATTCGAAAACACTCTTACAGTACACGAGGATACAGAATTTTAAAATGCAGATTTTAACTCGCAAATATAGAAACTAATCTAGTTGATTTTGAAACTTCAAAAAATGGTTTATTTAAAATAAATATTAGCTATTAATTAACAGTTCTGTCTGAGGAACATGGCAGTCTTATTCAGCCACAAGACTACAAGATAGCGTCACAATCATTTTACACTCATTTCTCATTCATACTTGGTTTAAAATACCTAGGTATGCCTTGGTATTGTTGTTATTGTATGACCTATTCAGGTGGATATTTCACTATTTCAAAAAGGTAAAATGTAAATAGTAAGCTATATCACTCACTCTTGAAAGAATCTCCTGCCATATGCGAAAAACGTGATGATAAACGTAGAAGTTTATTAATATAATTAATTTTAATTTATTATTTTAGTAGCAGTTGACCCGTTCTTTGTACAGGTTGTATAAATCAGTGCTCAGATAAGATTAGATTTTTGAAATGGCGACACAAAAATAGGTATTTTAAGCCAAGTATCAATGAGGATTGAGTATAGGATGATAGACAGGACTGTTAATAGTCCAACACTCAATGGAATATCTAAGAGACCTAAAGTTTAACTTGTAGTCCGAACCACTACCTCTGAATTACGAACTGGTCTAATTATGAGAATGGTATTTGCGGATTAATATTCAATAGAGATTATGTTAATCGTCGCAATAGAGCACTACAACCACCGACCATCACTCACAACTATCTACAGTTCGTGACCTTCAAGTAGCTGGATTACAGGACCAGAGAAGTATCTGTTCAGAAGTACCCTACGGTAGTTCAGGAGCAACGCTCTGGCCAAGTCAAATATTGCTAGATCAAAACCTGCGGAGGACTCCTGTCCGACCTGCTGCTAGGATGCTTCGCTGTCTTTAACTCACCGTACAGACCCTACGCCCATGGTGATAGGTAGTTAAGGTATTTACTCCCCTTTAGGAAATAGGTTTGGTATGGCTATGTCTAAAAGCTATGTTTTCAGTTCTTCTAAACAGCTGTCATAACAAATGACGTCACTAATCATATGACGTCACTGATTACCAATACTCCTTCCCAGTACAAGGACATATCGTTTTCAAAAAATGATTGTATTTACTTTCCTATGAGAAATAGGTTAGATCATGGATATGTCAAAGGGAATATTTCCAGTTCCCCCATACAGCTGTCCTTATAACCAAATGACGTCACAAACCATATGTCTAAGTGTAATGTTTTCAGTTAATCTACGACTGTTCTTATCATCAAATGACGTCACTGTTTCAAACTTTGAATGCGCAAATTGCCAACACCCCCCCATAGCTAAGGCATATCCATATCAAAAATGATCGTATTTACTTCCCTGTGGGAAATAGGTTAGATCATGGATATGTCTAAAGGGAATGGTTTCAGTTCATCTAAACAGCTGTTCTTATTCTTTTATATTAAAATTCAATAACACACCGGTATCTTAAAAATCGCCAACAACCCCCAGAGCTAAGACACATCCATGTAAAAAACATGACATATCTTTTGGATTGTTCGGAACTGAACTCGGTTGTCTTTGTTTATTGCTATGTCGATTGCTATCCTGACAATCAAATCAGCTGGTATTTGTCAGGAACTAAGCTACATATGTCATTAAATCCATTTCACTCATATTCTTCTAAAGTAGTCACTTAGTGGGGCTGTCTCACGGTGACGAACTAAAAAAGTAAATCATTTCGCCCTTCGCCCATACCACCTGAAAACACTACTCATATTTAAACTGTTCTTCCCTACACTTGCAGATTAGATTAGTATTTTAAGCCAAGTATGAATGAGGAGTAAGTGTAAGATAATTGTGGCGCGATCTTGTAGTCTTGTTCCTGATTAAGGCTGACATTTTCCTTAGACAGGACTGTTAAGTAATAGCCCAACAGCCGATAGCAGCTAAGGGACCTACAGTTTAACGTGGAATCTGAACCACAGCCTCTGAATTACGAATTGGTCTAATTATTAGGATGGTCTTTGTGGATTAACGCGGAATTCAATAGTGCAGACTTTAATTCACACAAGAGAACACTACATCCACCAACCATCACTCACAACTATCCACAATTCGTGACCTCCAAGTAGCTGGATTACAGGACGACGCTACCATCATCGACGGAAGATGGTGTAAAGTTTTACGTAATCTCTGATCGCTAATGCAACAAATTCCTGCCGATTTCGATACGTAAAATTGTCTCCTGTGAAGTTGCCGCCGCGACAGTAACGGAGGTGTGAGGTTCCCATCGCAATGAGAGACGCGGAATATCTTGGTTCCGGCAGGACGAGCGGGAAAAGTGGGCGTGGACATGGGAACGGCTAGCGGGACGGCCCAGGCGCGGCGTTTGGCATCGAGGGGACGCATCTTGTCCATTCATACTTTTTTTGGAAAAAACGACACTCTGCTCATCCACAGATAAAACCCTAGTCAAACATCTGAGGTGTCTCGATAACGTGTCATGCAATCCAGCTACTTGGAGGTCAGTTTGTGGATAGTTATGAGCGACAGTCGATGGATGTGTGCCCTGGTGTGAATTAACTCCCGCACTATTGAATACTATATTCATCCACAAATACCATCCTCATAGTTAAACCAGTTTGTAATTTAGAGACGAAATTGTGGTTTGGATCCCACGTTAAACTGTAGGTCCCTTAGATTGACAACACTACATCCACCAACCATCACTCACAACTATCCACAATTCGTGACCTCCAAGTAGCTGGATTACAGGACGACGCCACCATCATCGACGGAAGATGGTGTAAAGTTTTACGTAATCTCTGATCGCTAATGCAACAAATTCCTGCCGATTTCGATACGTAAAATTGTCTCCTGTGAAGTTGCCGCCGCGACAGTAACGGAGGTGTGAGGTTCCCATCGCAATGAGAGACGCGGAATATCTTGGTTCCGGCAGGACGAGCGGGAAAAGTGGGCGTGGACATGGGAACGGCTAGCGGGACGGCCCAGGCGCGGCGTTTGGCATCGAGGGGACGCATCTTGTCCATTCATACTTTTTTTGGAAAAAACGACACTCTGCTCATCCACAGATAAAACCCTAGTCAAACATCTGAGGTGTCTCGATAACGTGTCATGCAATCCAGCTACTTGGAGGTCAGTTTGTGGATAGTTATGAGCGACAGTCGATGGATGTGTGCCCTGGTGTGAATTAACTCCCGCACTATTGAATACTATATTCATCCACAAATACCATCCTCATAGTTAAACCAGTTTGTAATTTAGAGACGAAATTGTGGTTTGGATCCCACGTTAAACTGTAGGTACCTTAGATTGACTGGGACCGTGATAGTTGTGGGTGATGGTCGGTAGGTGTAGTGTTATCTTGTGTGGATTTACATCCGCACTATTAAATACTACATTCATCCGCAAAGACATACTCATAATTAGACCAGTTCGTAATTCATAGGCAAAAGTGGTTCGGGCCCCACTTTAAAATGTAGGTCCCTTAGATATTATTGGCTGTTGGACATAAGGAACATATAAGCCTTAGTCAGTAACAAGACTACAAGATCGTGACACATTCATGTTACACTCTCATTCAAATTTTGCTTAAACGACCTACCTGGATAGATTACCATTTTAGAAAGGTAATAATAATTTTTGGTAATTGAAAGTGCTGTCTATTCAGAATCCGGTCTTATTAAAGTAAAAGCTAATTTCAATTTATTCAAAATATAACACAGACTTCTGATACACAATTCTAGACATTGAGTCATAAAGTTTATAATATTAAATATATTTATTTCTACATTAAAACATTATTGACCATCAAGGGAATAAAATTTTTAGATACTTTAAAAGAAAAACTCAACATACTTCAAGCTTCTAATATAATTTTTGGATGTAATTATGATCTAATTTTACTTTATCCACCGGAAGAGGTTGAAGGGATTTTTTTATATGTCCTATGGCTATAGTAGTGCGGGTGAGATATTGTACAGAATCCTGGCTGGGGGGGGGGAGTGCACAAGGGATACAAAGCTCTTACGTCGGAGAATAATAAGGTTTTGGTTGATCTGCATTAATAAATTATTTTTTTAAGCCCATTAAATTCAACGCCGAGTTTTTATTTTATATTTTTGATATCAGTTATATTAAGAATCTGCATCCATCAGAGGTAGCCATCTTGAATTTTAGTCTTGTAAGAGCAATGTTAAATTCCGGCGGAACATACCTTCACTTTGGCGTCTGTAGTGGCGTTAATTATCAAAGTATCGATGTAAAACCGTGGAAGTACATTGATGAGATGTGGCTCAAGGGCATGACCTTTTAATATGCTCAAAAATTTAACTTGATATAAAAACAAAAATACAGGAAAAACAGGAATTTTTTATTGAGAGCGAAAGAAAGAAGTTCTGTAAGGTGGTGTGTCTTGGAGGACTGTAATACCTTTAATTTGACACCACTTCCGTTAATTTATGACAATAGGTTAAGGAGATATAGGCGCCAGAATTTCACATTGCTCTTACGGGACTAAAATCCAAGATGGCTACCACTGATGCAGACTCTTAAGTGCGTTACGCAACTTTGTGGTATGGTTAACTTTAAGGTGTTTTCATTTTTATAATACATGTATAGCATAATAAGAAATTAAAAAAAAACATAATATGGCATCTCTTCCTCTTTAATTTAGTCTCTTTTGTTTTGATCCAACTAGTCGAAAAATAACGATAGCATAATGTACCTGCGTCGAGGGCTTCTAACAATGGTTTCCGGTGGCTTGGCATAATTTTAACGTCCGTTATACAGTAAACTAAAAAAGAATTCGATACCAATCAATTGGAAACAAATTGAATGAGAAATGGATTTGAATCAAAGATGAGCATAGAACAACGCCTCGCCGTCGTTTCGAAACAATGCAGCGTTCCTCGCGACACCTAGCGGCACGTTGTTGACATTTGGAGCATTGTTGCGCCGCGCGCCTTTCGATTGGCCGCCGAGGGTCACGTGACGACGCGCGCCCGTGTGGCCGCTCAGCCTCTCAGTTCCAAGCCACCGCTGGTAGAGTGCGCTAGTGTCGACACCGCTCTGTGAACATAGTGTCTGTGTTTTGTTGCTGTTCGTTTGTATTGGATTTAATCATTTAATTGAAAGGTAAAAAATGTTCATGGCTAATTCTAGAATATATATTTAATTAGATTTTATGATAAACTAGCTACAACAATATACTTATTAAATTATTTCCGTATATATTTTTTATACAGGTAAAATTTAAAAAGTGTACAAAATATTTTAAATTAATTTTTTCTTTTGGCTAGTACGTGTGTAGATATTTGATGATATTTTATATCTGTATATTGATACATTGGAGTATAATTGAAAGCATAAATAACTAAATACTAACTAAATAAATTAATTTAATGATACTTTTTTAATTTATTTGAAATTAAAGATATGTATTAATAATTGGGGTACACCTTTTTACTAAACTGGATTCAAGACTTTTGTTCTTGAATCCCCTTTTTTATTTTCCCTTCAACACAACTAATAATACTCTAATTGACACAATATTCTAAACAATACGGAGTGAGCTTTATGCTAAAAAACATTTTGACCCGTTTTAGACATTTTGGCTCCTATCAATAAAGGTATAATTTGGAACCAGGTATAAAACACAGTCCTTTTTATAGGTTAATAACATATTTACCACTACTGTATTAAAGAAAATGTCAATGTAAAGTTTTGTGTCTTAAGAACTCAAACCATTTATTAACTGAAAACAAGTTGTGATATCAATTTCCAAAATTTCAGTAGTGGCTGCCCTGAAATGGTTCCATTTTTGATCTGTGATTTTGGTACGTGTGTTATTAAACCTTTAGCGTTACCGTTAGCCGTATTTTCCACCTAATAGCAGTACATCCCACTTTCCTTTAAAATTTTAAAACCCCAACCCCATTCGTTTAAAAAGTAGCCTTCTAAGCGGCCTAAAAACCCGTGAGAACCCTCTAATTATTAAAAATCAGACAGCTTGGCCCCTCCCCAGCCCCTGCACGCGGCCGCGGCTCGAAAAGTAATAAACAAAAGGGAATAGGTTCTTTGCGTGCGGTGTTTTTTGATTTATTTCCCAAGAAGTTTGGAATTTAATGTCTGAAAAAATGAGTATCTATTAAATAATGGCCCCATCTACAATTTAACGCTTGTTTACGAGTTTTGGTAAAATAACTGATCATTGACTAACTCATTGATAGTTGGGGTACTGTGTTTAACATATTGGAATTAAAGTGTAATGTTTGAAAATTAAATTAGTGTGAAACTATAGTATCTCCGCTATAATCATTGTTGGACATACATTCAGTTCCCTTGAAAACTACAACCTTTTATAAAACAATCATATTCTTTAAAGTTTATCTAAACTTAATTAAAAAATTTATTGTTCCAAAAATCAATATATCCAATTTACGAAACTAACAAGAGAAAACGAGTTAAATTAATGGTTATGACTTTTTGGGGGACATAACCCCTCGCAAACCTTTTTGAGTGGGTTTTGTTGGGTGATGTAACTTTACACTGGATACCAAGTTTCATGGAAAATTGCTGATGAATAAGGAATTAACGGGTTTTTTCCATAAGAATAAACATTGGGTACACTCAGACAACGTTTATTTAACGTGTTTATCATGGTTAGTAAATTTAAGTTTTCTCTTGAACCGTTAGTCATAGACAAATAATTTTAAATACTAATTTGTTTAGTTTGTTTAAGCTGGTTTTAATAACGGTAGTCAAATTATACTTTACCTTTATTGTTTTGGCGGAAAACTTAAAATATATTTTTTGACATTTAAAAGCCCATAACTTTTGAACCGTAATTTTTACAGTCATGAAGGTGGTTTCATATTATTTAGTCCTCTGTGCACTATAGACTACTAAATTTTAATGAAAATCGTTAGAGCCATTTAAAAAATGGATATTTCACATTTTTAAGGCTTTTAGGGGTGAACAACCCTTAAAAACGGAAATTCAAAAAATACTAAAAACGTCTGGAGATATGGTGATATATGCATACATACAAAATTTAATCTAAATCGGGCCAACGGGGTAGGCTGTGGCTCTGTACACATCCAGACACACACATGGACAGGCAGACATCACGTCGAAACGCACTTCATTGAATTCAGGGGACTCCGAAACGGAGATATCTACCCTTATCTCAAATTCGAAAATTTTGACGAAAACAATACTTTCTCTATATACTATGTATAAGGGGAGAAAGTAAAAGTTAGAGAAAAAATTAATATCATAAAGGTATTGCAACCAATTTTTTAAAGGTTATACATTTAATCGTTATGATTTGTTTATTTTTTCATTGGGAAATAACCAAATAAAATACTTAATACTTTTAATGAATCCTTTCAGTGTAGGTTACGTTAATATAACGTAATTTTATGAAATAGTATACCGCAGAGCATTTTTTGTATCAGAATCGAAGGATCCTGGAGAAAAAGAATTTTTATTTCTTCATTGAATGACATGGAGACCTAAGCTTTCTATTTTACAATTAATTACGAGATTCTTCTTAAAAATAGTTTTTAATTATAAATTAGTAAGTAGCCTCCGTGGCGCAATCGGCTAGCGCGTTCGGCTGTTAACCGAAAGGTTGGTGGTTCGAGCCCACCCGGGGGCGAAATTTTGGTCCTTCCACTAATTCTGGCCGGCACTATATTCCTACGTAAGGATTTAGGCCCAAATAACGACGTAGCATTTCTATGTTCTGTTGAAGAAATTATTTGCGATCTCTGTGAAATATTTATATTTTTTATTTGCGTGTCTGTAAATTCATGAATAAACATAGAATCAAACTATTTTGTTTGGTGGCAGATTCTAAATCTGCCCCAAAATAGAGATTTTGTGGGCAACCCAAAATTGAAAAACATTAATTAACATGGGCTCTACTAATTTTGAGATTTAAGGTATAAACTTAAACTATTGATATGAACATTTTAAAAATTGCGTGTAGTTTTAGAAATTGAGTGAATTATTTTATATTAAAACTTTGCAATATTACTTTGAATGATAAGTAAAAATGTATTCTACTCAACACACGGTTTGAATTTTGGGGCAACTCCAAAAACAGATGGTCTGATATTAATAAAAAATGTTCAAGGGTACACATTGGAAATTCTAGGTATTTAAAAAAATTATTAGTAGGGTGACTCTTAAGACAATTAAAAAGATGAAAAAATCTTACACTTAATTCTCATTCATACTTGGCTTAAAATACCTACCTTGTAGTAGGGTCGCCATTTTAATAATCTAATCTAATAAGCGATCAGCTAAAGCTAGCTACGGTATCTTACAGTATGTAAGTCACAGCACAAGTCCTAGGCCTTTGGTGATGGGTTTTAATAAAAAAAATAGCAATAGTGTAATAATTATTAAAAAAACTTTACCCCTGGCAAATTCCAAATTTTTTTCTGTGGTAGAAGCATTTTCCTGAGAGAAAGTTTTTGACATGGATATGTCTTAGCTCTAGGGGGAGTGTTGGCAATTAGTAAAACGAAAGGTTGTAACAGGTTTCCATATAAACTACTAGGGTTATTGTATTGAATTTGTAATAAATAAGAATAAGAACAGCTGTTTTAAATGAACTGAAAACATTACATTTAGACCTATCCATAATCAAACATATTCCCCGCAGGGAAGTAAATACAAACATTTTTACTCATGCATTTGGGAAAGCGATCCAAACTGAAGTGGAAATCCCAGGAACTGAACCCGTCACCTAATCATCCTGGATTTCCCGGACGTAAACTTAAAGCCTGTCGTGTCCTGTAATCCATCCACTTTGAGATCAAGAATAGTGGATAGTTAAATTAGCGATGGTCATTGGATAGAATATCCACCGGTTTGCTTTAACGTCCGCACTATTGTATACTACGTTCATCCGACAAACTATCACCATAATTAAACCAGTTTGTATTTCAGAGGGGAAATTGTGGTTTGAAATCCACGTTTAACTGTAGGCCCTTCAGATGCCATTGGCTGTTGGACTATTAATTAACCTGATGGTGTCGTCATTCTGTAATCCAGCTACTTGGAGGTCACGAATTATGGATAGTTACGAGCGATGGTCGGTGGGTGTAATGTTATCTTGTGTGGATTAATGTCCGCACTATTACATACTACGTTAATCCGCAAAGGATATCCTCATGATTAGACCAACTCGTAATTCAGAGGCCGTGGTTCGGATTCCACGTTAAACTGTAGGTCCAATAGTTGCCATCGGCCGTTGGACTATGAACGTCCTATCTAAGGAACATGTCAACCTTAGACAGTCATGTCAAGGTTTTAAGACCTGCCGCCAAACACCAATCAAAGTTCTAAGTATTGGTTTTTATTTTTTAGTTAGTTTTTAGTTGTGACGCATTCAATCCAGTTATACTGGTCAGTGATGAAGAGGAAGGTATTAAGGTATTAAGTAACAAGACTACAAGATCGCGCCACAATCATCTTGTACTCAATCCTCATTCATACTTGGCTTAAAATACCTACTTTGTATTATAGTCACCATTTCAATAATCTAATCAAATATAATCTAAGGAACATGAAATATAATAAATTAATAAAATTTTACTGTCGTTAAGCTTTCAAAAAGCATTAGACAAAGTCAGAGTGCAAAGTATATACAACAACTTTACAAGAGTTTTAATTAAAATTACTACAATGGTTTCTAAACTATTATTACGGCACACAAAACTATTACTGTACTAGGATTATACAATACAAGTTTTAAAATATTGTTATGTTTGGACTATAAATTCAAAGAATTAATCGAAGGAATAAAATAAATGATCGATAAACAACTCATACAATTTTGGCTTTATCTTTTCAATGTGGCAATCTAAATTACAAAAATAAAATTTGTTTAAACATTTTGGAGCCTATTACATCGTACCTTTTTAAAGACTTAGTTTATCGTTGAACTGTACATCAATATGTTTTTTGTTTCTAGTGTTGTACGAATGTACATTTTCTCTCAATTGCTGATTTGGTAAATCAACCATAGTGTGAGGAGCAACAGTGTATGTATAGTGATTAATAACAGATATAACTGTCATGTCTGCCTTGGACAGTTACAAAACTACAAGATCGTGCCACAATAATTATCTTACACTCTCAACTCTCATTCATATCTGGTTTGAAATACCTACCTGAATAAGTCACCATTTTAGTTAAAAGTATGAGGATTTACTATAACAGGAGTTATAGGAAATTACGTAACTAAATATTTTTTACAAATTTAAAACAAATCTACAAATGTATAGTAGCGGAGCTCGCCTCTAGGTGGCACTGCGTCGCGTGTCCATCGGCGTATCTGCGTGTTGCGTGTTGCCCCCTCCCCCCCTCATCTACACACACTCTTTAACGTCTCATCGTACACGTTTCACGATTCACTACCGGTAGGAAGCCACAAAATTTCTCAACACGAGTTTCTTTAATCTGTTATCGTGATATTCAACAGCACGAAAGCCCTGTCTCTCAAATTTGAGATTAATCGATCGACGTTAAAAATTATATTTCTAGTTTATGGACTTATTGTTTTGATATAACCTTTTCGTCAATAGTTTTTTACAGTAGCAGTTATTTCTGTAGAGATTAAGAGGTTCAGAGATTAGACATATCCATAGTAATATAGAGGACTTTTCAAAAATATGGACCCAGTTTCGGGACTTTATATCTCAAAAAGTATAAATCGGAAGCAAATAAGTTTTGTAGCGCCTGAAAGATAAAATTTCACATGTTTAATTTACAACTATCACTATTACAAGCGATCAATATATCACCTATGTTGTACAGTATCTAAGCCGAATTCGTCCCACATATGTGACAGCATCTGAATTTATGCTTTTTGAGTTTTAGTTTTACCAGTTTTCCTCTATCTAGTCGATGATTCAATACGAAAAGTCTGATGGACTGAAATATTGGACTCTGCCCCCCAAATATTACGTTGTACGATAGCCATCTTACAAACAACAATAACCCCGTTGCAGCAGACCTTCGTACTTAGTGAATTTCCACCTCAATAATATATTAATAATATATTACTAGTTTTATCAATATCTGTTGATAAATATGAATGTTATTTGCCTATTCTCCTTTAGATTAACATGGGAAAGAGTATACAGGTTTGCTGCTGTGAGGAACATTGAAAGTATTCATTACTAGAATAAAAAAATTAATTTTGACCATTTATACCAAGTTTTATAAACATCTGTCCATAAATAAAGGAGTTTGCCTATTATATATATTTGATTAACATGGGAAAAGACTATGCAGGTTAGGTGCCATGATAAACACATAAACTATGATTTTTAAGCATAAATGGATGGATCTCAACCACATGAAGCTAAATATAAAGTTTCGTCCAAAACTATACATTGATAAGTAAAATATTAATTTATATTTATCCTCCATAAGATTATTATTGGAGCCCCAAAATACAACGTACCGTCTTTAGATAATTAATATCTCGGTAACCGTTGGAGATAGAGAAAAACTAAAACTAAATTATCACATCAATCAATTAATACAAGTAGGCCTAATTAAAATACTATGTGATTGATTATGATTAAACTGTTATGTATTTGTTGTTATAATGAGAATTGTGTTATGACGTTGCTATACAAATGTATTTGTTAATCGGTAATAAACGAATCTGATTTTAATTTGATCTTTTACGAAACTATGGTCAAAATACTTTGAAATTTCCTCTTTATAACACTGTAAAGTTTATGTCTGAACGATGATCCATATTTTTGAATAGCCCTGTATATCCACTGAGATAGAACGACATCGCAGCATTGACCAATTTCAGTCCAGAATCCACACATTCCTCTGTTCACTTTCTCTCAGACGCCTACAATTCCGCAATTCCAACCACGTTGTTGCGGAAACGAAACTTTTACGCCGATTTGAAAATAATTGAATCCATTGTAGAAATGAGCATTGCTGGGCTTCATGGACGACGAAAGTGTTTAGGTGTTAAACCTCGGCTATAATGGTGGCTATTGTTGTTATTGTTATTCTGTTGGTCGTGACTGTTTATTTCCTGTTCGTCTCGTCCGATTTCCGTCCAATTTATGTTATGAAAACGGTTTGGTGGTGATGGATTCTTTCATAAAGTTTTTTTATCTGAACCCCCAGTTTTTTATCTATCTTTTAGAAAACTATAATTTCCGGAGATTTTAAGTGGTAGATACATCTTTTACCTATTTGCTTAAAAATTCCCAGAAATATACAGGCTTAATTATAAAGATATATTTTATAATTATGGTACTTGAAAATAAAACGCGTAGGGATGTATTTGAGCCAATTAACCTATAATAATAAATGAGTGTAAGATTATTCTAAAACCCCGATCTATTTTATTTTTATTTACCTAGATACCTAAGAAGTTTTAGATTTAAAAAATGTAAATAATAAAGGTTTGTAGTCACGATTCTTGCAGACGACGCGCCACCAACGCGATTGGACTTCCGGTGGAATTACCATACGATTGGACCTTCCTCCACGGCTTAAAACATTTGATTCTAATCAGCTGTTTAATAAATCAGGTGTTTTGTTCATTAGGTACTTAAAAACCTACTGGACTATTTTGTGGCCTGTGTTTTATTTCGAGTAACGGTAGATAACAAGTGAAAGAATGAAATGAGGTCTTCTTAATGCAATGACCCTTTTATGTTGTGGTTACTTTGATTTTTGTGATACTTTAGGACCATTGATTTACTTTTTATTTGGACTATCATGGAATAACGGAGTATTGTAGGTTTTAACAAACAAAATTTTAGTTTTACTGCATAAGATAAATTTAGGTAACTGACATTGTTTCACATATTGTGTTGTAATTTATATTACATCCTTAGGCTCTGTTATTCAATTATGCTTCGTATTTTTCAAGAGTGATTTTCATTTTTAACCATTTTAAAAATTTAAAATTTCAATTCAAAGCTCAGAGAATAACTTAGTTAGCTGGCGGACGCAAATTAATTTGATGTAATTTCGAAGACAGGTCGAACAGGTTGAGACGGTTTGGAGGTCAACACCTCTCCCGGGTACAGCTGACGCGGTCACCAGCTGATTGGTGGAGGGGAAATAACGCCATAGAGATTATATCAAAGACATAGAGGTTTACTTCACTGTAGCTTTTGGTGTGTATGGTTGTATTGTACCGACCACATCTGTATATAGTGTAGACTGACATGACGCAATACAGAGTTAAGTTTATTTGGTTGTTGATATTTTTATTCTATTTATATTTTGATACAAATAATAACCGACATAACCTAACTGTGTAGCACATTGTGTGTAGGAATATGCAATACTATTAAATAGACGAGGCCTTGTAGTACGAAAATACTCAGGTTTGTTTTCAGCTTCAGTCTCTTAACACTGAAATAGTTTACTCTACAAATTAAGGGATCTCACAATTATTGGTAATTTTGATCTGGATTTTCAAAATAGTTGATTAACAATTAAACGGAAACAAGGTTATGGGACACCTAGGTATATTTATTTTGGAAATATTTTCGTTATAAAGTTTTCACTATATAATAAATACAAAACCAAGTTTCTTATCAGGTTATAGAAATAAAAGTAGTTTTGAAAAAAAACTTTGTGGCAGGAGTTCATGTGTAGTTTTTCCTATAATATTGTATATTCTGTATTTAAAAGCATTCTGAGCTAAAACATTTTCAGGGACTGTATTAAGTATGTTGATTCTAATAAAATTAATTCATTTCTTTGTTTGAAATTCATTATTGGTGATGGTGGGTTGATGTTATTTAGAATTTTATTGCGGACATTTTCCATCACGATTTTATCTAAAACAAAGTTTCATGAAGTTTCGGAATCTGGAATCTAATCCCGTCCTCAGGTGAATTAAAATCTGAAACATAACACAGTTAAACTAGATTATGTGTTAATTGTGTTATGTTTTCGATATTAGTTCACCTGAGGACGCGATCATATTCCAGATCGCGAAACGTCGTGAAACTTGGTTTTACATAAAGTCGTGATGGGAAATGTCTGCGATCAAAACCTAAATAACATAAACTAATTCTTGGTTTTATGTTTTAGTGTTTGGTATCAAAGAAATAATTTTCAGGAAATTTATTTCAGACGAAAATAAATCTGGGACCTTTCTGTGACGCAAACTATCAATAACTGTGTACAAAGCTTAATCTAAATTTAGATTTTTGATTGTAGCAATTTTAATTGAACTGGTAAAACAAGTTATATTCTATTTGAATGCACTTTTAAATGCAAAATTCAATTATTTTTAATATATTCTTCTTTGCAATTAAGTTTTTTAAGAGTGTATTCTTGTAAAAAGAATACTTTAACAATACATAAATTACTAATTACTTTCAATTAGATCACAAATTTGAAATTTATTCTTATTTTTCAATTTTATGCATAAACTAACAATTTAAATCAATGATAATGTTCAGTATGCAAATTTCGTTCAACAAAACCAATAAGTACACCAAACAAACTTTGAATAAACGAATTTCGTGACAACGCCGTATCCAAATTGGAACATTTCAAACCAATCGATTATATTCAATACCAGTTCAATCACAGGTGCGAAATCAGCTGTGATTGGTTTTTTCAATCAGCTGATCGACAATGGTGCGTAAAATCAGCTGTGCGAACACAGCCTCTACAAACACGATGTTTGTCACAGCCATGTTGTGCAAGACGGTGAAAGTTTCGTTTATAGACACGATAATAATCAGTCGAACTGGCCAATACAATAGACGGACAAACAGTCCCCAATTATAAGGTAATTGTGTCCACGGCTTTTCTTCCGTGGAGAAAACCGCAAATTGGACATTAATTGGATGTTCTGCCTCGTTCGTGGGTGGTTAGATCGTCGATAGGTGACTACGTAATTATATTATTGTTTTGTAGCTACATCGGTGTGGATATTACTTAGAGAAACTTATTGTAGCATTCTGCCGGCGTGTCTTGTTTGAGTGATAGTAGATGGTTTTACGAAATATATATACAAGATGTTCATTAAAATTGGAAACAAACTTCGAGGGATAACAGTACTTGTCAAAATAAACAAAAAATATCCCATAAACATAATTCGAAAAATCCTTCGTTTAGCCGCTAGCCGCCACTTTGTATTTATTCAAAATTGTTATATCTCAAGAACAATTTTTGCTACAGGAGCAAAGGTTTCACACATATGAATCCCCAAAATCCCCCAACTTATAAGGGTTGGGGGTTTAGTATTTATATAAAATAATACCTGGTTGCTACGGATACAAATCAAGTCTGAATTGAAAGTGCGACCAATATCGCGTAAAAAGTAGGGGTTTAAATGCTCGTTATTTTCTTTTGAAGGGTCGGCGGACAATTTTAAACCTTTAAAAACCTTCTCTAGAATGTAGAGAATGTATGAAATAAGTTTCATTGTTATCAGTTCTCCCGTTTTTTTTTCGGAGAAGTCGGCGTAAAGTGCCTCCTGGAGTGTTACAAACAAGACACAAAATGAGATAAGACTTGTTTCGGCTTCTCTAACGCACGAAACGTAAAAATAACTATAAATGTATAATTCTGAGCAATGTACAGACAAAACTCTAATTTTATTTATATTGTGGATATGGATTAAGCTAACAAAGCTACTGTCGAATCTTTGAACACCCCCCCAAAAGACTACAAAGATAGATGACAAGACTAGAAAGATACCAAGATAATCAGATGGGTAGATCATCTGTATTAAGATGATACAAATTGAGATTCGGTCAACCCTAAGTTACAGGGCTGGAATGTCTGGAGTCGTTATTTTCCAATCAATGTTTCCTAAGGTTTAACCTAAGTGGTGTGCAGTACCTGCCTCTTCTACAACCCATAAGAAAAATATTAAATTCAAACTATCGCTATGGTTTTTTATCCAAAAAGTTTTATGGTGTTATTTTGAAGGATATTACATTCTATCTAAGTACAACTATGCTGTTTCCATTTACTCAGTGGATCCATGTAAAGTGCTAAGAAAGAGATTTACGGTAAATCTAATTGAGACATTAAAAATGGTCAATTAAAATTTGAATTACCTATATCGCCGATAATACAGTATTAATTTGAAAATACGCATTTGAAGGGAGGCAATATTCTAGAGTATTGAACATTTCTCTTACAGGACAAAAATCCAAGAAGCTGGACTGCAGACTCGAGCAAACTTGTCTACACCAGGATGCTCAAAAACCTCTCCGTAAAGTATTCGTGGGAACGTATCCTAAATGATATGTTCTAGCTCATAAACAAAGTTACACTGTTCTTGGAAAATTCTTGGAATCCTTCATTCTTAATGTTCAAAGATCATGTTGAAAGAATGTTTAGAGGCGGATTCTACAAGGCGATTGAATTTGACTTAAAACACTGTGCTTGGGAGTATCTTGGGGATTCTACAAGGTGATGGTGTTGGACTTAACGAAGTTGCACTCGGAAAATTCTTTAAATTCTTTACTTGGAATATTGAAATAGGTGGGTTCTACTTAAAGTGGATTCTTCTTCTTGATGGGTTGGTCTTTCACAAAACTGCACTGTGCTCAAAAAAGTCTTGAAATTCTTCATCCGGAATATTCAAAGAAGTGGAATCTTCCAGATGATTCTTCTCAAAGCGGATTCTTCTTCTTGATGGTCTGGAGTTTAACACAACTACACTGTGCTTGGGAATTTCTGGAAGTCCTTCTCTGTGAATATTCTATGGTGCGGGTTCTACGAGGTGATGGTGCAGAGTGCGGAGTCGGAGCACTGGGCCAGGAGGTAACGGTCGGAACCGGTTATGTTACACAACGCCATATCACCGATCACCAGTGGGCGCCGGTCGTTACAGTCTTCAGTCTTCTTGCACAACCTGGCACCATCCGAGGTGGTTGTTTGCTCAGAGGTCTTCGCAAGCTTTCGGACAGATGTAGCCCGCCATTGTATCCAGCTACTTGGAGGTCAGGCATTGTGGATAGTTGTGAGCGATGATCGGTGGGTGTAGTGTTCTCTTGTGTGGATTAACGTCAGCACTATTGAATACTATGTTAGTCCACAAAGACCATACTCATAAATAGACCAGTTCGTAATTCAGAAGCAGTGGTTTATACTCCACGTTAAACTGTAGGTCCCTTATATATACCATTGACTGTTGGGATATTAATTAACAGTTCTGCATAAGTAACATGTCAACCATGTGTCAATAGTATAACATTTATTCCTCATTCTTACTTGACTTAAAATCGTACCTAGGTTGCCATTTCAGTTAACAGTATTGGTTAGGGGAATTTGTAGGATGGTCTCAAAATTCCCCAAAGAAATTGGGATGGGATGCTTGAGGCTTACCTGAAGACTCCAGACTGGTCAGCCAACAATCTTCACCTACATAACCTTTACTTTTCTTCCTATCTCACTTCCATTATAGTGCTCCGGCGGCATAGTCATAACTTGAGTTCTCACTTTCCTTCAGTTTCTTGCACAGTACACCTCGGTTGACATCTTCCTGCAGATTGAAATAAGATCATGGGATCTTAAACAGCGAAGATTAGAGTTGGCTTTGAAGATTTTATGCTAAGCCTATTTATTACAAGTTACTCTAGACGGCCATTATCATCCTAGAAGTTTAACTATTTATTTTTCAAACCTCAAGGTTACAGGTTTATTGCAAAAATGGAATAAAATATTCTCTTAAAAGTGGTATCGATTATCACATCGACTTTTTAAACTTTTCTGATATATTAAACACTCCATACATCTTTTCGAGTTGGAAAATATATAATACGTTAGGTATGATATATTAAAATCGTTACTAAATCGTATATATCAGCTTTAGTTCTTGATAATGAGAGTACTAAAAATATTTGTAACTCCAAATTTTAGCCAAGCCTTCTTCTCTGATGGTGCAAAATATTTAAGATTTGTATAGGATTTTTATTTATATTTAACAAATTCTGACACTAAAAGACAAACTGGTTGTAGAATCTCCCGAAATCTTTCTCAACTATCCTAAGAACTTATCTGTAAGGTAATAAGAGTTTACACAGATCACTATACAATTAAAGCTTTTATCGACTGTAGTTTTGGTAGCTGTTTTTAACATAAGAAAATAAACTGTCACTTTTCTTTCGGAGTAAACGAATGCTCATTGCTTTCCAGCCGAGTTGTACCCGCTTTTCCTCACCAACCACAATGAAATGTCGGCCACTGTCGTAGTGGACAATGGTTTATCCAGGCTATACCATCTCCAGCTGGTTGCCGCAACTGGAACAGCTGACACTTTCTGACTAAACTGGCGGGAACCACTTACAAGGGCTCGCAGCTTCCTGTCTCAGATCAGTCCCTCAGCCTTGCTGAGGCCAGCTGGTAATTTTTTGTTGTCATTCGAGCCGCTAAGAATGCTAATGATATTTGATCCCAACGAAAATAACTCTTGGGTAAGGCTAGATACATGGGAGACTGTGAATTCTTTTACTTCAATAATTGTATTTTTTCGTAAAAGAGTTTAATGAAGTATTTCAGAAATCTTACGATTGTTTTATACTATATCGAACCTACCATAAAATGTGAATCCCTCTCAGAGTACATAGTCAAGAAGATTACCATTTAAGTACCTGCCCTTTTTTATACCCACTAACAAAACAAAGGAAGGTAATTTAAAACTATTGCTGTGTCATTGTTTTGTACCAGAACATTTCGTCCTGGGCGTGATTCGAAAGAGTATTATAATGCCTAGAGATCTGTCTGATTATATGGTTTTTCCATTTAATCAGTGGACACATTATAAACTAAAAAATGTAAATCAAAATTAAAATCAAGAAAATTTTAATTAAGAAGATCGCTGATTAATATATTTATGCTATGCATATTCTGATTTCAAACTTATCTTATGTCTGAACTCTGAAAAATTCTTGTTTAAATTCGTGGCGTGTTTCGGAATTTTGACCACGACTTAAATGGAAATAAAAATTTAAGATGGCGGCGGTACAGGACATTTTTTAACATCTCTGAAATCTCATGACAGAATTTTGCTAGTTCGACCGAGTCGTTTAAATATGTGAATCTCTCCGTATTCACTGCTAAGAAGATATAAGTGCACACTAAAAATGTATTGTGTTTACAGTAATTCATTATCCAATAGCTCGTATATTAGATCATTAATATTCTGTAGGGAATGTTTTTAGTTCCTCTGACAGTTTTTTTTGTAACCATATGACGATATTTTCGTCTCACAAATCGCTACAACTTTCTTCAGAAATTACACATATCAATGTCCGAACCATTATATTTGAACCATTATGTTCAATCATATGAAAATTAGACACTTTAAAGATAAAAGCCTACAATGTATTTTTGAAACTATAGAAGTTTTGCACGGAATTCATACGTATGAACATGTACAAACGCACTTTACGTGCATAATCTGGATCTAAAATTTAAACTGTAGATTCTGTAAAACTTTTGAGTGTACACACGTAACTTCATAAATGAAAGTTTAGAAAATATAGGTGAATTAAGAAACTCCGGCACAGCCAGGTACCGGCTTGACGCGGCAGACGGTACCTTTGTCACGTTGTTAGCAGCTATTGTCTCTGTGAAAACGTCCCAGTTAGCGGCACTAATTCCAGTTTGTTCCTATTGCAGTTGAATTGAGTCTTCGTCTGGTTTGTCTGAAATCACAAATCCTTTGCTCTTGTTGAAGACATTGCTACTAAGCTGACCTCCTCTTGGCCATATTAGACCAATAAATTGAGGAAACTGCAGCCTAATTTTTATTAGTTAACTAGCTGACCCGGCGAACTTCGTAACGCCTCTCAGTAAACACATGTTAACTTTAAGATTGGCCATGTTCTGAAGTCGAATAGCAATACGGCTTTATTGTGAAAGGTTATATATTCTGGGTCGCTGCATAGTGAATAACAATACTGAAACGATAAAACATATTAATATCATTCCCATAAAACAAATAAATCTGAGTGGATTAATTCACAATTTTCAAATCCAATCCAAACCCAAACGAAACCTAACTGTAATACTGCTTTTATAGGAAAGATATACAACAGCTGATTATTATAATAAACGTAATAATATAAACATTGTAATTATCATATAAACACGTGACTTTAATCAGACAGAAAATAAAAATATAAATACATAATCCCCCAAAACCGTAAATTATTAACGTGATGAATAAAGCTGTTCATTTTTTACAGTACACATTTACTTCATAGTTTAACATTAATGAATGATTCAGATGGCATTGGATAGTAAAGCATACGGTATTGCTAATGGAAAGTAAACCAATCAGCTGTAGCTAAGAAATCAAAATGTTTTCATTGTAGACAATTTGTAAACAAACTTACTCTCCATAAGGTTAACATTAGAAATTTAAAACGCCATAAAATGGAAACGTTATAGGGGGGGGGGGGGGGGTTGGGGGGTGGGGGTGGGGGGGTGGGGGGGGGGCTGGGTTGGGTGGGGGGGGGGGGGGTGGGTTTTGGTTTTCAAAAATATTTTTTCACTAAAACCTTCCCGGACACATATAGAGCAACTTCCTAAAATTTCATGGCGATCGGATGAGTAGTTTGGCAACGCATAAAGGACATACAGACATACATTCAATTTTATATATATAGATTTGCGTGAGATGTATACTAAGTAGTATCGAAGTACACAAGGACTCATCCTTCCAACGTTTAAAAGTTTAAAATGAAAAGTAAACACCCAATAACCAAATACCATAATACACTCAATGTAAAACTCATATTCATAGATGGCATAGAATTATTTTGGGACGTATTTTAAGGTAAATATGAGTGAAGTATAAGACCCCTAGGAGACCACGGTCCAAACTCTGGGTTAGATAATGGATATACCTTCAGTTGCTCTTAAGAGTTGATCTCGTAACTGCGTAACGTCACTTCCTTAACAATTTTGTATCTGCTAATTGCTAATATCCATCCCTCGAGCTTAGTCATATCCATGTCAAAATGCTTGTCGAAACCTTATTCAGTTAGAACCAGAATCATAATCTTTATTTCGTAAATAACCAAAGTTACATAAATAGTAGTTACAGATATAAAAGACAAACAGACTACTATCATTTACAATAACAATAATTCAATCAATTAATGAGATATTTACAACAATTTTACACTAAAATTTGGCACAGTCTGAACGGAATTCCTTAACTAAGCAGGGGCACATCTTAAGCTACATAGATTTTAATTTTCCCAAAAATAATTTAGTTTTTGAAGAGGCAGCGCATTATACAATCTGGGCAGTGTAATGAATACTCTTTTAAAGAATTGTCAGTCTGTGAATAGGATGTACCAAATTACTCTTATGGCGAGTGTTATAGGATGCCGGGCAACATTGCATTCAATGAGGATTGTTTTTAAAGAAAGACTTCAAGAATATACACACCTGTTGAGTATTTGCAATGATCACGAACTCCTGCTTTACAGATAATCCGGACAATCCGTTTCTGAAGCCTGAAACCCCTTTGCATCTCACTTGACGATCCCCAAAAACCAATAGCATATTTCATCCTACAGTAAACATAAGTATAATACATTTTAAAGAATGGTTTACATATTCACATCAGGTATCAACACCTTAAATGCAAACGTAAGGGAGGATAGTTTGGAACAGAATGTAAATCGGTTCAATCGTTTATAGAGCTTTGGTCTTTTCAACAGCTTTGACAAGAGCTTTTCCCAAAGTTTTCACCAACGACCCCAACGAGAGAGCGTCTCTGGCGCTGACCAAGCTAACGATTGTTTCACGAGGTAACGATGTTCACCCACCTGATTCACCACTTAAGTTCCGGTCCGATTCCCTTACTTCCGGTATAGCCGGTCACAGCTGTTCAAACGTATTTTCACAATTTAAGTCAAGATAACGGTGATCAGGTTGGTTTATGAAGCATAAAACTATCGATATTTATCGCTTTTATAACCATTAACTATGGCAAAAATCAATGATTAAAGAAAGTAAATTTGTACTGATTTTAGTGAAACGGATACTTTTCTATGTTATTATGTGTAAAACGGTTTTATTTAAATGTCAGTAAGGTCACTGGTTCAATAATGAGCAAAATCTGGATACAATTTTTTGAAGGCTCAATTTGAAAACACACTAAACGTCTCGATGCGAAAAGACCATCCTCATAACTAGACCAGTGCGATTTAGAGGCAAAAGTTGTACGGATCCCACGTTAAACTGTAGGATCCTTGGATGTAATTGACTATTGGGCTATTAATTAACAATCCTGTCTAAGGAACATGACAGCCTAAGTTAGTAAAAAGACTACAAGACCATGCCACAATCATCCTACACTCATTTTTCATATATATTTGGATTAATATCTATTTTCCTCTCTCTTCTTTACCCGGTACCTGGTGCACAACCGGCTTCTACATTGCAAACCTTTTTTCTATTTCTTTCTCCTTTTCCCCCGTTGAGTTAGTCATTCTTATCTATCTTATATATATATTTCCTGGACCTTCCTTCCAGTTCGAAGTCTTCCCCTATGTTTCACTTGAAGGCCTCTGAGCCCCCATGATTCACATTAGACGTGTTCATACTGAACCTCTCACGTTCAGTATTGGGTTCAGATTTTTCGTCTGTTGTGGACTCCTTCCCTTAGCGACGCCTTTAATCCCGTACAGCTGATACTTTTAGGTAATTTAGAAGACTAAAGGGTTGTGGGACCTTCTCCTCTCCACATTTCCTACAGTTCATTTGTTCCATCTTTCCCTATATTTAGATATAGATTCTGAAAGCCCCATATCCTCTAATGATCTTCACGGTTCAGAAGTGCAAAGTGCTTCATACCTTTTCTCTCTTGTACATTCGGGATAAGATTATACCAAACCGGGTAGGTCGCCCTTTCAGAATCGTAGTAAAGATATAATAAAATTAGGGGGAGGGTGCGACGACCAGTGAGGAGGTGATCGAGGACCGAGGAGGTCGACGTTGTATGAGCAATACGCAACTGCACCGTAACACCGTGAGAGTACCCCCGGTCTCAGCTTTGTTCGGTCCTGTTAGGCTAATTAGCCCTGTTACGGTGTAAAGTAATACGCCCGCGGTGGCTACATGCACCAGCCAAGGCCTGCCCCTCCTAGAAATAACATGGGTAATGAAACACAAGCGTTCAAGTTGCAGAGGGAAAGTATAATGTTTTTCGGTAGTATTAGTTATGTCAGTGAGCCAAGATCTGATAAAGAATAAAGAATCAAGAATCAAGACAATTACGCTGGTGGTAATAATGTTTATCAAGGCCTACAAGTTAAAATAAATAACCATCGTTTGGTCAATTACAACCGTTTAAAAATCTTACTTCAGTAATATCAGAACATTGTTGAGGTATTATTGAAATAACCTCATGCTTCCTAAGAATATGATTATGCTAGGTAGTAACAAGACCGGGGTTTGGACATTTAATTTCATATATTTGTTAAACTAAATTTTACATGTTCTTGGCCCCACCAAGTTAAGCATAAATCATGTTGCATGTAAATAATCTTTTTTAAAGGAAATGACGTCCATTTTTGACGGAACCAGAGATAAATATAATTTACAATGAAATTAATATTCCCAGTTTAAAAATTAGGAATAAGTTTAATTTTTAGCGAATTTCCCATAGGGAAGAAGCTATTACCGTAGGTCTCATGGTGAGACTTAAGCCCGGGACCATGTTATTTTTTCTTCTTTAGGTGCCCAGAGTCCAAAAACAATAGTCGTTAAAATTTATATATATATGTGTGTGTCTGTGAACACGATAACTCTCGTAAAAATGGTCCAATCAAGACCAAATTTGGTAGAGACGTGTATTTCTACAAGTGCTCAGACGAGTTCGTAAACCAGACATATCGGTCAATGGGAAAGGGTAGTTTGGGGGGGTTTTGTACCCCAAAATGGGGTTTGCGCACATGTAAAAAAAATTTTAATTTTAAATTTCACCATTGGAATCAGCTTAAAAAACTACACAATTAAGTTCCTTAAAGTTTTTCTCTATCTCCAACGGTTACCGAGATATTAAAAAATCTAAACACAGTACGTTGTATTGTGGGGCTCCAATGTTAATCTTATGGAGGATAGGGAAAAATTAATATTTCCCATATTAATGAATATTTTTGGATAAAACTTGATATTTAGCTTCATGTGGTTGAGATCTATCCATTTATGCTTAAAAATCATAGTTTAAGTGTTTATCATGGCAGCAAACCTGCATACTCTTTTCCCATAATAATCATATAGGAATTAGGAAACTCCTTTATTTATGGACAGATGTTGATGAAAGTTGGTATAAATGTTAAGATAAAAATTATTTATGGTAGAAATGCCTAATTTCAGTGTTCCTCACAGCAGCAAACCTGCACACTCTTTGTCATGTTAATCTTATGGAGAATAGGCAAATAATTCTCATGCTTATGGACAGATTTTTTTAAACTTGTCATATATTATTTTTATATTATTGATTTGGAAGTTCGCTGAGTACGCAGGTCTGCTGCGACGGGGGTATTTCTTAAAACCATCAAATAAGCCTAAAAAAATAAATTTTACTAACTAATGATTATATTATGTACATGATATTGTACCATGAGTAAATATGGACAGATCTAAAGTGAATAAGCCCAGGTGAGGGCACTCAGACCCGTCAAAACACCATCGAGTCATCTGTTAGTAGTACAAACAAACAATCAAGTGGAAGCCTTCAGTGCAGCGCAGCGTTGAAGTCGCCGGTAAACACATGCAGACCGCCGCCGCAGCCACATAACGGTACTACCCGGCCCACATCACATGGGCTAGCGGCCCACATAACATGTAACATAACATAGGTCGGTGAGTAACACTGTAGAAACGAACAACTTCAGTGCAGTGCAGCGTTTAAGTCGCCGGTAAACACATGCAAACCACCACCACAGCCATATAACGGGACTACGAATTGAGTAACATCTATGGCACGACGCCTTCAGTGCGGTGCAGCGTTGAAGTCGCCGGCAAAAAAATACAGACTCGATAATCAAAACGCAACGTAATAGTGTAGTTCTCATAATAATGCAGGACATTGAATTCCAATACGTAGAATATGTAACCAAAGCATTAACAATATATATTTTGTATAGAAAATATAATTTTTATCTCTCGTTTTTTGGCCAATTTGTGCTTTAATAAACATTCTAGTAGATTTTACTGCAGTGGAAATATGATTTTGTTCCAAATAAGTAATGGTTGAACCGCTGCAACGTTAGTGTGAGGTAACTAGTGGGAGGTGTGGGAGGTCCAGCCCGCCTCCATAAAAGTCGCCGTACATCAAGGCCTTCCCGCTGCCAATAGAACTTGCTGGGCTTCTACCTTGAGGTTGATCACATTAAATGTGCGGCTTGACAGGAGATATCCACTTGGGTGGATAATTAATTAGTGTTTAATAATTTTAGGTTTTCTACAAGCATTATTTAAAAGTCTGTTGCAATTACTATACTATGTGAACATTGAACAATATTTTGCGGTTTAAATTTGAGGGGCTAAAAATCCTATCTGATAGGAAGTTTTGACCATTAATAGTTTCTAAGTTATTTTCTACAGGGTGTAAGCTTCGCTTTCAGTTAATGTTTCCCCATAATAAAGAATTTTTCCCCTACAAACATGAAGTAGAGCCATATGGGTCTTAAAGTGTTAAGTGGGTTCTTTAACAATGCCAAGTTTCATTAAAAAAGAAAATTGTATCGAGTACATGGGTTTTTGGTTGAAGTGAATTATCCGTAGTTTTAACTGTAACTTTTGAGAACCAAATGTTTATTATATTCTAGTCATTTTTAAATCCAAAGTCAGGTCTTAAAAATGATTTTAGTCAAGTAGTTGATGACAGTATTTTTAAATATCCTTGAGTACTGTCGTTTCAGTAGCTCTTGTCACTGGCAATCGAGTACAGTATGATACAACGCTTGTCACGCGTGCTGGGATGGCGGAAAAATCGGCCTGATTCGCGCGGGAAAGTTGATCATTCTTCGGGCTTTTTACCGACGAACGAGAAAGTGACTAAACATGTCAATGTGATGTGCGGTCCTCACAGTAAGGTCCAAGTATGGCGTATCATCTGTTTTACAGAGAGGTTTTTGACAACAAACATATCCTTTGGTCAGTCCCTCTTCAAAGCTAATCGTGGAGACTTTCTGTATAAACTAAAGGAATATATTTTCTTCCGTTTATATTCTTGTATAAAGACAGGAGGCAAATAGTCAAGTTATACCCAATAAAATAAATGATTATGGGAAATCAGAGAGTCTACTTGGATTTAAACCCGTGAACTCTTGCACCCAAGTCCTAGAGCCTAATTGTGGGGCATAACAATTTTCTTCATAATAAAATAAGGATCCTACAATAGATTTGGTTAACGTTTTTCGTAACGATTATTTTTGTAATCTTTTTGTGGTTTTATTGATAAAGTGCAACATAACTCGTTTATAACATTGATCAAACCTAAGATCTTCTGTGAAAACTTAAAGGTGGTGCGAGCAAAAAATCGACTATCTTAAAAAATACATAATTTAAACGTTAATTTTTTATTGTACAATAAATATGCTTAGCATAATTTTTTCACGGTTTTAGTGAAAACCTTTCGAGTCAAAGGGTGATTAATTCACCAGTTTTGTGGTTTTCATGTAAGGAGTGTAAAAAAACTACTTATGATTTGCAACTGAAATTTTGAAAACGTTGATGAATGACAAATCTTTTTCACTTAATCTAAGAAAACGAATTTTCGTATAGGGGCCTACTACAAAAATTATTTTTAAAGCCAAATCTTTTATCCGTCAATCTTATAGAAGATGACGTTTTGGAGGTGTAAAAATCCTTAAAAAAATCTACTCGTGCCCTTGAAAATCTGCAATATAGAATCATAAAGTAGAGTGTGTCAACAGAAATTAATTTTATGGTATTCACTTTCCCTCCGTGCTGAGACTTGTTCATCCTGATGACTTTACTTTCATTTGATACTCTGAAGAAACAAAATGTGAACTTCAAAATGATCTAGGTAAGCTCGTAATATCCAGCTGATCATCTGCATCTGAGTCAGAGTCAGGTCCAGGTGTAATGTGGGTCAGATAGTGCGTGGCTTTCCCGTCATCCGCTAGATGGAAGCACCAGTCATGATGCCCTTCTCTTCACTAGAGATGAACTAAAGATCAGGTGATGCTGTAATATTGGTCCAGAAGGTGGTTGTAAAGGTTTCAGAACTACTAAATTAATGTTTAATATGCAACCATTGTAATTTCGTAATAATTTAATTGAACTGAACTTACGACAATAAATCACAGTAAAATCAATAAAAACAGTTCAATAATAACAAAAACATGTAATACTAACAAAACAGCATTATCATTAATATAGTAAGAGTGATGGTAACCCATAGGTTATGAAAAACTATTGTGGGATTTATGACAAATATAATAATACAATATTGGATGTTCTTTAGAGGATGCACCTAAAATAGATTATAAATCTAATGAAATTTTTAATATTTGTACTTTAACAAATTATTATTTGGTTCCTATTACGTTTCTGAAATCAGGTATTTTAAACAAAGGATGAATGAGAAATGAGTAGAAATAATTCTACTGAATAATAAGTTATATATAAATTATTATTTGGTTCCTATTACGTTTCTGAAATCAGGTATTTTAAACAAAGAATGAATGAGAAATGAGTAGAAGATTATTTTGGCACGATTATGTACTCTTGTTACTGACTAAGGTTGACATTTTCCTTGGAAAGAAGTATTAATAGCCTAACAGCCAATGGATAATAATAAGTGACCTACGGTTCAACGTGGGATCTGAACTACAATTTTCCCTCTAAATTTGTAACGAGGATGATCTTTGCGGATGAACGTTGTATTCAATAGTGCGGAAGTTAGTACACACTGAAGAACACTTCACCCACCGATCATCGCTCACAACGATCTACAATTCATGTCCTCCAAGGAGCTGGATTACATTATGACATGTCGTTGACTGATTAGGTGGTTCAATTCAAAAGATTTCTCGATTCATAATGTGAAGGCCTCCGGTTCAATCCTGAGTAGATTCCTGAAAAATATGGTGATTATTCGAAACTAGACTCAACTGTCTTATGCATTTTAATAAATGAATCAGAATGAATTAACATGTTTCTTAGAAAAGACTGTTATTAATAACCTAAGAGTTAATGGCATATAGGGTCCTACAGTTTAACGTGGGATCCGAAACACACTTTTGCATCTGAATTACCAGACGACGATCTTGTAGATGAATGTAATATCCAATAGTGAAGACGTTAAAGAATATCAGAGAATATCTCCCCCAAATCTTCGAAACTTACTCACCAAAACACAGCGACAGTATACAACTGTACAGCAAACAGACAAGGACATATGTGGTACAATCAGAATGTGTCTCCCACTCGTACTCCGCCCACTTTTCAAGGACGACTGGACGATAATTAAAATCAGCTGATTACTGCAGTTGTCTTTGCGTAACAGGACTCAACCTTATAAAGGAACAGTTACCGTCTAATTGGTCCCGCTTGTCTTGCTCTTTCTGTTAATTACTTGTTGGTGTGACTAGACTAACTAGAGGGTGATTTACTGTTTTTTTGTAACAATTTTAATTTAACGGTTCTATATCGGCAACATAAGCTAATAATGAGTAAATAACTGTTACTTAAGAATCTTCTGATTATAAATTTGAGACTCTTCTGCCCTAGGTAAGTTTGTTTCACGGCAACAGATATTACAATAAATAAAAATTTCCTTTTTTGAAGTTCGTAATAAAAATGTTGCACACGATTGCACATATAATTGAAAATCATCAGTCCATGCACATTGATTTTGTTTAGAATAACTTGAATCAAACCGACACAATATATTCATAACGTTCATGATGATTAACATTTTCAATCAAAAATGTGGACCCAAAACCTCAGCGATAGCATTATAGAATTTAAAGAGTGAATAAAGATTGCTCATTGCCATCTTGAACTCCCTCATACTATTGTTGAACAATTTATGTTCACCTAAATCAGGAAATTCTATAACATTTTGTAAACCTATGTTTCTAGTTCCTTTTCGTGTGATAAATGCGCACACAATCGATAAACCATTAAAAACTATTTATTTTAAAAGCTCAATCCATGTTAAATATTTTTGACGAAGTATGAGCTAAATTCAATTTCACAGCAAGTCAACAGTTCTTTTCAGACCTCTTCGAAATTGCTCTCACATTGTCACCGTTTGACACCTTCGGACCTGTATTGAGTTGTGATCCTGTCAGAAGTCACGCGCGTAAATTGACAAAGAGAGGGACAATATAACCAAGTGACATTTGCGGATCGAACAGAACACGGCCAAACTAGAACGAAATTGGCATCCGCGGCATTCTCAGATTAGACAAGAGCGTCGTGTCCGCTCCTGGATGGAGCGAATCAGTCGGAGTTAATGGAGCTACTAGTTGGAACTGTCTAGTGGATCGTCGCGGCCATTGCGGATCTTCGGATAATGTCCTTTTCACCTTGGTCACCTCTTTCTGATAGTATCTTTCACTTGCTTCATGGAGCATTTGAAGTTTAACTACTTCTGAAAGCAATGTTCTTTTATATTTTCAAATAATGTATTTTTACTTTTTTTTCTTTTTACACTGGTCATATCCTTATACTAGCAAATTTCACGTCTGCTCAAGTCATTCTATAGGGAATAACCTTTTCTTTATCCATATAATCTTTGTTTTTTCTTTGTTTTATTTTTTATGAATGGTTATGATATCATTTTTCACTTGCTTCATTGTGCGTTCAGAGTGTGGTTTGGACTCGACTTTAAACAGTAGGTCCCTTAGATATGGCATTGATTGTTGGGGTATTAATTAACTGTTCTGTCTATGGAACATGTCAGACTAAAGTCAGTAACAAGACTACACGATCATGCCACAATCGTCACACTCATTCTCATTCATAATTGGCTTAAAAAACATACCTGGGTTAGTCGTTTTTTCACTAACTAACAAACTATGAGGATGGTTTTTGAGAATCAATAGTATGGAGGTCAATCCACACCAGAGAATATCACATTCACCGACGATGCTTTTAGTAATCCACAATTTGTACCTCCGAGTAGCTGGATTACGTACACTTCAACGTCCCAGTCTAAAAAGGCGATTAAATGAAAGTAGTGTTTTTCAAATGCATGACAAGAAGTTTGGGAAAATGTTGGTATCAAAACATCTTTATAGCTTTCTAACACAGAAAAAGACTTATTCTCTGTGAAAACGTTGGGAAACAACCTCATATCGGAGATGTAGGCTAAGCCGGCTCTCAAGCGTGGTTCCGCACTTGCAACAAATGCGATATGTTTCAATCAGCTTCCTTTACTTTCACGTCCGATCAGCCGGCCTCATCTCGCAACAACGGCATCTGCAGTTATGCGTTTCAGCTGTCTGCATTGTTTTGGAACAGCGTGGATGCCACGTTGAAGGTTCATGCTGTCATTAGTTCCACCGTCGTGTCTGGGTTAATGTTGTGCAGAGAGCAAGAAAGTGGTCAAGAACGTCTGGCGGATAAAAACTGAGATGGCTTGCGGGATGATATTGGTGTCAAGTTTATTGCAGGAAAGTAAGCCAGAGTTCAAGTGTTTTTCGTGAGGTGTTAACTAAGATACCTCCGATGAAGCAGAGCTTCGCACTCAGCGAATTTCCAATTCAATAAAATAATTATGACAAGTTTTATCGATATCTGTCGATAAATATGAGAGTTGCTAATTCTTCGTAAGTTTAACGTGACAAAAAGTATACAGGTTTGCTGCTGTGAGGAGCACTGAAAGCAGGCATACCTAGAATAAACAATTTAAGTTTTCACCACTAATACCAAAAGTTTCATCATCTTCTGTCCATAAATAAAGGAGATTGCCTATTCGATATATGGTTAACATGATAAAGGAGTGTGCATGTTATCTGCAGTTAGACCACACGATAAACTGTCGGTCCTTTAGATGTCTTTTGGGCTATTAATGTATAATTCCGTCTTAGGAACATGTCAGCCTTAGTCAGTAACAAACTTCTAGATCTTGCCACAATCACCTTACACTCATTTCTCATTCATACTTGGCTTAAAATATCTACCTGGGAAAATCACTATTTCAGAAAGGTAATAAGTACTTCCACAGCTGTGTCCTCGTAGAGCTGAGACGGATGCTCTACCGGGAGCTGTGCGTTACCTCTAGAGACGCGACCTGCAAGTAGATGCCGCAGAACAGGATTTGAAAGCGACGGCAATTAGCTTGGGTAAAATGTCGCAGTGGAAAGCTCTACGCAGCGTTGACATCAATGCTACCGCCATCTACTGGAGATGGATGGAAACAGATTTATCTCTCACGATGCAATATATCGTTTAGATTTACTCTGCGAGAATCGATCTTTGGGAGTTCAGTACCTGATCTTTATTGTACTCTCGTAAGAAATCTTGCATTTGGTGTCATTTGAAAGTTCATTATATTAACTAATATCTCTTGTAATAATTTCTTTTTTGCAATTTGTGCAGTGATAAACTATTGTTAAGATTAAATCTGCACGAATATAATTCAAACTAATTTGATGTGTAGTGATTGTATAATTTGTGGTTGAGTAGGTTGTTTCAGAGTTTTTAACAATGATCTTAATGGATTACAAATTTAAGATAGTACTTCAGACTCTATAATAGTTTTTTGGCAAAACTTTCCTGACCACGAAAACAGTAGGGCCTATAATGAAGATAAAGGTGTGTAGTTTTAACAGGTGTTTTATGTTTCTAACTTTTGTTGGATGTTGGTGGTTTATGGTTGTTAAAGTGGTATTTACGGAAATTTAAGATATTGTATTCATATCCGTATTCATTTAATACACTGTAACCCTCTGGTGTATATTTAGGATAGAACTATAGGATTATTTATCAAGAAGAAAAATATCGTTGGTATTTTAATTATGGCTAATTTTATTGCTATAGCAGTTAAAATTTAAGTAGTTTTTGTGATAAACGAGAAAATAAAGTGAGAAAAATATTAGGGATTGTGAAATTACGAGTGTAATATTTATAATTATTCCTTTTTAATTTCACTCTATACTTTTCCCAAACATTTAATCTGCCATGAATCAACTTCTTATGTATTATACACCTTCATAGTTTCTTTACTTTATTACTTTCTCCCCTTATACGTAGTATATGGAGAAAGTATTGTTTTCGTCAAAATTTTCGAATTTGAGTTGAGGGTGGATATATCCGTTTTGGGGTCCCCTGAATCCAAAAAAGTGGGTTTTGACGTGATGTCTGTCCGTCCGTGTGTGTGTGTGTCTGGATGTGTACAGTGCCACAGCCTACCCCGTTGGTCCGATTTAGATGAAATTTGGCATGTATGTATATATTCACGGTATCTCCAGGCGTTTTTTTCATTTTTTTGAATTTTTGATTTTTAAGGGTAGTTCACCCCTAAAAACCCTTAAAAAAACGTGAAAAATCCAAATTTCTCAAAAACGGCTCTAACGATTTTGATTAAAATTTGATAGTTTATAGTGCACAGAGCACTAAATAATTTGACACCACCCGCATGTCTGTAAAAATGACGGTTCAAAAGTTATGGGCTTTTAAATGTCAAAAAAATCAAATTTTTAAATTTTCAGCGAAAACAATAAAAGTAAAGTATAACTTGACTGGTACCATTGAAACCAGCTTAAAAAACTAAACAAATTAATATTTTGAATTATTTGTCTACGACTAACGGTTCCAGAGAAAAGTTAAATTTACTGTCCACAATAAACGCAGAACGTTGTCTGACAGCGCCCAATGTTATTCTTATGGAAAATGTAAAAAAATCAATTTCTTCCTTACTTTCCACCCGTTTTCCATGAAACTTGGTATGAAGTGTAAGGTCAAATCACCAAACAAAACCAGCTCAAAAAAGCTTGGTATTACCGAGGGGGGGGGGTTCCCCCATACCATTTGAACAATAAATTATTAAATGATATTTAGAATTAATTTGTAGAACATGATAGTTTTATTACAGATTGTCTTTTTTAAATTTACTTAAGGGAGAAAGTATGTGTCAGTCCACTGGTACCGTTTATTTTATATTTGCATATACTCTTACAGACTATAGAAATAATTCTCACGCCTCTCAAAAACTTTAATTACACTACATCTTTATTATCCCTAACCACTTTGATTACATTTTATAGTTTACACAAAAACTACACACTACAACTACCAACCTATTCAAAATGTCTAATTCTTCACATGAGCACCCAGAGGATTCGTTGTATGCATGGCACAATTCTTCCTTGGAAAAGTAAATTAGAAGACAGGGTCACTTTGACCACAACAACTAAATTAGAAGCGGAGAGCATCAGTTAGACCACAACAGCTGAGGATGAAGTAACGGGGTACGATTGTGGCGGTGGCAAGACCGCAAGGAGGAAACTCGTGTTCTGCTCTACGTCTGTATGAAAACGTGCAATTTACCCCAACATTCTAGTCTTGAGGTTAATTTCAATTGGAAGAAGTGGGGCGATGAGGTCGTGCTTTCATTCTGTCGTAAACGTCGTTTAAAAAATGGAAGTTCAAGCATTTTCACTGGTTTGGTATGCGATTGTTAGAATTTTCATGATTTAATATCAAACATTCAGTTGTCACTGGGAAGAAAAAAATTAACAATGTATGGTGCTTGGTGAATGTGGTGTTTGGAGTTATAGAAAATATAATGCATTAAAGATGTTTTATTGGAATCCAATAAAGATATCTACCAGTAAATAATTATTAACACCAGGACACTATAAATTGACTATAGTTATATAAGAAATCCATGATAAGATGATCTATGATTCTCTAAAATGAATGGGACTGTGGTGTGTCCTGTAATTCAGCTACTTGGAGGTCACGAATTGTGGGTAGTTGTGAACGATGGTTGGTGGGTGTAGTATTCTCTTGTGTGGATTAAGGTCAGAGACATTGGTTTAGACTCCACGTTAAACTGTAGGTCCCTTAGTTGCCATCGACTGTTGGGCTATTGATTAACAGTCCTGTCTAAGGAACATGTCAGCCTAAATCAGTAACTAGACTACAAGGTCGAGACACAATAATCTTACACTCATTTCGTATTCAAATTTTGTTTGAAATACCTGCCTTGTAGTAGGGTTACCATTTCAATAATCTAATATTTGTATAATAATTCAGATCATAACAAATGAGCTGGCTAGTCTCTTAGAGATAGAAACTTTAATATGACTTAACACGATAATATGATCGTAGTTCCTTGCAAGTACCAGGAATTCCTGGACGTTTATTATATGTTTAATCGTGAACTTTAAATTCGCTATTCAACTCTTTTCAGTCTAGATATGTTTGAGTAATAAGTTTATTGTTACAATATAATAGATTTCACATTTGGTAGATTTAATAAGGTGACACTGCTTTAACGAATAAATGTATATAACCTTCTCTTGAACATTATACTCGAATGGTAGTCTTAACCTCGGTGTAAAGTGACCGTTTTCTCATAGAAGGGTTAACCTTGTTGGTTACCAACCTTGTGTGGAAATAATGCAATTAGTACATGATACAATGGTATTATACAATCTTCCATCATGCAGTTGAAGGTTTTGCTGAAAGCTAAAATTTTCTTCTCAATCATTATACCTTTCCCACGCAACCCTCCCTTGTTTCATAGCTCGTAAACATTTTATTAACCCATAAGTGGATATCATATAACCGGAAATAAATTGATAACCGGATACGGGCTCCACATCCGTCGCATTCGACCTTGTAGTGTTGGCACGACTGCGACTGCCGGATAACGGACTTTTGTTGGTCGGTGAGGCCTCTGGCAAAGACCTCCGATACCGGCACGCGAGCTGTATTGGCGCGGCTGTTATCGCGATTTATGGCGGGAGAATATAATACAGTTCTGACTGTGTCGGACATATTTCACGTGGGATATATGTTGTTGGCATTTTAGGGCCTGCAGTCTCTTCGCCTGTTTGATCGTAGTTCCTTGCAAGTACCAGGAATTCCTGGACGTTTATTATATGTTTAATCGTGAACTTTAAATTCACTATTCAACTATTTTCAGTCAAGATATGTTTGAGAAATAAGTTTATTGTTACAATATAATAGATTTCACATTTGGTAGATTTAATAAGGTGACACTCCTTTAACGAATAAATGTATATAACCTTCTCTTGAACATTATACTCGAATGGTAGTCTTAACCTCGGTGTTAAGTGACCGTTTTCTCATAGAAGGGTTAACCTTGTTGGTTACCAACCTTGTGTGGAAATAATGCAATTAGTACATGATACAATGGTATTATATAATCTTCCATCATACAGCTGAAGGTTTTGCTGCAAGCTAAAATTTTCTTCTCAATCATTATACCTTTCCCACGCAACCCTCCCTTGTTTCATAGCTCGTAAACATTTTATTAACCCATAAGTGGATATCATATAACCGGAAATAAATTGATAACCGGATACGGGCTCCACATCCGTCGCATTCGACCTTGTAGTGTTGGCACGACTGCGACTGCCGGATAACGGACTTTTGTTGGTCGGTGAGGCCTCTGGCAAAGACCTCCGATACCGGCACGCGAGCTGTATTGGCGCGGCTGTTATCGCGATTTATGGTGGGAGAATATAATACAGTTCTGGCTGTGTCGGACATATTTTTCGTGAGATATATGTTGTTGGCATTTTAAAGGCCTGCAGTCTCTTCGCCTGTTTTCAATTTTTTTTACTGGGACAGTGGCGTGTCCTGTAATCCACCTACTTGGAGGTCACGAATTGTTGGTTTGTGGTCGGTGGGTGTAGTGTTCTCTTGTGTGGGTTAATGTGTGCACTATTAAATGCTACGTTAATCCACAAAGACCATCCTCATAATTAGACCAGTTCGTAATTCAGAGGCAGTGGTTCGGATTCCACGTTAAATTGTAGGTCCCTTAGTTGTCTTCGGCTGTTGGGCTATTAATTAACAGTTCTGTCTAAGGAACATATCAGCCTTAGCCAGTAACAAGACAACAAGATCGCGCCACAATCATCCTACACTCGTTTCTCATTCGTACTTGGCTTATACCTACTTGGTTAGGTTATTATTTCAAAAATCTAATCTCACTTTTTTATTTCTTCTAATCGTTTTAATCATATTTCTGTGGTGGGTTGTATTCTACTGTGGGAGTCTTTGGTTTCTAATTAATATGTATTTAGTTGTAGAAATTTTGTAATAAGCCTGAACAGAACTCATTCCCCACGCACAGATTCGCGTATACAGGGAATATTTCCAACGTATGTGTTTAATTGATTGATTGCATTTTTATGTTCTTTTTTGGGAAATAAACCTATTCATTCTGATTGTGCGAGCGCGTCTTGAATGATGTTTTTTTCTGAGTCCAGTTTTTATGGCCTGAGTTAAATTAAGTGTGCATGTGCCAAGTACTCAGTCCCTTCGATTTCGCAATTTTATTTTTTACCTTTTGAACCTTCCATCATATATGCGTGCATATTCTTGTTTCTATACTTTTGTTTTTGTTTTATCCTCCTTTATTACATTTAATATCTTTATCTTTTTTGTGATTGCGGACTGATTTTTACGGCTCGTTTCCCCTCACACAGACTTCGGTCGATGTGCGGAACCAATTCCAATTAGATATACAATTTTGTACAAAATTTTTTTATTTTTTTCATGGCAATTAACGTTTTTCAACTTTTTCAACTTCAACAGTTTACTGCATAACTAGGTGTAGTATGAACCCCCTTTAAACATTTGATTCTTTTGAGGAACACACTCTTCAGGAGCTTTGTCTCAATTGTGACTTAAACCTACACCATTCCCAATATTCCACTTCTTACCGGAAGTAGCTCAATATCTAAACACTTGGCTGGTTGTGATGATATTTTCTAATCCTTCT
Source organism: Nephotettix cincticeps (assembly GCA_023375725.1). Lineage (NCBI taxonomy): Eukaryota > Metazoa > Arthropoda > Insecta > Hemiptera > Cicadellidae > Nephotettix > Nephotettix cincticeps. The sequence continues at coordinate 51,293,642 of CM041787.1, forward strand.
CAATGTAATCTCATCTTCCATCCAATGTTACGGAGGACTTCCCGTATTTTTAATAACGTAATTTACATCACCAGATAAGCGTCAATAGAGATTTGGTGTCTATTCAGTATTCAATAAAGTTTTCACCTCTTGTAGCTTCAAACTCTTACTTCCGGTGTGGACCTGTTCAACAATTATTACGCTTTCTTTCTTTTTCTTACTAGTATTAACTAGGAAGGATCCGTTATTCGTACCGGCTTAGGAATTAAGTACTTATTTATCGACTTATAATAACTTGACTTAAGATTAATATCTTATCATGTAATATCACCTAAAAACATAAAAAATAAAATGCTCAATTATTAGGTAGTATTTTTACTAGATTAAATTGTACAATTTAATTACTAGCAAAGTAAATTTTCATCTTTATCCTTAGTAAAACTTGTTCAATGCTAAATGGAGTGTATTCAAATTTGTCCATAACAAATTACCAGTTAAATATATTTAATATTGATATTTAGATGTAGCTTAGTTTGACAGCTGTTTATTTCTTTTGTCAAATCATCATAATAAATTAGCTTTACTTGGTTAAAATTGGTCATGGTGGATTTATGTTGTTTAGATTTTTACGGACATCTTCATTACGATTTTAAGTAAAACCAAAATTGTTACGACGTTTTGGATCTGGAATCTGACCCCGTCCTCAGGAGAGATAGTTACTAAAACATTACACGATTAGTAAATAATCCAGACTGAGCCGGTATAAAGCTAAAAACAAGAATATTTGTATTTACTTCCCTTTGGAAAATAGATTAGATCATGGATATGCCTAAAGGGAATATTTTTAGTTCATCTAAACAGCTGTTCTTATAACCAAACGATGACTTTATTAACCATATGATGTCACTTTTCAAATTTTGGTCGTGCAAATTGCCAACAACCAAAATTTGCAGTCAAATACTTTCAAACAATACCTTTCGCTAACAATTACGCACACAAGAAACAAAAAAAAACGCCCACTCGTCACGAAGACTCTGAAAATACTTCAATAACTTATATGTATTTTTATAAGTTATCCAAAACATTATTGTAAAACTTGTTGCATAAACATTTACAATATTTTCTAAATCAATTAAAGTGAAGTACTTTACGCCCTTCGATAAAAGAGAAAGCTCCTGTCACCGAGTCAGAAGGTGGATGGAGAAGGCGGAACATATAGTCCTATCTCCCACATTGCAGTCATATTCATCACCCACGTTGTCATGACAACCCACAAGCGGTGATGTGGACTATGTTGGTCAACGGGTCGTTCACCTTACACCTGCAGATATTGTGAAATAATTAATAATTATTTCTCCATTGACATCTCCAATACATAATACTGTTGTGGAAAACATTAACTTTAAGCAAGGCTTACATTGTTTTGAAAAAAAAAACAAATTTTATTAAGAACTGTAAACTAGACAATGTTCTTGAAACCTTAAACGACGTATTGGCAAAAAAGTATAAGAATTCTCCTTCCTATAAGTTCATATTTGAAATAACATCTGTATGTGACTTGATAGAATAATGATTGCAATATTGGGTGAAAAATTGTAAATTATAAGTATAGAAAGTTAATAATTAGAAACGACAAATAATAATGGAAATAGTATAAATAAATGTAAAATAAGTGGAAATAATGTAAAATAAGTATATAGTACATTGAAATATTTTGGTTTATGTTTGTCAATTTACAAAACCCTCTTTAAAGGGAGGGTTAAACAATTATTTAGCGGGGATAGATTCATTTCTGTAGCTGTTAGACTTGTGTCTGTTAGGTTGTGAATACCACGGAATTGAGGAAGCGTGTGCAGCTGCCTACCGTATGTTGTAGATTGTAACGTTAGACAATCAGCTGTTCGTTGAGGGGCTTCCCTCCAGAACCGTTAAGAGCTCGATGTAAGAGATTATAAGAGATGAAGTAAATATAGTTTATTGGACTTTTTCAACGCGTCTGTGTTTTTAACTAATCAACGTTTCTGGTGACGGAGAAACTCCTCCCGTTTTCACGTAATTACCTAATAATTTACATTAAGAACTGAAGGTTAAAGTTAGTTTTAGCGAATTTCCCATAGGGAAGAAGCTATTACCGTAGGTCTCATGGTAAGGCTTAAGCCCGGGACCATGTTATTTTTTCTTCTTTAGGTGCCCAGAGTCCAAAAACAATAGTCGTTAAAATTTATATATATATATATATTATATATATAGTTGAATTTATGGTAGAAATGACTACTTTCAGTGTTCCTCACAACAGCTAACCGGCACACTCTTTCCCACGTTAATATTATTATTATTATTATCATGTTTATGGACAGATTTTTATAAAACTTGTCATATATTATAATTATTATGTTATTGATTTGGAAATTCGCTGAGTACGCAGGTCTGCTGCGACGGGGGTATTTAATTATATAATGTTGATAATACTATACTTATCTATAATTTATCATCTAATAAATTATTAAGTTTATAGCCTTAACTGAATTTTGTTATGTTAATTTTTTTGTAAATCTCAAAATAATGTTTTGTTTACAGGTATTTGTCCAGTTTGAGTAACCTCTGTGGAGTATGGTTGTCAGGGTAAGATATAAAAACTAGTTTTAGTACTTAGAAAATGTTAGTGGGAGGTTGTGGTTGTACAGCAATGTTTGAAATAGTAAAGGTCTGTAGTTTTTGTAGTTTAGTGACTGGATGGGATTTTCTGAAGATTTTAAAACCTCCTTCATAATCTAAAGGTTAACGATTTAATCCTGGCTAGAATATTGAGACGATGTTGTAGTTGTAGCTGAGTAGGTAGAGTACTATTAGCCTTTAAATTTTAGTTATAGCTAATTGAAATTTGTATCTGGAACTGTCACTGTGATTTGGAAGGCTCGTTGGCCCCGTCTACAAACCGACTGGGACGGTGGCGCCATCCTGTAATCCAGCTACTTGGAGGTCACGAATTGTGGATAGTTGTGAGAGATTGTTAGTGGGTGTAGTGTTCTCTTGTGTGGATAACGTCCACATTATTGAATACTACGTTCATATTATAGTTAGACCAGTCTGTAGTTCAGAGGCAGTGGTTCGGACACGTTAAACCGTACATCCCTCAGATATGCCATTGGCTTTTCGGCTATTAATTAACAGTTCTGTGTAAGGAACATATCAGCCTTAGTCAGTAACAAGAATACAAGATCGCACCACAATAATATTACACTAATTTTTCCCTCATACTTGGCTTGAAATACCTACCTTGGTATGTCGCCATTTCAGGGTCACTAGTGTGATCTGAAAACTCTTACACTTTAACTTAAAAGGTTACTCGAAACTTTAATTTTACCCATATTGGGACAAATCTTTAAGTTTGATACTGTACCCAATAACTTTTGTTCTAGAACATGAATCAGGCGGTCTTCGTCAATGAAAAAGCGTATCATTAAATTTATTACACTCACCGACTTTCATACTCACCTAAAAGTTGGTGTCAAAAATATTTTGTAAATTAATCAAACACGTATCTACCTAACCCTAACCTCCGCTTACTAAACATCCAGCTTTAGTGTGGACAAACAACAAACCCTAGGATTATAGAATTAAGATGATTATTAAGAGAAAAGATTAACATCTGAGGGATAATTTAGGACACACGGTTTCTTCTACATCCACTTCTCGTTAAAGGATCAAGGGTGATTAAAAGAGGACCTTGTGACACATCCTGAATCCTTGGAAGCACTCGTTCCTTGACTGGCATTGTCGCTGGCAACGACTGGTCATTAAGAGGAAGTTTCAACTGGAACTAATAATTTTTTAAATAATTAAAAATGTAATCTAAATTATGTTACTTAAACTTCCAAATTTAATCTCATTCAGTTCATCTCATCGCGTGAATGAATATAATTTTTCATTGTAGGGGCTTTTTATGTAGTTATTTTAACTTTAAGATTACGTTTATTTGATTTTTAATAGTTGAAGAATAATATTTAAACTAATAGTAACTCTAGAGCCTATTTTTATGAAATTATCCTTTTAGAATAACATTTGTTACCGATCATTTATGATGAGGTAAAACGTTTAAAAATAACTAACAAAATCAAAAATTAAAAATATTAATGAAAAATGACCACAGTAAGAATTCTGCACTATTATTTATACTATTTTTGTGAACCTAATTTTTCATGTACTTGTAGACCTTTCTAACCATTCAGTACAAGACAAATTTTACAGTTTCAAATTTTCATTTTAAAAATTGCCAACACCTCCCTCCAGATCTGAGACATATCCATGTCAAAAATGATCGCCAATAATTGGGTCTACCAAATTCAATATGAATTACAAAAATTATAACTAATTTAAACTCGAGTTGCATGTTATAGATTATTCGATAAGAGATAAAAAAATGTCGTAAGAAATGACCTGTTGGTCGATCAGACATTTTATATTGTGTATTCATAAAGAATCTCACCACGATTCCAAATAAAAAAAACCTTTAACCTAGTTTCCAGATCATTTATATAAACATAAATAGGCAGGGTAATTCAGTGCCTACAAATCAAGCGTGAATTTCTACTAATCAATCCAAAAAAATCCCCAAAACAATTTTGTAGGTGACCCGGTTTGAAAGTAAAGTAACAGTTTTGTTGTATTTATTTCCCTATAGGAAATACTTTAGATCATGGATAAGTCTGAAAGGAATGTTTTCAGGTCCTTTAAATAGCTGTTCTCAAACACCGGAAGTCACTTCCGTAACACTTTTGCGTCTCGCAAATTTCTAACAGCCCCTAGAGCTTAGACATATTCATGTCAAAAAAATTATACAATATCATAAATTCCATTAAACTCAACCGTCACTCACGTTTACTTGGAAATACCAACTATTGAAACGTGCAAAAGTAGGAAATGCCAAATCTCAAATGTCTTTAGTTCTCTACTATACCAAACGTAAGTAGGTCAGTTGTCTTTTATTGCTCTAATTAGTCTGTTGTAGACGGACACATCAAGTGGAGGAAGTCCAAATGTCCTGATGATCCGCAGGAAAGTTCAGTAATGCTCATAATGGAGACTGAGGACATTCTAACGGTTAATGATCTCAATTAACGAAGGTCTTTAACTCGATTCTCAGTCTCCAAACAAGGTCGGATGTATTTTGGAGAATTTTAACAAGACGGTACATAGGTGTTCTTTTTTCAGAAGATCAAGAAATTGATGGATGTATAACCTGAATTGTTATTGTATATTATGAGCGAAAGTAAAATACAATCATACCACATAATGTCTAAATAAGACTAAAACAATATTCTCACGAAAGGATATGTTATATTTTAAATAAATTGTCAATAGCTTTTACTTTAACAAAAACTAGACAATGAATGGACAACACATTTAATTATTCATTTTAGGTTTAAGTAGGGCCTAAGCTTCGTAAATTTGCAAGTATGGTATGGGTAGATTATACTTTACACCACACGGAATAGACGTAAAATAAGTTAAATGCAATTCAACGATTATAGATTTCCTTATTGGAATCTTCCTTTGACAAATTATAAGAAGTCTTATATTCTTCCTCATCAATTTAAAATCCATTAACCACTGTTGCATCATGGTGGTGGTGTGCCATAGTGGACTGTGGCATGCGGGAGATCGACGAACCTAGACCCGGAGGGCGGTCACGGCCGCCGCACCCGCGTCACTAGGGCGGTGTCCAGTGACCACGCTGGGAGGTCGGGTTACCGAAGGAGGTGGAAAACCTTGTGGGTGACCGGAGGTGACTAGTGGGAGAGTCAAGTATGCCAACCTGTACCTACGAAATAACATAGGGATTTGTACGATAAAGATGAAGAAAAAAACGTTTCTTTTGGTGTTCCTCAGGGGTACGTTCTTGGTCCCGATTTTTTCTCAAATTTCACATAATTTTGACTGAAATAAATATTTAACCTATTTTATCTATTAAAATCACAAGATTTTTAGATTTGTTATTGAAAAATCCTATGTGTTCGACGTGGAATATTTTGTGAATATGGGGTAGAAGACACAAATTGGTCCTGTTGAAAATTACGTTTCCAATACAAAATTCTTAGTAGAAATTTGAAAATTTTAAAATGTAACATTTCCCAAACACTATTATAGAAATAATTTGCTTTCTTGAAGCAAATTGAAATATCTTTCTTAAAGTGGCTTTTTCATTTCTCTAAGATGCACGAAGCAGTGATGAAACCTTGAGGGCTCTCCTCGTTGGTGAGTGATAGTTCCAAGAATATCTCGTTGACTTAACACGACATGAAGGAGCAGACCTGAGTCTTGACAGGGCACGCCATCACAGGGCGATACAACTTGAACATTTCGTATTGTGAAAGCGACAGTTTTTAACCGCTTTCACGCGTTCTTTGCGCACACAACCAACGCTTGACACTTTCTTTCTCAATTTTTTTGTTACTTATTAGTTCGACCTTTTTCTTAATAAGTGAAAATGTTTAATCTATAAAAGGACAAGCCTTGAATCTGTGCGTGGTAGCGTGATATTTGACAAGGAAATATGACATTACCTGTTCTAAATTATAAGGAAAATTTATTAATCTGGTTATTTTATTTATAATTTATAACATACTATTTTTAATTTTACTGAAAAGGTGTAAACAATATACTTGTAGTTTCAACTAATTACCAAATTAATCGCTCTAGACGTTTTATACGCATCATAATCATATTGGTCATTACTGATTATTTTAATACTTATAAGCTAATCGACCTAGTGATTTAGTTTCTTGATTATTTGGTGAAACTTATCTCAATAGTTAAATTGAGATACTTCATACCTTAGTAATTATCTTTAGGGACTTGACGTTACTCTTAGTTAAGAAATCGTTTTGATCTCCTTTGAATGATTTACCCTATACATGCTATTTATTTTGCAGGGTGGAATAAAAAATCTTCAAATATAAAATTAAATATATTTTTTCATCTAGTGAAAATGTAATACTATTTCATCAAATTGGTGCGATCCGACCGAAATACACCCTTATTATATTAAAATACTTAAATAGTGTAATTTTATATTTCAAATTATTCCTGTCCATTTTTTTACTCTGACAGATAACAGTCAACATTCAGAATGTTTGCTACATAGCGTCAACATGTTATTAGGAAAGTTTTTTTAACAGTCTAATCACAGTTTTGGTTTAGTCAAGAATATCACCAATGATCATTCAGGGTTTCGCTTCCTCTATGATACATAACGATTAGATGTAGTGATAGAAGGATACAAACTGATCATGTTACACATCATTTCAAAGTTTACCACGAATCTATAAATTTAGATCAATTCGTTTGAAATATTTAATTAAATTACAACCGTGATTATTATTCTTCTAACGTAGTATGATAATCCTCATTACCTTTCTAGGATGGCGACCTACCAAGATAGTTATTTAAGTCAAGTATGAATGAGAAAAAGTTAGATAACTAATGGTTTACGGTTTAAAGTGGGATCCAAACCACAACTTTGCCTTTGAACTCGAATTGGTCTAATTATGAGGATAGTCGTTGCGAATGAATGTGTAGTATTCAATAGTGTAGACGTTAATCCACTCCAGGGATAATTGAATGTGCCGACCATCATGCACCCACAATTCGTGACCTGGAATTGTCTATGTCACATGCATTACATATCGAAAAACTAGGTCAGGTGGTGACAGGGTTTTGGCATCCTCCACTAGAAAGAGAGCGGCCCGCCCTTGACACTATTGCTGGTTGCACTGGTTGGGTGCTTTACGGTGCCCATGCAAGGACTACCATGTTTTATGTTAGGTATTTGAGGAATAGGAGCCCCAGAAAAGCCAGATTGCCACGTCAACCTGAATAAATATTGCAATGCAAGTGAAAATAAGAGGTTCGTAACGAAAAAATAGGTAGAACTAAAGGTAGAACACTCTTACCATTAGTACTATAAGATATTAAAATAAGTAAAATTTTCTAAAATACTATCAAAACTTACATACCAGACATTGCTAACTTATTTTTTGCGATAAAACCATATTAAGTTTCACATCTGTAACGTTTGTTTTCCTTTACTTAACAATTTTCTAGCGCCCAAAAACCACCTATAGAGGCCGACTTAGCCTAAGTTCATTTTATGAATAGTAATAAGCTTTATGGTCAAAGACAGCTAGACCCAATCCTTGATTGCACAGGAGCTTTTCATGTTATGAAGCGGGTTATATAAGCACTAAATAAAATATCCACTCATCTTTTATGGATATTCAGTAAATGATGAGTTTTTGGAACTTTGTTATTGATTAAGCTGTCGTTTTATAACTTATACATCATCAACAAAGTATTTATTGTCTACAAAAAGTTCCTAATAATTTAACAACATGTAACTAAGGACCAATTTAAAACTCATTTAGGTCCACACTTCTCAATGCTTTAATGAGAAAAAGAATGAATGCAAGTTATTCAAAGCATATTCATAGTACATAGAAGAATCGTACATTCCTATTCACCACTTACGGAGAAAGGTGGTTTAAGTCGTAGTCAACAATTACAATCATGCTTCAAGGAACATTATTGCTGCATCCGAGGTGGAAGCGTGGTTTTACTTTAATTAGGCACGTGCATAAATAATTATTTCCATCCTCATTGTTGCCTTGAAAGCACTGTTTATGCACAGGTTGATTGTAGTGGTTAGAGGAGAATGGGTTTGGTTTGGTGTTTTACATCCTTTATTGAGGAATCACAAGATACTGTATGCCATTTTATATTTTCACATTTGAGTTTCACACTTTAAATTTGAGTTTCTGGTCGATATATCGATTTTTAGTAACCCCTAAATAGGAAAAAGTGGTTTATAGAGTGATGTCTGTCTGTATGTGTGGGGGAGAGTGCAAAAGACAAGAGACGAAAATATTGGTATGATTTTCATGAAATTGGGGATGTAGGTAAAAAAACACGGTATCTAGGATCGACCAACAACACTTAAAATGAATTGATAGCATAGCGGTGTTAGTGTCTTGGACTTGATGCACTAGATCGCGGATTCAAATCCCGGGATGTCATACTGTATATTTAACTAGCTGGGTGTGCCTGCCTTCAAAACTGACGGTTACCATTCATGATGCTTCCTAACAGCTGTTCCATTTAGGTAGTAATAGGACTAAGGTGTATATTGTCCTCCCATTAAAACGTTAAACGATGTTTAAGGTGTAGAAAAAAGGAAAATAACCCAATTCCCAATTCACACGTCCAAATGTACATACTGATACTTGAGTTAGGTTAGGTCATGTTAGGTTCTTTGTATAGTTATAAATGTACCATTAATCATTTCGGAAAATAAACCTATATTCTTTCTGGATAGTATTTTTCTAAGAAATATCGTGTTTTCCAAGAAATATTGACGTAATTTAGAATGACGTGTATGGTTATGGCACACTTCGACGTGTAGGTAGCCTATTTATTTTGAACAAAATCTCAAATAATTGTAAAAAATAGCAGTGGTGGAGCTTTTAACTTCATGTAAAATTTCACGTAAATGGGATCGAGTTTGATAAATATGCCCATTTATTTAATTATTCTCAGCTCTCTTCTTAAGAATGACATGCGTGACCTAAAACCTAAACTAAAACTATCCTAAAAAGAGAAACCATCAGTAGAGCAATCCGACTAACTCTGATAGTATTTCGTCACGAAAGGAAGTCTTCCATTTGGAACCCAACCATCCAGATATGACCTTAATCCGAATAGAGACACCGATGTTGAAATGAACGGTTGAGTGCTCAGAATGAATCCATTTTTAATATTTATGTATTGGAAATTCATCCGTTCGTAAAATACTCGGTTCGTATATCTCAAAAATTAATACCGTTAGTAATCTGAGGTTGATGGAACCTGCCTTGACTAATCTAAATTGCTCCAAGATTAGTCAGTGTCTGTTATCAATAAGAAAATAATTATCTTAAACAAAAAAGAATATCATAGGATATTTCAAAGCTTTTGCACGTTTAAAATATTTCGTACTTTTTCCATTACGTCACAAAATGAAACACGTATGGTTTTATTTGTGAGCTGTTCAGACTGCGATCACAAAACTTTTGTCGAGTATATCCACGACTATGTGTCTATATTTGATCAAACATTAGAGAAACCTTTAAATTTTTCGAAAGACAAGATTTCGTAGATGTTCGGAAGATGTTTACTGCTATCACACCCTCTTTTCTAGGTGAATTTTGAAAATGTGTATTCAACTCTTTCGGTCGAAATGGTTGGCAAATTAATATTTGTCATTGAGTTAAAACTGAAACGTATATCAGAAGTGAAATATATCCCCACTAAAGGTTATGTCACAACCAATAAATTTGACTAATATGCCATAACAGAATTCTTTCCAGAAATCTAGTTCTAATTAAACAGAATACACAACTACAATAATTATCTAACTGTCCAAATTTAGGACTAACATGATCTCTCTGCACAATGACCTTGACCTTGTTGAAACATGGCGCCACGGTGACTTTGAATATGACCTTGAAGCACGCTGGTGCAGCTGATAACTGGCGGGGCGCCAACCAATACCGTTATAGATGAGATGCAAAAACTCCCGATCTGTCAGATATCGTCGATCGCTGTGACCACATCTGGGCGATCTTCGTGTTTCTGTCAAGATCTCCTGGCTAAAAAAGGTAACACGATCTGGGTAAACATGCAAGTTTTTTTCTGTGATATCTTCGCAAATGCCAACCCCACAAGAACGAATATGCAAATTATTTTCTGGTGGAGATTTTGCAAAATACAGTAATTTTGCTCTTAACAGATTTGTTGGATTACAGATGGAATTGGCGGAGAAAACTTTCAGTTTATTGGGTTTGATTTGAACAAGTATGTAACCAATGTTTGTGTGAGGGTATTCTTTATCGCTTCTAATAAACAAAGGTTCACAGGTTTTCTCCATATTTTCGTGAGTATATTTCTCTGAAACATCAGTTTATGAGTTTCTTCTCAAAAACTATAAATCGGACGACGAAACCTATCGTGAGCAATTAACATCTGTAAAATGTTTCAGTGTTTTATGTTTGAAAATTCCTTGAAGTGGTTTCTACCTGAAAATCGCGTGTGTTCAAAAACTATCTTCATCACCCGATGGGATCCGTGCAGGAACCGAGTGGTGCTGGGAGCGGAGTTAAATCTTCAGAATCGTGCCGAAAATCCGGGCCAATGGAGGACCAAAACTAACTGCGGGTCGTTAGCCTTCCTGACTTCGTTATAAATGTTAACGGTTGCCAAACGATCTTAGAATTATGGGCGGTTGTTTGTTAAATACGTGGATGACTTTCATAATTATCAATGGGTATTTGCAAACTATTTTGTAAAAAAATCTTTACGTGTTAAAACTTGGCGTGTTACAAACTTAGAACGAGGAGAAGCGATGTTGGATCAAAACCCGGTGATAACCCAAAAGCTAGAATTGAGCCAACTCAAACCTATCTTAGCACAGATCCTTTGTCGATTTGGGCACTCAAATTAACTCTACCAATCTCTTAACAATAATAAATTCGTTACTTGAAATTCAATAGTTTCAATAAATGAGAGATTAAGTATCATGAACTGTTAATTAGTAGCACAAAAGCCAATGGGAATCAAAAGGACCTACAGTTTTAACATGGGATCCGAACCACAATTTTGCCTCTCAACTACAAATTAATTGATCTAACTACATTGGTAGACTTTGCAGATAACGTAGTATTCAATAGAGCGGACGATAATCCACACAAAAAAATATCACATCCACAGACAACCGCTCATAAATCCACAACTCGTAACCTCGAAGTAGTTGGACTGTAGGACACGCACCATCCCAGACTTATTTAGTTAATATTTTGATTAATAAAACCAATTGAAAATATAAACTGATAATATTCTTAATTGATTAGTTTATCCATATTATATTTCACTCGAGAGCTCAGTGTCAACCAGGTTCAGTGCAAAGATTTTCGGTTGGGAATAAGTTTAGTTATTGAATCGGAAATTGAATTAAATTATTAACAAAATTGAAGATTCCTTTTTACGGCTTTTATAACTACGTTATAATTAGCTATTGGTATTATTAATTTAAGGAAGTTTGGGAAGTGAACAGGAACAAAAGGGGTTAAAGTTTGGAGAGCTTTAAGTCCCTGGGATTAAAACAAACAGAACACTCTAGTAGGATTATACGAAAAACTAAAATAAAAATAAAATGAATACTGATCCAAAAACGTTGCTAGAGGAGTGATCGGTGACGTAGTTTTACAGCTGTTATGGAGGCTGTGGAAACGACGAGACGGCGCGTCGTTTGTGCCATCATTTGATCCAAGACGTGAAAGGTCATGAACAAGTTTGGAGGTCAATAAAACTACTTCACTTTTACTTTCACCGTTGGAATTTTAAACCCTGTATAAGTAGACACTTAGGGTTATGTAAGAAGGATTCATTCAGTTTAAACTGTTCATATGTATATAACCGAAATAAATAATCAGAAATTTAATTTTTTCAATAGCAAAGTTTAGAAAGATTTAAATTAAAATTGATTATCATACCATCGCGCTAGACTAGTTTCATGTACTCTAAACTGTTATATTGAGTTTTGTAAACAGTAATGTAAAAAATTGTAACATTCTACTAATGTAAAAGAGTATTTACAAATATAAGCAATTTATATCATCACTTAATATGCATATAAAATCAGTTCTTAGGCTATAATTATTATCTAATTTTGTTTTTTGTATGTTTTTCTTTTGACGTTATTAGGTTGATGTCTTCTCGAACTATATAACACACGAATAACATGATTCTTAAACCGAGCTAACTTATTTCGAAATATACAAAATCATCTATAAAAATTTAACAAACATGACTTGGATTTATATTTAAGAGTTTTAGTTATTTTATGGGTCACGAATTCAAATCCTTAAGTCCTTTCGAAGTAGTTAACCAACGTAGTAGCTCAGTGGTAATGCGCTGGTTCAGTAACTCGAACATTTCTCGTTTCAAACCAGTTGTGGACAACTCTGCCAGATCAAGAGGTCACCACTGGCAAGTCTATGTGGCTAACTTCACTACAGTACCTAGCTGTCTCCACACTGCGTAGGCCCTAGCTACTTGGAGGTCACGAATTGTGGATATGAGCTATGGTCAATGGATGTGGTGCAAGATTTAAGATTTATTTATTTCCATAAAAAATAAAAATCTAGCTTCGAGTACAGTTGTAAATTAAAGAAATCTTTTTCCTCACAAGACTATTGAGTCTGTGTGTGAGGAAGAGTCTAACATCTAATATGTATTTATTGAGTCCCACAAATCGTACCAACCGGAAATATACTAATAATGATATAGACTATATAAAATCCATGAAAAAATACAACAAGAGAAAAAATCCCAAAAAATAAACAGAATAAAAGTATTAATCGTCAGAACACTTGGAAGTCATAATACCAGTTTCACGTTGAAATTAAACATGATGAGGGGAAAGAAAGAGCATACCAGCTGCGGTAACGCGATCTTCCTGGGTGTGGAACAAAGTTTTAAATATATAAAAGTTAATTCATGCGTTCGTAATTATAGTTGACTGGGACGGTGGCGACTTCCTGTAATTCAGCTTAGAGGTCACAAATTGTGGATAGTTGTGAGCGATAGTTGGTGGGTGAAGTGTTCTCTTGAGTAGATTAACGTCCACACTATTGAATACTACGCTAATCCGCAAAGATCATCCTCATAATTAGATCAGTTCGTAATTCAGAGGCAGTGGTTCGGACTCAACGTTAAACTGTAGGTATGAAATTGATTGTTGGGGTCAGTCAAAGAAACAAAGCCTTACTGGAAGATCGCACCGCATATTACACTCAGTTATCATTTATATATGGCTTGAAATACCTACTACTAATGACCAATAGCGATGGGAAGTTCGGTTAGAAAAAAGTATACGAAAAGATCTCAAAAGAGTCATTACGCATGCGCGCACGTACTCGGCTCACAATGCGGCTGCGCCTTACAGTCCTGTATAATTACGTAGCGGTCCTCAGCTTCAGATCTATGCTGGTCCCACATTTCATTTCGACAACTGTTTTTTAATCCACACTATGAATGGTATTCTAGTAATTACATACTATTACCATTGAGTGTTCCGCAATGGTCCTCGATCTGTTGAGTGTGCTACTTTCTTTTTTAGTCCCAATTGCGATTTAAAATTAGTAAATCATCCTCAGGTGAAAAAGTAGTAAATGAAGTTCTTGCGAAGATGTTCCTACCAAAGTTTCTTTTTCTGCATTATTAACTTACTCAAAAGAGATATTAGTCAAAGTTTGACAGTAACCACAATTGTTTTTTATTGAATCCCTTTGAAAAAAGTTATAATTTCTGCCGAAAGCAATACAACATTTTGACATGGATGTGTCTAAGCTGTAGGGGACCACCGACAACCACTCACAACTCTTCATTATTCGTAGCTGGATTACAGGACGTTGCCACCGTCCCAGTCTTAAGAATCCTCCAAACGTGGAGAAATCTTATAAATCAACACTACAAGCTGATTAACCTGACAAAAACTCCCGGGTGGAATATTTCACCATAACCCCGGGTGTTGACAGGATAGTTGGTTGCATGTTGCCTGTTATGAAATGTTACGTCGGTTAACAGAGCATGGACATGAGGCAGCGTGCAGCATATCCGATCATTTTAGCCATCTGGTTACATTGTTACTCGGTATAACCATTTAGCTATGTAGCACTTGTTCCGAGATAATTTTTTTGGGTAGGTAATTGATTATTTGTTATCATTAGTGTGACAACGACCTACTTACACCCAGCAGCCTACACAGGTTGGTAATATGGTCGTGATGTTCTCTGCATAGACATATAGGAGCAAAACCCCTTGAAATCTTCTTCATCTTCTTGGGGTCAAGATCATTTACAAATTGGTTTGACATAATTGTACTATGTAGTCTATGGTATGATGAAATGCAGTAGCCAATTTTTGTAACTTTTCACATCTTGCCGATATATTCGGTAACCGAAATGCACTGTACACTAATCTCTTTTCTCAGTTTACAATCAATGAATTTTTTTGTAAATGAATTATCTAGTTACATTTCACGAAGTTATAGCTTTACAAGTGTTCAGAGTTCTGGACGATCATTAAAGGACATATTTGCAGCTCGCTACGCTTCTTACGCGACCGACGACCGACTGCTGCAGTGTTGCAGGACGGTGACTCTAGCGGGTCCTGGCGGATCCTCTAGATCCTGGGAACCCAGCGGGGAGTGTCCCGACGTTAGTCACACGCCCAACCGTTATTCGGCGTCGCTTCTGGTCATAATTTGAGTGATAGGTAAACGTCAAAACTCTTCAGCAATGGTGTATTGCGGAAGTAGCTTTGGGGCAGATGTCTGTGTTTGGATTCCATCAATCAATATTGCCATCACTGTAACCTCTTAGGTTCAGCCCATTTTCATTGAGTCAGGAGCCATAATTGGGTCCAAAAAATGGACGTTGTGTCAATATTGGTACTTTTTGGCTATCCAAAGTCAACAGCGTCTCTTGTTTATGTGGTCCCACCTTGTCTCATTGCCACTTTGTCTAATCTAGAGTGGATTTCAGCTGCTTCATGTTAGTCTGGTAACCCAGCACTTGAGAATTACACTGGATTTTGTGAGCCGAACTGGCTTGGAGTTGTTGCTTCTCATTAACCAGGTCACTCAGAATTCTTTCCTGCCTTTCCGATCCTCATGAACGGAGGCTTCAAAAAAGATCATCAATGGTTGCAATGCCAGTCAAGCTCTTCTTGATCTCCTAACTACAATGTCACCTGACATAATAGCTAGGTATTCATAGGCTGAAGAAAATGGAAGATAGTATGTGGATATTTTTCAAAACTTAACGTGATTTTTACTTGGCACAACATGTTCAACTGTAACAAAACAATCTACAAATGAATCTAAAAGGTAACTTCAAAGGTCTGGTAATAAGTGTAGCTACAATTGGAAACGACTTTTTCTCATTACAGATGTTTTACTAGCATTTTTGGTACATTTCAAAACGTTAATTAAGAACAGCTAAAACCCATTAGGAAACGAAAGACAAACAACCTGATTATATACGTACTGTTTCCCGCCGTAAACCAAAGTCTACACCGTGATGCGTACAATGGGGAAAGTAAAATCCGGGCCTTACAAATCTTCACCTTACAGGGTGATACATAAATCCTGCGGCGAAACGACGCTTCCGCGCGGGGAAGTAAAAGTAACGCACGTGTCGGCGGCGGACCGTGAAGAGTTTCTCCCAGAGGGATACGTCCATGGAGGTTGAGGGAGCTGGGGGGATCGATTGGATGGTCAAGAAGGGTTACTTCTAGGTGGACTTGATTATAAATGCCAAGTGTAACAATGTATCGCGTAATTCTAAAGGTGATTACACATTAGAACAAGGTGTTCCGCGGACTTTGGACAATAGTAGCACAGCATCTAGCACTGGTTACCAGTAGTGGCCAAGCTGTGACGCCACCGTTGACAAATCTGTAGACCCATTTGACATGGATATGTCTTAGCTTTGGGGGTGTTTGACAATTTGCGAGACCAACATGTGAAACAGTGACGTCATATTGCTATAGCGACAGCTGTTTAGAGGAATCAGTTGGAAGATAAGCTCCATAATTATCATTGATTTGTTCCAACTACTTTTATTACCATTTTGATCTCGTAAATTGCTGATAAATGGCTTACTGATCGATATTCTTTCAAGGATAATCCGATGCGTTTTAATCTGGAAATCTGTGTTGGAAGAAAGGTATGTTTCAGGTGTTGTATAATTTTTAAATATACTGTAGTTGATTTTGAGGTATTGTTCTTTCTTCAGGACTAAAAATCCAAAAAGTGGAGGTACTTCACTCTCTTAAGTTAAATTACAAAGACTTCAGTACTAAAGTTCGAACATTTGGACTTAATATCTCAGGGCCTAGTCGATTTTCATAAATAATTCCGGATACTTTGTAATTTTCGGTTTCCGCTGAAACATTTTCGAGAGGGGAAGAATCGTGCACGTGCTGTGAGGGTTTCTCCGCCCCGCCCACCTTCCGGGCCTACTATCACTTTCATACTCGGCTACCGGGGGACTTACAGGTGAATGTTCGACACAAGTACAATTCAGCAACAACAATTCAACATTAGAGGAATTTTTTTAATGTCTGACAATTTAAAACTGTGAAAAGGTTAAAACTAGATTATTTTTGATTACCTGAAATACACAGGTAGATTTTAAGCGAAGTTGTGAGTGAGATAAAAGTGTAAGAGATTTGCGGTGCGATCTTGTAGTATTGTTAGTGACTAAGGCTGACACGTTCCTTAGATAATAATAACCCAACATCCAATGTCATTTAAGGAATATACAGTTTAACGTTGGACCCGAACCACAAATTTGACTCTGAATTACAAACTGGCATAATTATGATTGTATTTGCAGAACTATCCACTATTCTTGACCCCCAAGTAGCTACATTGAAGTTTTTTCACGGATGGTTTGCCATTTTGAGGGATTTAAATAAACCTTAAAATGCCCATCACTTATAAGATGGTGAGATACCGTAGTGGCATTAGATATCCTATACCGGAAGAAATCAGCCGTTTAATTGATCAGTGATCAGCTGTTCACCATTGGCTCTTTCTGCTCGCATCTCATAACCAGTCAGCAGTTATCCTCTACTTTTTCAGTTTTTACTTCGTCGTGAAGGTCATGTAACTGCGCGTGGTTTTGTAATGTTTCTACATCACCAACTAGTCTTTGGCTTTTCTTTGGGGTTTCTTCCTTCAAGTGCTCCCTTACGTATCTTCATGGTTTACATTTCTATTCTTAATACGTGACCTGTCCATCTAAGTTACAATATCTTTTCTCCTACGATGTCCGCATCTTTGTACATATCCATTATTTCTTGAAAGTTTGTTATCCTCTATTATCCATTGTCTTTCTTTGGTATAAAGTTTTTCATTAACACATTGTTTTCTAAAAATATTTTTTTTCGTTTCGTGTGTAATTGAAATCTGCGAAACAATGACGAAGGAGTACAATGCACAATAATTATATAATTTCGTGAAATTTAAGTCTATAAGGTGCTGTGATATGTTAAAAATCCCGAAATGTAATTATTACATAAAGGGTATTTGTACAGAATTCTGTCACACTCGTCAAGCACAAAAACAACATTATTACAGAGCAATAAATGTTTACTTGGTGTCACGCACGCTATATAACGCACAATTACACGAGTCGCCAGGCACTAAGTGAGCGTAATTGTTTTGTACGCAGCACCCGCCCTGACGGCCTTGATATGACAGCCTCACTGTGTGATAACAACCTGCCGTTACTTACTGTTACCCGCATTCACTTCGTCACACACGCGCAGCCGCGCAGACACGCACACACACAAAACACGTAAGTACAATTAGGCCATTGTCTACACGTTGCTTTAACCCTCCAAGTGCTAATATATCACTGTGAGATGTCAGTGAGGTTCAATTGTACAGCGCTACCGAAGTCAACAATAAATAAATAAATAAAATTACCTTTTACTACCGAGCGTTTCTCAGTTACAACTGCTTTACAGAACTACTCTCGTCATATTTAATTTCTAAGTAGAACTGTAATAACAACGAGGAAAAAATGAGAACGATAAAAGCTAAAAAACAGTTATGCAGGTCTTAATAATTCTATAAGCTTATTTCTGAAAGTTTTGCCTGCATAACCTTTAAGTTCAGAGGGGAGGTCATTGTACAACTTCGGGCCGAAATAAGAGAAACTTCCCTTTCTCATTTCAAGTCTGACTTTTGGGAAGTGAAGGAGCTCCCATGGTGGGTACTACGTTGTGAGACCTCCTCCTGGAAGGAGAGCGCTCACAAAGGTACTGAGGTTCTTGTTGATGCAAAACCTTATGCACCATGCAGCACGTCATGATCCTACAAACGGC
This sequence comes from Nephotettix cincticeps, assembly GCA_023375725.1. NCBI lineage: Eukaryota > Metazoa > Arthropoda > Insecta > Hemiptera > Cicadellidae > Nephotettix > Nephotettix cincticeps. The sequence goes on from CM041787.1 coordinate 51,312,611, forward strand.
ATCCACCACCAAGATCTCAGTAGTATCTCTAAAAGGAGAGACACGGTCAAAGCGTTTCAAGCAGAAAATGAAACGAATAACAGAGTTTTGGAGCTTTTGAATTCTGCTCATCTCTTCTCCGGAAATGCTGTTTCCGTAGGCTGGAAAACAGTAAGTTAAGAACGACAGGACTAATGACTGCATGAGGTGCAGCTTAGCAGACTCTGGGAGCAAGTTTTTAAACCTGTACAGTCCCCTCATCCTACAATTACCGTCACGGTGCTGCCATCTGCGAGATAATACATGCAACTACTCCTGTAGTTCCCTGTTCTGACGCTTGTGGTATAGTGGAGTGGAGGACCCACCTTAAATAAACGGTGGCCGGCTTGGGTTGAAGTTGACGGCATTTTTGTAGGCAAGTTGTAGGCTTAATTGGGATTGCAGTGGAGACATTTTTGCTTTTATGGTTAGCGGTCGCATGTTTTGTGTTTTTGTGTATACTTGGTATTTTAAGAAGAGTTGCATAAAAATAAAAAATTAAAATATTCATAGCACACTTGGAGGGTTAAGCTATACATTTTTGATTTTTATACTCCAAGAAACCGTGAAGAAGAACATTCTGTGTCGTGGTTCAAGGTTCGAAGCCGTTGACTTTGACACCCATAACCGTATACTGAGGGCGTGGCGTTGTCTGGGGTCCTCTGGAGCACAGGAGCAAAAAGGAAATAATCAAAATCTATGAAATTCGCATTAATCAGATTTACGGATTCTTCACAATGGTAGAAACTTAAAAGTTACCAGTCTTAGAATAAAATCCTAAGGCTAAAGATATATGTTTAAAGTAAAGATTTTATCATATTAACTATTGATTACTTCGTTAATTCACAAAGACCATCCTCATAATTAAACCAGTTTGTAATTCAGAGGCAAAATTATAGTTCGGATTCCACGTTAAAATGTAGGTCCCTTAAATTACATTAGCTGTTGGGCCATTAATTAACAATCCTGTCTAAGGAACATGTCAGAAGTAGTCAGTAACAAGACTGTACGATCGCGCCACAATCCTTCTTGACCAATATCTCATTAATACTTGGCTTAAAATACCTACCTGGGTAGGTTGCTATTTCAGCTAAAGGTATATAGCATAAAGACTTACTGCTATTACGCAGTTTCAGCATTTCTTTGTATACGCAAATTTTAATCTAAAGCCATTGTAATAATTTTACGAACAGGTGTGTCTTGAAACGTATTTGACTTAAGAATATATATAAATTTCGTACACAATAATTTGAAACAAAATCATATCTCCTAGAATAATAATAATTTCTTTTGCTTGCAGGTACGGTGAAAATTCTTCATAGTGTATTCAACGCCGACTGTATTAAACTCTTTGTGGTAAGTTAGTGAATAAATCTTAGGCTCTCTGATTGATTTTTGTCATTTCAAAATTTGAAATCTGGTAAAATGTGGCCAAATTCGCATCATTGCTAAGTATTTTGTCCATCCAATGTGGGAATTACCTTGGTGTCTTCTATTTTGTCCTTCCTAGGTATTTGACTTTCTGTTAAATTCTAACATTAAGTATCTCCTTATTATCTACCGAGGAGACGGAGTGTTAACTGGTTACTGTTGATTGGTTTAAAAGCTTTTGATTTCACGGTGAAACACAAGCCTGACTACAATTTCCTAGACTCCTTAAAATCCCGTTTACATAACTATTGTTAAAAAAGTTAATGCGTTCACAAACAGGGTTCTGCATTCTGCAAATTCTGCATTTTTTTCACGATATTGACACTTATAGCACAAAGGAAGATTTCGCCTTTGGAAAGACCACCACCTTAGAAAATGTACAGTTATTTATTCAGCTAGGTGAGTTAATCCTGGAGTGATTGGTTTCTTTATCCTCACCCAATCTTTCACATCACCTTCGCCTGTATCTAGGTCTAGGTGCGGGAATCGACCTTCGTGTTCAAGATCACCAGATTTGGTTACTAAATGGCAACTAGAAGCTGGAAACCTTTTAGGATAATTAATAAAACAACTGAGCTAGAATGGAGAATAGGAGGATCCTCAGAGCAGTCATGAATTACAAGCCAGAAGGAAAAAGAGATATTGGCAGACCAAGAAAAAGATGGCAATAGATGTAATTAAATAATAGTGATTTTCAATAATGAACAAATGTTTGAAACATAGTGCTGTTTGAAGTCGGAACAGGTATTCTTGCCTAATCCTTGTAAGAAGACGACGACGACGAACTGAGCTAGGAATAGTTACTCGTAATAAACATTCCTTCAAAGGGATAAAAAGGGAATTCTGGGCTTTGAATATTTACGTAAATCTTATCTAAATATTTTTAAATACCTCCAACACAAAGTTATAATCCTCATTCAAGGTTTGCTGTCAGATGCATAGTTCAAAAAATATAATCGGTGACAGTAAACAAAACTATCAAAATCTATTGTTTACTTAGCTTCTCTTTAGCTTGTGAACTGTTGGATATATCAAACGTTAATCAAGTAGAAAACCCACCATAAAGTGTTGGGTGCTCTTTCAGGAAAATGTTTACCGCCATATTAAAAAATGGTAACTATTTACAAACATTTTAATTCCATATTTTTAAATCCCTTAAACAAAGGAATATTCCCCATTTAAAGTTACTATATATGTTTACTTGACAAGATACAGACAAATATATACCTTGTGCATTAAGTAACATTACTTGTGATTTCTACTCTTCGTCAATGCTATAGATTTTTCAATAACATTATTTATGTTGTAAACATTGAATAGTTGTCAATGCTGGTAATGTAATATTACTGTATAAACGGATTTGAAGTAAATGATTGAATTAAGCTCTGTAATATCCGTTACTGTGAAGTTTTTGCTTCCTAAAATCAAACATAGATGACCGATGAATCCAAATTTCCAAAGATACGAGGACATGTACGAATACTACTACGAAGCAACTGAAAAACTATTTTTCTTTCGGGTCTTCTAATTGTTTACTCGATTATTAAACACGTTAACCAAGCCAAGGATTCCCAGCCAATGTTTATTTCCCACCAACGTAAACAGTCGAGTAACCTTCACAAACACTTTTACTTCTTATTGTCTTTAATAACAGAAACACCAGCGGTTCCCATATGGAAAGTAAAGCGTGCAGAATCCAGGACAGGATCGGTCATTGTTTAATCAACGAAAGTCGCCGTTGGGAGGTAGTGAGAGTGATCCCCTCTCAAACACCCCGGGTCTCACTGGTCCCGTCGGACGCTGTGACCCAGTTTTCACTGAATACTCTCACTCGCGAAGGGAATTAACACGACGCCACGCCCCTGACGAGCCGGCGTTTCTCAGGGGTCTGGCTTAGCTCCGATGCTTTTCCTTTTTTTAACCCACGAGGTGCGGCACTTTGCCCACGCGTGGTTAGGCATTGCGGTTGTGGCGTGGGTGTGATCGATGTGTTGCATTTATTCTTCATTGGATTTGTCTCGATATAATAGTATTACATAGGATAGTCTATTGTTTGACTATTGTGTTATTCGAGTGAAAGAATCATGTATACTCTATTCAAAAATAGAAGATTTAGGATTAATAAAATGGCGTGAAAATGGGTAAATATAGGCTGACCTATCTTGATGTCTTACAGCTATATCATAAACTTTACCATGGAATCTTAGAGAATTCTTTGGGTAGTCAACAACATCGATCGTAGTCACACAGCCACAAATCATGGACTTGGTAAATTTTAATTTGAGAACGCATGGACTTGGTACATGTCCAGGCATAGCTTACTAGGTGTTTAATATAATTTTCCTGAATAATTGGTGACATCTCCAGTTCCCTACTGTTACATAAAACTCCATCCAATATGTGTCCACAAATCTTCGTTGGCAGAGATGTTCAATTTCAACACCATTTCCCCGGCATGATAGAAACGAAAGACGAGAGAGTTACCGATTGCAATATGCTACGACTACGAGACGGCCTACTAGATCCCACGTCAACAGAATGGGTCTATTACTATATGCAAGTGACGCTAGCCACCACAGCCATTTTAGCTAATGTAGCACTGTTATCTAGCTAGTTGGAGGTCACGAATTATAGATGGTTATGAGCGGTGGGTGTGATATTACCAGATGTTCATTAAAGTCCGAAATATTGAATTTACTACGTTAATACGCAAAGACAATCCTCAGAGTTTTACTAGTTCGTAATTCAGAGACTAAAGTGGTTTGAATCCCCGATTGCACTAGGTTCCTTGGATACCGGAGGCTGTTGGGCAAAATTAACAGTCTAAGGAACATGTCAGCAGTAATCAGTACCAAAATCATCTTATACTCATTTCTCATCCATACTTGGCTTAAAATAACCATCCTAAGTAACAACCTAGTAAGCATACCTAGTAACAAAGCTTAATCTCATGAAATTTACTGTACTTTTCGCGCTCACCTTTCATTTAGACTTCAAGAAGTTATCAGCTTAAATTGCTGAAAAGTGCTTGAAAGAATACTTCCAGCTGCTCATTAATCGCCTAAATTAAAACTATTCTCAGCTTTCTGATGAAACACTTGAGAGAGCTTTATTGTGATTGGGATGGCAGTGCTGGACAAAGAGTAATCATTCTTTAACCAACTGACCGTGACATTAAAGTAGTGATGGGACAATTATTCACAAAAACCAGAGATACCGGAGAAAACGTGTCTGGAGGCGTTGAGAGGCTGGATGTCGGTCAGTTCATCAGCTGAGAGTGGATCGCGCGTCCACCAGAGAGCAGCGTCATCGGAGTGGCAATAACGTAAATGAGCAACGCGAGTGGTCTGTCGATGCATTAGACACCCGCAGATGCATCTAAGTGCTACCTTTGGATTACTTGGTTTCACTTTTAGGTTTATTACAAATTACGAGAATAGTACTTTTAAACTTATACTTTATACTTTTTATACTTTTAACTGAAATGGCAACCTACCAATGTAGGTATTTTAGGACAATTATGACTAAGAAATGAGTGTAAGATGATTGTGGCGCGATCTTGTGGTCTTGTTACTGACTAAGTCTGAAATTTCCTTAGACAGGACTGTTAATTAATAGCCCAACAGTCAATGGCATATCTAAGGTACTATCGAAAATAAAATTTAAAAAGGATTTTTTGGAACAGTATATGAAAACGCAAAATGGAGAATCAAAAATGATGAATTATTAATGAATCTATAACAAATTTGATATCGCGACCCACGATAGGATAAAGATTAGGAGCAGCGATTAACGAGGCACAGGATAAGGAGAAATAGTGAGCAACTATTGGCGAGGTTAAAACCCCTACTTGGGTACCAATGGCCATGGGAATAAGAGTAAGTAAGTCTCTTGAAAAAAGTAGGTTTTTAATAATATTACAGACCTTAGATGGTGAAACTTTCAGTAAACACACTTTGGAAGATCGTAAAAGAGTTACACATACTATGAAAACTGTGGTGGTACACCTAAAGAACATTTTAATTTGACTCTTCAGACACTAAATAGCAATGTTTTAGAGATTGGCGAGTTACTGAAGGTTAAGGTGGAGAGGATCTGCATGAGAAATGATGAATGGAAAATTGGTTGATGTTATGGATGGAAAATCGATCTTGGATCGAATCGCACGAAAACCGGCTTTTATCTTAAAGGCTTTAGCGTGCAGGGTCGACATCGTAATGCGAATTCCGTGTCGTAGTTCAAGGTTTGGAGCTGTTGACATTGGCACCCACGGCCGTAGACTGTGATAGGGCGTGGTGATGTCTGGGTCCTCTGGAGTTGGGAGTGAAAACGAAACTATTGGAATCTCTGAAATCGTAATAGCCAGACGGAGTGGCTAGGACAAAGATGAAGTCTTCGTAATTATGATAAAAACTTTAAACCTACCAGTCTTAAAATTTTATTCTAAAATTGGTATGTTATAAGTTTAAAGTAAGGATTTTACTGTACTGATTGGGACGGTGACGTGTCCTGTAGTTAAGCTACTAAACTTTGTCACGAATTGTGGATAATTATGAGTGAAAGTCAGTGAATGTGATATGTTCTTGTATGGATTAACGTCCACACAATGTAAGCCTACGTTCATTCAAATATAATCCTCATAATTATACCAGTTTCTTTTTTCAGAGGGAAATTTGTAATTTTTATTCTACTTTAAACTGTAGGTTTCTTTGATGGGGCATTGGCTTTTGGGCAAATAATAAAGAACACACCAGACTTGGTCAGTAACAAGACTACAAGATCAACCATACAAGAAAACCACAACCATCTTAACCTAATTTCTCATTCTAGGCTTAAAATACCTATCTGGGTAACTCACAATTTCAGAAAGGTAATGAGGTAATAACGTTCAATGAGAAACCGTCCCTCCTGGTGTTTTTAAAGCTAAAGTAATATGAGTGAAAGATTATTATGATGACTGTATTTTATTTTATGATGTATCGTTAGACAAATGTAGTAGATTTGGTACAGACTAAGACAAGGTTATTAATTCATAATCCAATGAATGAATATAACGATCTGGATTTACAGTCGAAACATTACGAAATATGCATTGCGATTGGAAAACTTGGATGAAATCTTTAGGATCGAGTGAAAAAAGACTTATTTGTACAACTAAAAGACTATGTGACCTTCAAAAATAGCGACGCAACTCAAAAGTCTAAACTACTTCCATACTTAGGTCCAATACCCTAGGTTAAAACTACAAACTATTTCAATGTGATCCCCAAAAGCAAGACATAAACATAAAATTTCAGGTATTTTTATCGTAGTCCTAGACTCTGAGACGGACTGATAATTAGAGGATGTGAAAGTTATGAATAGTCCTGGTATTTTATGGACTGTAATCAGTGACCTATTATAGTTCTTTGTTCATTCAGAGACGCCGACTCGTGGTGTTTCTTCATTCTGGACCATCTAGTGGATATGTAGACAGTAATTACAAGACTATTTCAGTTCGTAAATTAAAGTTTTGAATTGTAAGCAGTAGAATGTCTTACGTTTTGATAGCAAACAATTAAAACTCTTTTTACGACATAACGTCGTACTTTTGTTGGTAGGTAATTAGTTAATAGCCCAAATAAAAATCATGAATAGTCTGGATTTTGATAAGCATCCTTCAAGTTAATTTGATTTCGAGAAGATTTACTCAATGTCTTACTAATGTTTTAAGATTCTTGTCGACGTATTTGTAAAATTCCATTCAACAGATAGGATACAATTGATATTTTCTTAAAAACTGAGAAATCACGTTGAAGTTTAGGTTGTAGCTGAACCCAAACACAGACAGGATAACAATAAATTCAAGTGGTTAGGTTTTTTGAAACAGTAAATTTGTTATGTTGAAAATAGTTTATGGATATGACAGTTATATTAAAAATAAGTTATTATAGTTTCCCTTTAAAGGGAAAATCAGTTTCAGCTTTCACTGATACCGTTCATATTCTTTTTCTCTATCTTTTTACTAGTCGAGATTATATTAGGTTAGATTATTGAAATAGCAACCTACCAAGGTAGGTATTTTAAGCCAAGTATGAATGAGAAATGAGTGTAGGATGATTGTGGCGCTATCTTGTAGTCTTGTTACTGACTAAGGCTGGCATGTTCCTTACACAGGACCGTTAATTAATAGCAAAACAGTCAATGGCATATCTAAGGGCATAAGTCAATGGCATACCTACAGTTAAACATGGATACCGAACCACTGCCTCTGAATTACGAATTGGTATCGTTATGAGCATGATCTTTGTGGATTAACGTAGCATTCAATAGTGCGGAGTTAATCCACAAAAGAGAACACTACACTCACCAATCATCGTTTACAACTATCACAATTCGTGACCTCCAAGTAGATGGATTACAGGACGTCGCCACTGTCCCAGTCAAATTTTTAGATCACTCAAATCATGTAGAGTTTTTTAGGAAGTTTTGAACGGTAATATATTACTCTTTTCCACTCCGTGACTAACCGCACAGCCCTATAATTTCCTTAACAATAAGATATCTCCTAAATCGGTTCAATTCAGCCGCTCCAAAACACTTTCGATCTCCGGAGCATCTGCATTAGGGAAATCTCAGAGGTGCCGCAGGATCGGGAGTGAAAGGTCCTGGACGCGATCCTAGATCAGGATAATGTTCTGCGACGGCGACGGGTGTGGGTGAAAAGGAAAGTCACCCTCCAGCGAGTGCGAGCGACTGTTACCTAGGAACTGCACGAGGGTCGACCGCTCTCGGAGAGCCAAGGTTGTGGAAATCGAAAGTCGGATTTGCATGCGAGGTCGTGTGTCTTGGCCTGCAGACGTCGGCGTGAGTGGGAGGATGGAGGATGGAGGAGGGAGGATGGGTGCGGTCTGTGGTGGCGCTTCCAGCTGTAAATTATCGTGGGAAAACTGTGTGATTGTACTGTAACGCTGAAAAACAGTAATACAAAGAATGTGGACTCACTACAATAATCGTTTTCATCTATCTAAAAATGTTTCTATTTACTTCCCTGTGGGTAATAGGTTAGATAATGGATATGTCTAAAGGAAATGTTTTTGGTTTATCTAAAACAGCTGTTCTTATGACGTCGTTGATCATATGACGTCACATACAAATGACGCCAATGTTTCAAATTTTGGTTTTATACCCTAGAAAAGCCACTAAGGGTCTTATGTCACTTACCTGTATTTTTCTGTAACGCTAAAAAGGACTTCTTAGCGTTCTCCGGTAAAATGATAAGACCCACATTGATGCACTTTTCATTAATCTATATTACAACCTTTTACGAAAATGTGATTTACCCAGATAGGTATTTTAAGCCAAATGCGAGAATGAATGAGAAATTATTACTGTTCAACGCCAATATGTTTCTTATAAATGATTGTTACAGCTTATACAGGACTTACAGCTCAACGTAGGATTTGAACCAATTTTCTCTTTAAACAACGAACTGGTCTAACTATTGACGTTCATCCACACCAGAGAATATAACATCCATCGACTATTAGTAATAACTACCCACAATAAACCGTGGCCTGATTTACGCCGCTGTCCGAGTGTCTATGACTTTTTGAGAGTGTTTTTGTATACTTAAATCTGACCCACGTCCTATTAAAATTGAGGTATTTTTAAATAAAAATAGTCAACGCCCCAATGTATCTCTTAGATACCGGTAATAATAATTGTCAAATACCTTTTCTCGGGTTGGTTAACTTAAATATTAAATTGGATTGGGTTTCCTAAAAGTAAATATCTATTTCAATTAATATAAATTCTTGTCAGATTGGTAGACGATACGAAGCCTCTCCAGATGTCCAGATGTAAAAGATTTCTCCACAATAGCAGGCGACGCCCGGACGACAGAGAAGGAGGTGGTGTTGTATGGAAATTTTGTAGCCTTGAGGGTTTTAACTCCAATAGATCCCTACAGGACATTCTAGTCCGCTAGACGACAATACCAGCTGATTGAGGGCGGTTCCCAAACGTGTTATTAAATTTCTATTTTAAAGTTTTAATAAAGTGTGTAACTCAATCAAGTTCACCCTTGACATTTGGTTAGATGTTTGACCAAAAATGGTAAGCGAACGTGTATAATTTCGTTTTGTTATGTCACCTCTAAAGCGTGACCAGCCTTTTGGAGTAATCTAAGTGCGGATCTTAACCGCTGACCATTTTTGGCGCCAGCTGTTTATAGCGCCAGTTTCTTTCTAGGGACCGACATTTTAAGATATATGAAAATACAGTTTTTATACTTATTGTTAATTTCATCAAACCTATTTTTGAATTCACATGTAAATGTCTAAGCTCTGGGGAGAGAGGTGTTACTAATTTTCGGGACGCAAACGTGTTACGGAAGTGACGTCATATGTCTATGAGAACAGCTGTTTAGGAAAACATTTCCTTCAGATATATCCATGATCTAATCTTTCGTTAAAATCAGGTTTCAAATTGTTTCATTCAAATAATTAATCTATCTGACGGTGATTCTATACCAAATATATTCAAGTTAAACGTTTATACTTTTATAAAAGGGATACAAATGAACTATGTCTTACTTCAACTCGTACTCCTTTGACCTACCGGCAATATACTCGTACATCTAACCACTAAACTGTCACTGGACCGTATACCTATTGTAGGAGTTTTAATTGTTACACAGTCCATATATTTGTTAAGGGCTCTGCTGACAGGTAGTGACTTAAATACCTTCGAGGACTGACTGACGATATATCGTCAGCTTGTAGTTTTTAATATTGTTTATGCTATCTGCCACATTTTAATCTAACTCATTTCATTTTAGATATGTCTGGATGGTTTTTCTTGTTGTAGCTACAGCCATAAATAAATAATGCGTTTGTTTGATCGTCTGTGAACGAAAATTACACATATTGTATCAACATTTTCTGTGATACCATTTTTATTTTTAATCATAATCCCATGAAAATGTGTGTACACTCACTCTCTATAACGTAAGTAGTAATTTTAATGTGTTTCCTTAGGTAAAACTATTCTTCATTTGTTCTCCATGGAAAGTTAAATTAAAATAAAGAAAATACATTTCAGTTATTATATTATTTGCAGTTAATGTACTTATATTTTAAAATCCAACATCAATATATGATTATTAGTGGCTACGGTAACTAATTATAAGAATTTTTGTTAAAACTAGCAGTAAGCCCGTCCTTTGTACGGTTTGTAGGATTTAGTTTAAATAAGAAAGATTGTCATAACAAAATGTAAACCTGAAATCCTAATTTAATAGATTAGAACATTTATACCATTATTATAAATAGTTATAAGTTAAAATAACTTTTTAATATAGTATGATTTCGAAATGGGTTTAAAATCAATGAAAAATATAAACTAACTAATATTTACTTGACAGCTGTTTGCTTTTATTTGAAAAATAAAGTTTTATAGATTTTACTTTCTCATACCGTTATAATATTAATGTATCCGGTACTCTATCAAACCACTTGGTCTCTTTCAATAACAAATTCATAAGTGAAAGTACATTCACAGCGTGACTTACGAATTAAATGTATTTTAGAAAATAGCGAAGAGGCAATTTTGAGCAGTAGGTAGCATATCTGATGCAAGGTTTCACGATTTGGGGAGTTTCATTGACGCCGAACTTTCCCTTCATATTTCTTGCATTTCTACGTTCACTTACACTTTCATCTCACGATTTTAATTATATTTGGTTATTAATTAGATAATATTTTGAATGCAATAGGAGGTGAATCAAATAGGTATTGGATACCGTTTGTAAAACACGAGACAATTGTAAAGTTTGTGTTTAAAAGTAAATTTTGTGGATAGATGGTTTTTGATTAAAAAAGGAGAATAAAATTTTAGTATTTAAAAATGCAATTTATTGCATAGTGAGAAGGTGGTTAGATGGTAGAGTAGAATTCTAAAGTTTATGTCATAGACATTTAAAATATTCATATATTCGTAAGGTCAATCAGTAGTCTTTTCTCACCTAAAATACTGAAATAATATATTTATATTATTTTAAGGGTCGCTTATAATTGTTACTGTGACGGCAACATCATCGATGATTGTCATTTAGAAGCAGTGGTTCGGAGTCCGCGTTAAACTGTAGGTCCCTTAGTTGACCTTGATTGTTGGGCTATAACAGTCCTGTCTATGGAACATTATGAAGTAAATGTGAAACATACTCAACCGAACGGTTTGAAATTTTACACAAAGGTAGATCTTAACTTCATGTAACTTATAGGCATATTAATTTTCATAGAATACCCTCAGACTATGCCCAGTTAATGTCCTAGGTATCAATGTTTACATTTTCAAAGAATGAAAACATAAAATTACTTTAATCTCACGAGCTGTGGACACTAAAATTTTACAGTTCGAGAAGCACAAGACATAGTTACTGTAAATGTCCCAGGGTTCAATGTTCACCGTTTCTAATTACACCATCTGATTACACTACTTTTTACAGTCCAGGAATGAGAAGGAAGAAAGCTCATTTTTACAGATAAACTGCTGGATCGAAATATATTATAATATTGGAGAAAATGGTAGATTTTAAGTTTTCTCTCTCGTAGCCTGTCTCTATTACGTTATTTCTTATCTTTTCCCAATATTGCTTAACAGGGTTGCCATGTTGTAGACACTCATGTTTATAAGTTTTTGATATCATTTTTGATACCTGAAAAAAAATTCTAAATCAAATTTTCTTGTTTTAGAATATTTATTTCATTTACCGAAGAGAAAAGGTATTTCTCTCAAACCTTTTATACCCGTGCGAAGAACGGGTAGATTAGCTAGTAGATTATAAAGATAACAAAATAAATCATCAATATGAACGAAATCAAGGCTTAATGGTGACGAAAACCAAGTGGTTTGAGAGAAACCTCTTAGGTACAGAAGTTGAGGACCTCATTCACCCGTTAAATTCGCGCGCAGCCGCCAAGGTCAAGGCGCGTTATCAAGGTCACACATTTGCTTATCACCTATGACCTTGGCCTCACTTTTCTCCTGGTGTACTGACAGTAAATTTGGCTTGATTTATTAGGGTTTCTCCCTCGTTAAAACTTTCCTAATTTGAGTTTTGACAATATTATTAGCCACCTTTTCTGGAGATTGGAGTGCATTCACTCTCTCTTCGCCCGGGGGAGATTTGCAATTGCTTTTGGATTCGGTTCAATTGATTTAAAATTGATTTTTACGGCACTACAACCAAAGCGATTTATTTAATTATACTTTACTGCGTTAAATTAGTTTTTTGATTGTAATTGTATCGTTTAGGGCTACAATAAGTAGGAAACACAAAGTAAAATGATTTTCAATTAAATCTGAAATATTCATTGGAAAATTCCGATTAACCACTGAATTTAATTTGTTCTTGTGTTTAGGGAACTTGATTAGGTAAGTCCAAACCCAGGTCGTGCTACAACCTAACACGACGACTTTTTGTTAGATAGGTCCAATTAAAAGTGGTAACACGTTCCAAAATCGAACCTCGGATAACGAGGTGAGTTCGTTTCCTTTGAGATACCTATTTGAGTATTATTTTTTATATTCTTACAATATATGATCTGATCCCTTACATTAATTTCTCCAAAATTTGAGTACAGTACCAGTATTTGGAAGTTTTTGAACTTGATTTTTTAAATACATTTTTCAACTATTAATAATAAAAACTTAATTTAAAAAAAGTATAATTCCCTTGGAAGAATTTCATCACTAATATTTTCGGTTGAATCTTTATTTGAACCCCCCCCGAAACTCCCGTCTCTTTTAATCTGAATCCAACCACAAAGAATGACAGGATTGATTAAACTTTAAATCTTGAAAAAGTACACCGACTAGTGCTTCAGTTGACATGCGGGGTGAAAGGATCAAGCTACACACAAACGTTTATTCTTAACGTATATTCCAAATTTATATCTGAATTATTCGACCACGGAAATATAATGATACATAAAAAATGGATAATTATTGTTCTGCTGGTCTAATAGTGTGTTTCAAGTTTAGGCGTATTCACATTGTTTTTTTTTCTCTGAGATTAAAGTTAAGATAAGTTAGAGTTTCTTCCAGCACCTATTAAAATCTGTAGCCGTCCGTTAAAGCCTGTAGTTGTGGTCTCAATCTCTTTATTTATCTTTTGTCAAAAAACCTCATTAACCCCTCCTTAGGCCTAGGATCAGTGCGGTGAATTAAAGAAGCGAAGTACCGTAGCGATAATGGTTGCGATGGGTTGGCCAGAGGTGATCACTTATCATCTGACAGGAGTCGTTGGCCGCTGTATTCTATACCTTACAGTTGAAGGACCAGGAAAAATATTGGAGGTTTTTGATCACAAAGTACTGTAGTGTCAAATGATTTTCCCATTCGTAATTTCAACATCGAACTTGGCAACGAAACAATTAAAACTGACATTTTGGAGGGAAAGTGCGGATCAGACGCACGACTGGTGATGTTGGCGGTACAACGTCGTGCTCTTCCCAGGCCTAAGTCCTTCCGGCGCGGCGTGGCACCGATCAGGAAAAGTCAATCCCAACTTACATAAAGTAATCTGAGGATTGACGTTTCACAATATGAGATTAGACGGTGGTCTACCCAACGGCTAAATCTGGCTTGCGCTTCGAAATAGCATTGCTAAGATGAGAAATCGATGTTGCAGAAGTTCAGAGGAATCCCTTTTTGAACGAATTATATAAGCTACGGAATTTGATAGATACACAATTTGTACAAACTGTTTTGACTTGTTTCGATAAAATATTTGCGTCTCAGGCAACGGATACTCTTTAATAGCACAGTCAGCCTTAATTTAAATATTTTACCGTTGCTGTTGAATATAGTTTCTATGTGTTTGTAAAGCTGAATTGGTTGGATTTTGTCATAACAAGATAGTTCCATTACTATACAAGACGTACTGGTACGGTGAGGACGTCCTTTAATCAAGCTACTTGTAGCAGTGATGGTCGATGGGTGTAGTGTTCTCTTGGGTGGATCAACGTCTGTACTATTGAATACTACGTGAATCCGAAATCAATCATCATCATCATGATTAGACCAGTTTGTAATTCAGAGACAGTATTTTGGACTCCACGTTAAACTGTAAGTCCCTTGATATGCCATTGGCTGTTGGGCTATTATTTACAGATCTGTCTAAAGAACATGTCAGCCTTAGTCAGTAACAAGACTACATAATCGTGCCACAATCATCCTACATTCATTTCTCATTCATACTTGGCTTGAAATACCTACCTGGCTAGGTCTCCATTTCAGTCAAAAGTAGAAAAGTATAAGAAAAAAGTATGATAAGAGGATTTAAGATGCATCAGTAATTTACAGGTCATTATAAGCATGTTTTAATTGAAAATTTAACAAGACGTTATCTAGTATATTATAATAACGGTTTGGACCGTTCCCTCGGCACGCGGCGGCCACATCAAGAAGCGTTTTGCAGACGCCTGTATAAACAGAGGCACGTTCGCGTCTTCACCATTACCCTACTTTTCCTCGTCGCATCCCTCGTTAACCCCCTTGGCCCTCACGTAGCTCGGAGCCGAGGGCGGAGGCCCGGTAGCCCGAGGGTCAAGGTCTGGGGTCCGAGGGCGTGAACTTGGAATTGTAGGTAATGTGGGTAAACCAGGCGGAGGAGGTGAACAGATGTTAAACGATATTATATATTAAGTTTAACCATCTTTGATAAATTATTTTTGAAATTTAATTAAAAACGTATCGAAACATTGATTTTAATTTTCTTGTGTTCTTCTTATCACCTTATACATTTTTAAGAGGGTAAGTTATTTGTGTAGTTGTAGTGCATTATAAAATCTAAACCATCAAATTGTTGGATTTTCTCATGAACATCCAACAATTTGACTAACATTTCTTTATTTTCGTCTCTACCTACTTGTACTTAATAGTTACACATTATATTTAAAATTACGTTCTGAAGCAAACATACCTCAAAAAGGAAATAAAAGTTATGAAGGATTGTAGAGAATTACGAGGTGGAATAATGGGTTTATAAATATTGTAAACGTAGGAAAGGGGAAATAATTATTTGAAAATTCTGTATAAGCAAATTTACATCCAGGCTAGGAATGAGAGGACGGAAAAGGATTTTATCTTCAAGCCAAAAATCCCTGAGAGTCCTCAACATTTCGTTCATAGGTAGCCTACACGCAATAATCCTGGATCATTTAGGGTACATGCTATTTGGTTACATGTAAAAATCTAGGGTTATTTTTGGGTATATGTGAAAATCCGGGTTTTTTTGGGTAAATAATCAAAACCACATAATTACATACAATAGGATACATGTAGTTTGAGTATGTATAAAAACCCTGGTTTCATTTAGTGTACATGTGATTTGGGTGCATGTAAAATCCTGGTTTCGTTTTGGGTACATGTTTGCGAAAGACGGATAGTAGTTCATCTCTTCGTATAGTATACGATCAGATCTTGCTATGTAAGCATATTTTTTCTTGTACACTCCTTCCAGGTAGACAGTAAGAAGGTAAAACCACCACCAAAGTTCCAGGTCATATAGGATGTTCAAAAGCTCACTCGAGGGTCAAGACCCCAGAAGAGACCCACGTTTGGTAAAAGTGACAAAAAATTATGTCGCTCTGGTTAGCTAAAGACTTGTGACAGACTTTTTTGATGTACCAGACTTCACCCCTTGACCTAATTAAAAACCAGTCGTAGATCCAAGGGCTACGGACCGAATAAAGTTTGAATATAAAACTTTGAAGAAGAGGTAATAAACTCCTACATAAGTTTAAAACAAGTGGTTGCTAAAACATTGAAATGAAGGACAGGTCCTAAATGTAAATGTCACTTGTCTGTTGCATGGGAATAAATTGATCGTTTCGAAATTCTCAGACGAAAGTGAGAAACGTCTTAAACGGCTGGTTTTAAAACTAAAATTACCGTGGAATCTGTTGAAAGGTCCATTGTTACGTCAGCGTATCCGTGAAACACGTGTTCTGTTGTCATTGAACCGTTGATTTTAGAACTGAAATGTCACTGCGTCGTTATGTTATTTTGTGATGGGGAAGGTTTTCCACAATTTCAGCTAACTTCTTATAGGAAATATAACTATTACTGTGGCTATCGATGTCCAAAATCTAGGATGGAAATATTTAAATTACGTGTAAAGGATCATTTGTGGATTTGTGTCGAAGAAACAGGTACAATGCTCCTTCTGAAGAGGGTTTTGGACTGATTTTGTGATATCTTATTTTTAAAAGAAAATAAATTGTGGAATACTACAGATCTTTATCTCAACCCAAAACCAATATGAGGGAAAAGTCAAAAGGGACCAGGGTTTTCAACAGTAAAAATATTGTGTTTTGATTAAGTGACTATTTGAAGAATATGGAGTTATTTTAAATACATTTTACTACTCAATGCGAGTTCAACGAGTGTTTTTCGTGTATAAGTTAAGCTTTACTCTTTAAAGTCAAGAACGAAGAACGTATATGAACGAGAAGAGTCATACTTGATACTTACTTACTTGATACTTGCTTTCTCCGTCCATAGGCTCTTATCGAGTGTTGAACAGGTCAATGTGCCATAGGACTATGGCCACCCTAGGGTTAGGTAGGACTGGTTAAGTCCATTGTGTAGATGTAGGGTAAGGTTAGTTTAGGTAGCTTTCTAGGTGTTTAGGAGTTCACAGGCTAGTGTACATGATTTCAGGTGGTCTGTTAGGGTGCTCAAATTGTAAGAACAGTGTCTAGCTAAATAGTTCTTGAGTGCCGACTTAAGTCAATGACTATTCCAGTTACAAACTTGATTGGTAGAATTTTAGTCCTTGGTATTGTGGTTTCCTCTCAAAGATGGTCAGATTGTGGGGTTCAGAGTGCTTGTTCTTAAATCTAGTGTTATAGTTGTGATTTATTAAATTATGGTCCAAAGGTGTTGACTCCTAACATAGGTCGAGACTTCATAAAAATACAAAGAAGGAACTGTCAAAATACCCAATTTTTCGAAAAGATCTTTACAATGTGCCCTGGTGGTAATCTAAAGATGGCTCTAACTGTTTTTTTGCAGGACAAAATTTGTATCCTCCCCAGAGAATGATGGTTCTTACATTAGCTTAGATAACCATTATGAGACCTATTCGTTTTTATTTTAATCATTTAAAAATGTTTGTTTTGACAATGACTGAGAATTAACACATTAAACCAGTCTGATTCAAAATTGTAACTGACCTTACTTGGACGATAATATTTCGACATAATGTCTAATCATTTTCTAAATGACGTCACATGTGCAAACGGGTCCCAAGACATCAGATGACTATCATGGACAGGCTGTCATTACACTTGTACCATTACCATATGTTAAGCAACGACGATTTGTCTGTGAGAAGGTCATAGGCTAACAATAGCTAAGACTGGCTAATGGGAACATGTAATTGTAGTCCTGCATATGGTCACATACAGAAGCGTGGAGGTCTATTGTGAAGTATTCCTGTTATAAATTTATATGATCATTTTGTTTTGGATTGAACAAGACTATCCAGGTTATGCAAAAACAGTAATTCTTTAGATCACTCACTAAAAATTCTTCCTCTGGTTACTCGCCAATAGTATTTTTCCTCTTTCGTTTTAAATATCTCGTCTTATTGGTGAATAACTTTTTTGTATGTCGTTTAATATAGTTTTGTTGTATAGTATAGTAAAAAACATTTCATTTAGACATATCCATGATCTAACCTATTTCCCAAAGGGAAGTAAATACAAACATTTCTAATGTGAGTTGAGCTACTTAGGACTCGATACTAATTTAATAAAAAACTTTTACACAGATCAAACTAAATACCTCCTAATATGGTACAGCCGGATGATCGTAAGATGCGTAATCTTGTGGGTTGAGGTAAATTTGTACATAGGTTTCATTAAAAGCTATCACCATGATGATCACAATGATTGACAATGATCAATTGTCATAGGATAATTAATTGTGGCCTGAATAAAAACTGTGTTAATTACACGAATAGTATAGAAGAACTCCACTAATTTACTTGTATAATTTATAGGTTGATCGTTTTTCAAGTAAATGCCAAAACGGAAAAATATTCATACATTATCCACCCCTGGACAGAGAGAAATGTCACTCCTAAAAAAGAGGGAGCCCCCTATCTAATTCCCATTAAAAAATATTTCAGAGGAACATTTTAGTTAAATATTAGTATTTTTAGGTGCTTTTATGAATTCACTCAAATTTATTCTTGAAAGTTTTTATGAAATACTAGCTGACCCGGCGAACTTCGTAACGCCTCACAGTAAACACTTGTTAACTTTAAGATTGGCCATGTTCTGAAGTCGAATAGCAATACGGCTTCATTGTGAAAGGTTATATATTCTGGGTCGCTGCATAGTGAATAACAATACTGAAACGATAAAACATATTAATATCATTCCCATAAAACAAATAAATCTGAGTGGATTAATTCACAATTTTCAAATCCAATCCAAACCCAAACGAAACCTAACTGTAATACGGCTTTTATGGGAAAGATATACAACAGCTGATTATTATAATAAACGTAATAATATAAACATTGTAATTATCATATAAACACGTGACTTTAATCAGACAGAAAATAAAAATATATATACATAATCCCCCAAAACCGTTAACTATTAACGTGGTGATTAAAGCTGTTCATTTTTTACAGTACACATTTACTTCATAGTTTAACATTAATGAATAATTCAGATGACATTGGATAGTAAAGCATACGGTATTGCTAATGGAAAGTAAACCAATCAGCTGTAGCTAAGAAATCAAATGTTTTCATTGTAGACAATTTGTAAACAAACTTACTCTCCATAAGGTTAACATTAGAAATTTAAAACGCCATAAGATGGAAACTTATGGGGTTTTCGATAATATTTTTTCAGTAAAACCTTCCCGGACACATATAGAGCAACTTCCTAAAATTTCATGGCGATCGGATGAGTAGTTTGGCAACGCATAAAGGACATACATACATACAGACAGACATACATTCAATTTTATATATAGAGATACCATTGCGTGATTATCTTATTATTTACTATCTTACAAGTAAAATTCCAATAAATTCATTTAGTTACTCAAAAATCTTTCATAACCTAATTCCTTCCTTAAAGAACGGCACTCGATGTCAAGGAAGAGATTCGATAACGATATTTCTTATGGCGTAACTGGGAGGCCCCTGAAGGGAAGACTCAAAGTTATCACCACCTGTTATCTAAAACCACCTGCTTTGTTGGCGAAATCAGCTGATCTACTGTATCTGTTTTGTTGTTGAGCAGAAATCAGCTGATCTACTGCATCAGACTTTTACTTTCAACCCACGTTCACCGTAACCCGATCGTGATCAGGGATCCGTCTCCCTTTCCCAGGAAGAAGGAGAGAGATGCATCTCCAACCCGACATGTGTACTGGAACTACTGGCTAGATAATATCTAGTATCTTGGAAAGAATCATTCTAATAAGATCAATAATTAATAATTAACCTATTTTTCATATAGGTTCCAACATTTATTTGAACGAGAACATTTTCAGAGTAAATTTACCTTGAAATAGCAAGTGTCCAAGGAAAAGTCCTCTATTTATAGAATCTATTATCATATTAGTTTTTATTTGATACAAAGAAATATATCACTCTATGACTCCTTAGCCGTGACATGTTAAACTGAATTCCATACCGACATCTTCAGTTGAATTTATAACATGATTATCGTGCGATATTGTAGCCTTGTTAATGACTAAGGCTGACATGTTCCTTAGACAGGACTGTTATTTTATAACCCATTAACTATTGACATCTAAAGGATCTACAGTTAATGTGAGATCCGAACCTCAATTTTTTCGGAATCACCAACTAGTAAAATTATGAATATGGTCTTTGTTGATGAACGTATCCAGTGGTGGGGGTGTCAATCTACACCAGAGAATGCCATAAGTATCCAAAATTCGTGACCTCCACGTAATCCAGAGTTTCCAGTAATATAAATGTAGAACAATATTTTCCTCCAGTTTAAATTCCATGTCGAGCAATTTAGGTGCACACCACCGCCATAAGGAAGTGACCCTTGGTTATTTCCTCTCTGTGGTTCAACCTACACGTTTTCCTGTTGCAAAGATCTCTAGTAATGACAGCCGTCGTAGCTGAGATGATCTAGGAGCCACTTTCCCAATCCAAACACCACCAATTGAGCATTCAGCAAGGGATCTGTATTATTGCCACTATCTCACTAGGTCATCGCCCTGCTCTTCTCTTAGCCACGGCCTACCAGAGTTCATCGCTTTCTTCTGATCGTAGCCACAATAGATTTTTCAACGATATTCTAAATTTACTCAATGCTGAAAACAATTGTAATATGCCAACAATTAGCCGAAGGGTGCTTCTAAAATAGACAACTTGACCTTTGTTCGAAACTTGTTATGCCATGTTTTGAAAACAACAGTTGAATTTATTTCCTGTTTGCCAGAGGTTTGTTTGTAATCAATTATCTAAGACGGAGAAAAATAAACAGTTAATCATCAAATATCAATTAAAAGTAAAAATAAAATGTCGAGTATTAAGTATTTTTCTTTAAGTAACAATCCAGTATCAAGAAATACTGTCTTCTAGGTGGAGAGAAATAAATAGATAGGCAAATACAGAGAAATCTTGAACAATTTCATCAAGGTGAGACTAAGAGTTTATGCAAAGTGCTACTTATGGGGTTCTCGTAAGAAATTTTAGAAAAAATGGACTATTTTGAAGCACATCATTTAACGAACATTTAGACTATTTTAGTGCACACTTTTCTTAGGAACCAATAAAGATAAAGAAATGCGATCTTCACTCACTGTTTTCGCGGTTACTTAAGCACATTTTAACACAGGATTTCTTAATTTATTTTAAAAGCCTTTATTTTTTTATAAAGTAATTTAAGAAAAATTTAACATAAAAATACTTAAAAAACATTATAACTCTAGAAAGAAAATCGAAATTTAAACCCCCTGTGTTAAAGTGTGTTTCAGCAACCAAAGAAAAAGCTAGTAAAAATTGCATTCAATTATCTTTATTAGTTTCTGAGATAGGTTTTCACTAAAATAGCAGATTTGACATGCACGGTTTTAGACTTGCAAACCCTTATATGAAGTTTTCAAAAATTATTTGCTTTTACGTCGTATTTAATCTTATCCTTAATTTGTTAATAGTGCCTAGTTACAATTAGATACAGTATAGTTTTAATTTACTAAATTTTAACACATTACACATTTGTGGTTACACTGATCACACGTCAGAGGTTCTTTCACACCGTGTGAGTTTAAACAAGGATGCAACAGCGGTCTCGCTTTCTATTTTAAGAGCGAGAGTAAAATTAAGCACAATTTACGCGATTTACGTGATCGTGATTCTCGAGACTTGCGCTTCACACTTCACACATCGCGACCTCCCCTGTCTAAGCCCCAACCCCAACCTTCGAACCCAGCTTTCCACCTCGCGAAAGTCTAATGATCGAGGTTGCATGTTTCACCGTCAGGTGGCGCATGGATCAATCCTGTTGTTAGAAACACGTTGATTAAACGCCGCCACGAAACGGTTACCTCAAGGGTACGCTTTTGGTCCGATGCTCTTTTTCACACAACTGCATTCAAATTATCTGTTAATTTTATAGTATGCATAAATCGAAGTATTAAAAAACATTAATTGTGATTGTATAAGACATGAAACACAGTATTATTTCATTGGTATACTTTCATATACAATAATTAGTTAAATTACTGAAATTGCAACATGTCCAGGTATTTTAAGCCAAGTAAGAATGAGAAATTAGAGTTGGATGATTGTAGTCTTGGAGTCGTTTACAGAACTAACTGATAATTAATAGACAAACGGTAAATGGCACATCTAAGGGACCTACAGTTTAACATGGAGTCTGAACCACTGTTTTTAAATGACAAACTAGTCTAGTTATGAGGATGATATTTGCGGATGGACTTGTTATTCAATACTGAGAATGTTACTCCACACCAAAGTTAATACGTAAGGATATATGTAATTTTATGTAAGAAGCATTAGTTTTAAACAAGTTGAAAGTTTTACTTATTTTACTATTTTTATATTTTAGTTTCTGTATTCAGCTGTAACTACCGAGTTTGAGACTCAATTATTGTATGTTACAGTGAAATAGTTCAGAAGTACTACCCATTATTTATTTCATCTTATTCAGCATATCTTTGCTTTAAACGAGGCATTAATATAGTTTGTAACTTGGCATGCACTAACTATTTAGTTGATTTTTTTTATCTTACTTCAAGTGAAAATTATTTGACCTGAATGAGTAACAAAGGTTTTTTGTAACTCGTTGAGAATTCCTTCGACAAAAGTGTTCTATAAATAAACACCCCTGTAGCCAGCAGGCACGACTTTGCACTTGCGTTCATCTTCACTCGCAAACTCTGAGAAATTATTTAAGAAAATTAAAAATAATAGTGTTGTAGTTTAAAATGACCTTGACTCGCCCTTGGCCGGCGCCGTTTTGTTATCTCAGAGTTAATGAGAGTTCTGTAGGTCCTCCGTCTCATTGTTTGTCTCATTGTCTAAATCTCATTGTCTTTTCATTGTGCCCAGTAGATTCCAGAAGCCTCCTTTAATTTAATAAATGCGTAGTCATCTTCAGATTGATTACGCATGGCCTGAGGACTCTATTGTGGAGTGGAGGAATCCGCAGGAGTTTCGTAATCTGGGGTCAACACTTCAGCTGATCGAATGGTCTGACAGTTCGCTAGAGGGTTTATAAACCCTAAAAAGTGTTCTGAATTTTTCTTCTTGTACTTACGCAGATTAGATTAGATTAGATTATTGAAATGGCGACCTATCCTAAACCGACCGACCTAAAATACCTACCTTGTAGTATGTAGGTATTTTAAGCCAAGTATGAATGAGGATTTAGTGTAAGATGATTGTGGCGTGATCTTGTAGTCTTGTTACTGACTAAGGCTGACATGTTCCTTAGACAGGACTGTTAATTAATAGCCCAACAGCCGATAGCAACTAAGGGACCTACAGTTTAACGTGGAATCCGAACCACGGCCTCTGAATTACGAATTGGTCTAATTATGAGGATGGTCTTTGCGGATTAACGTAGTACATATTCAATAGTGCGGACGTTAATCCACACAAGAGAACGCCACACCCACCGACCATCGCTCTCAACCATCCACAATTCGTGACCTCCAAGTAGCTGGATTACAGGATGACGCCACCATCCCAGTCATTTTATAAGTAAGAGGCATTTTATTCGAGCCAAGAAATGACACCACGGAAACGCTTTTTGAGAAAGCGGCCGTAGCTCAAATATCCTGGGATTTGAAACCGTGACCTCTTGCACCGAGGTCCAATACGCTAACCACTAGTCCAGCAAGATACTTTACAAGTGTGATAACAAAATTGAGGCGTGAGTAGAGAAAATTTCATAGAACTTACTATATTATCCATCAAAGTAATCGAATATAGTACTGGGTGTGCAGGTTTGTGGCAGAAAGGGGTGTTTTACATGGTAATATATGTTTTTATTAAGGTTGTCACGTAAGTAAAATTACAGCCATTTTCATTTCAAATCATGGAACTAATTAAGAGAGTTATACCAAATCCTAAACTATCCACAATTCGTGATCTTCAAGTAGGTGGATTATAGGACACGCCCAGTTGGTTAAGATATATGGTTAAGATAGGAGTTTGTAGTTGGGTACTGCCACTTTGATGTAATATAACAACAGTATGCTATTCAAAGTTTGTGTTTTGTTTAAGTAACATACAGAAAACTCCAACTTTTTTAGAAAAAACTATTTCTGTTTCCTAAAGTCACTGCTTTAGCTGATATACCTACGTGAAAGATTATTGTCAGACGGTTTAAGTTTTCAATCATTTAAAAATAAATGAAAGCAAGTGATTATTTATAGATGATTGATCGTTTCACAACCGCTCCAAACAGCTGATTGACAGAGACCAAGCCTAGCTATGACATCAAGGTTCATGTCACCATTACTTATAGCAATAAATCTGTAATGAAAGGTTCAAAGAGTAATGTCCGGTGCCAATCCATTAGTTCCTATTGTTTATTACTTTTATCGTCGAAGAAATTATAGTGGCATTGTCGTAAAGAACAAGACCGGTTGCGCAGTCTCTCGACAGAGTGCGCGGCGATCGTCACGTGAAGTTTTTTGACACCATTAATTAATTTTAAATTTTAGAGGTTACAGAAATTCTGTCCAGGCACTGAGAGTAAATTTGATATTTTGTATAGCTAGGATGTAATAGATTCATGGGGATCGGTAATGAAACGGTATTATTCGTTTGTTTCCACTTCTTGTTATCGCATGTTAAATGATTTTTGTTACCTATCATTGTCAAAAATATTTGAGTTACTAAACAACAGCCTAATTTCGTTATGTGTTAACTTTTAAAGAAACCTAATCTTACTTGAAACATATTCACCGAAACTAAAACTAATTTAAAAATTACATAAGACATAAGATATTTATTGATCCCTAATGACTGCTTAGGGATCAATAAAGGCAATATGTCTCCATAAAACTATGACGTCAAAAAGGATAAACTTGCAAATACATCAAGATGAAACGGCAAATAATACATTAATAATTAAATATAACATACATTAGATCATGTACAGTCATATCAAATCTCAGTCAATTATATGGAAATGATAAACTGATGTGAATTAGATTAGATTATTGAAATGGCAACCTATCCAGGTAGGTATTTTAAGCCAAGTAGACTATGAATGAGAAATGAGTATAGGATGATTGTGGCGCGATCTTGTAGTCTTGTTATTGCCTAAGACTGACATGTTCCTTAGACAGGACTGTTAATTAATAGCCCAACAGCCGATGGCTACTAAGGGATTTACAGTTTAACGTGTAATCAGAACCACTACCTCTGAATTACGAATTGGTCTACTTATCAGGATGGTCTTTGTGGATTAACGTAATATTCTATAGTGCGGACGTTAATCTACACAATACAACATACACCCACCAACTATCGCTGACAACTATCCACAATTTGACCTTTAAGTGACTGGATTACAGGACGTCGCCACCGCCCCAGTCAAGCAAATACAATATTAATTAATTTCGTCCATGACTATAAATAAAATAATAGCCTAATCAAAATAATTTATACAACTAGGTATTTCTCTAATATCCTAACAAGTAACACAACTACATTCTACAGGTATTATATGCAAAACTAAAGTAAAACTTAATGACTCATAATCCAAATATTTATTTAGGAAAAATATCAAATCTATACGTTATGCACTTCTCAAAATAGCATATCGTGTAAATATTTCCATACGGGAAACAACGGGAACATAAAAATATGAGAGGAATAAACCACTTGGACGTCGAGTTTGGAGGACGGGTGACACGGGAGGGTGGCGTGGGTAGAGGCTGTAAGCGAACAGCTGGGAGTCGGTACCGGACACGCTCATAGCTCATTTGACCACGCTCCGCATTACGGTACCGACTTTAATCTTGTCGACTAAAATCAGAATTATGTCTTTGCATTGTTAGTCTATTTCCAATAGAAAAGTGAGCTATTCATGTGACCCGCATGGTGCAATTACATCCGGGACCGAGATAGAAGTTCATAACTCAACCCCCTGACCACGTTTTGGGGGATCATTCAAAATCGTATTGACATGATAACGTTTCAGTTATTGTCTGGTTATTATAACATTCGGTGGAGTTGTTCCTGTAATATCTTTTACGAGTTGAAAGAAAAAAAATAATAAGGGTAATTATTGAAGCAAAAAACATTTCACTGGTAAGTTACTGTAAACTCACCTCGCTAGATTGTTTTGTAAAAAAGCATTAAATTACAATTTAACTGCAAATAAATATGAAACTACAAGGAGAAAGATTGGTGTCTTACTGTTTGCTCACAAAATTCTTAAATTATCAAAGTCATATAAATCATACATCATAAAAATCATATATCATATGAATTAACACAGAATGGTTGGAAATATTTAATTATTCTCTTGTTACTATACAACTCAGCTTGAGGTTAAAATATTTTATTTTTATTGTATGGATAAGATTAGATTATCTATATGACAACCTACCCAGGTAGGTATTTTAAGCCAAGTATGAATGAGAAATTAGTGTAGGATGATTGTGTCGCGATCTTGTAGTCTTGTTACTGACTAAGGCTGACATGCTCCTTGGAAAGAACAGTTAATTAATAGCGCAACAGTCAATGACATATCTAAGGGACCTGCAGTTAAACGTGGAATCCGAACCACTGTCTCTGAATTACGAATTGGTCTAATCATCAGGATATCTTTGTGGATTAACGTAGTATTCAACTGTGTGGACGTTAATCCACACAAGAGAACACCACATACACCCACCATCGTTCACAACTATCCACAATTCGTGACCTCCAAGTAGATGGATTACAGGACGTTGCCGTCGTCATTGAGTTCAAAAATATAAGGCCTCACAGTAACTTAATCTTCTATGTAGCAGCTACAGTATCCTAACTAGATGTTCAAGACTACCAGAAACTACTGTATGTACTTCTAGAATGCAGACTAGGGTGGCAGAGTCTCCTCTAATACAGCTTCTTGAAAGTTACGGGTTGTGGATAAATGAGCGGTGGTCAGTGAATGTGACGTTCTCTCGTGTGGATTAACTTCCGCACTACAGTATTGAATATTACGTTCATCTGCATAATTAGACCAGTTCGGAAGTCAGAGTTAAACGTGTGGCGGATTTTACGAAACTGTAGATCCCTTAGTTTCTATCAGCTTTTGTGCCATTAATTAACAGCTCTGTCCAAGGAACATGTCAGCCTCAGTCAGTAACAAGACTACAAAATCGCGCCTCAACTATCTTACACTCATTTCTCATTCATACTTGGCTTAAACTACCTACCTGGGTAGGTCGCCTTTTCCGAAGATAGTAATAGCAATAACGATTTACCGTTCATAGAAGAAAGCGAATATTCCACAAGAGACTTGCAGAAGAAGGACACTCGGTTAAAGTGAACGTGCCGAGAGAAAACTAGAGAGACAGGAGGCTTGTGACAAGTTCTCAGAATCGCACTCGGACACCTGATTAGAGAGCCGGCAGCAGCTATGAGGCACTCCGACTGCTTTTGGTTTTGTTATAGGTTTCAAGATGAAAACTAATTTATTTAATTTCGGAATAACTCCGACTGCTCACAAGACAATCGACAGTATAGCTAGTGTACAGCAATGCCTTCGCACAGGAAAAGAACTAAACAATACCCCTCGTTGCAGCAGACCTGCGTACTCCTTTTCTCCATAACATTAACATGGGAAAGATTATTTAGGTTTGCTGCTGTGAGGATTACTGAAAGTAGGCATTTCTAGCATAAATAATATTTATTTTGACCACTCATACAAATTTTCATACACATCTGTCCGTAAATAAAGCAGTTTGCCTATTGTCCACATAATTGTTTCTGTGGAAAGTTAAAAGAATGATAATTCATTTCAAATATTATATAGTTTTGTAGTTCAGATAATATGTACAGTATATCATTAAATTATTAGTTGCTAGAGTAACTGATCATAAGCATCTTAGTAAAAATTCATTAGATAATTTAAAAATAGGTCTCAGTACGAACCTATTGAAAACCATTATAAAAATGCTGATTTTCATGTCTTTTTCACATAGGGTACCAACAAATGGCTTTTTTTAATGAGACCTGTATACAAATTTTAAAATAGCTCCGGTTCTCAGTGTTAAAAATGATACAACTACAGCAATTAATTTTAATTGGATCAGTAAACCACATTTGTTACCAGCTTATGTTATGCCTTTATTTGTAACCAAAGACATTGACTCTGTTGCGGCGTAATAACACGTTTAATGATACATTTATGAGAAACATCCTAATACGCCATGTGCGTCGATTGTGGTCAGTGAGTAAATCGAATCATTCCATTAAGGTTTCTCCTTAACCTCGTCTATTTAATAGAATTAAATCCATTTTAGGAAACTCTTCTACACGAGGTAATCCAAATTCAGAGTTGTGCAATAATGGAAACTGATATTACACAATTTCAACGATTTATTATGTCAAAGGTTATTGAAAATAGGAAAACACTCTGTAGTTCCTGTTATGCAGACAATTCCTTCTGATAATTTAGACGAAAATCTTTTAAATACTCGGATGTTGGTCACAGTACGTTGACAAATTTTCTATCTACTTCGATTTACTCATTGAGGTAGAAAAAAACTATTAAATCTAAATAATTGATTAGTTATTTCTACAGAACATTTAAAATAATTGATAGTGGCGTTGGTTATAAATTACTAGTATTATTTCTTGCATTTTTCCAACGCGTTTGGTTTTTAACTTTTGAATTTGTTTGCCTCCATAAAAGTCTAATCCCTTAGCAAATTGATTTTGAAATTTTAACGTTATATTTGTAAAGTTAAATTGATGTTTGTATATATTGATGTGACAATGCCTATTCCACCTTTATAACTGTGATCAATGATTAATGATTAATCAATAAGTTACCTGATTTGAATGGTCTATATAACGTTTTGAGAGGTGGGAAAACTCTTCCGTTTTCAAGTGATTACTTAAGAATTTACGTGTAAATTAAACGGGGTTTAATTGTAGAAATTCTCAAACTGACGCATTGGAAAAGTTCCATGAAGATAATATTATTCAATATCTTTTTTTGGACTTTTCTAATGCGTCTGTTTTTAACTACACAACGTTTCTGGAGTTGGAGAAGCTACTTCCGTTTTCATCTACTTACCTAATAATAATTTACATAAAAAATTAAGTTTCAGTTAAAGTTTTAGTTTACCTAAAGTTTTACAGTAATTTACATAAAGTACTTTAACAGTTTACAAAAAGTTTAGGTTCATTCTTTAATGTAAATTATTAGGTAATTACTTGAAAAACGGGAGGTGTTTCTCCACCCATAGAAACGTTGTGTAACTAAAACACAGATGCATTAGAAAAGCCCAATGAAAGATGTTGCATAGTTAATAACCAACGCCATAATGAATTTTAAAGATTCTAATATATATTCTAAGAATCAGAATATATTCTAAGAATATATTCCTAAGATATATTTGTAACTATTATTTCTTTCACACTTTTGGCACACATGGTACTCGCTAAACGTGGCCATCAATAGAGTCTCAACAATGATAATGACCCTATGCGAGTCTTTGATTGTTGCGGTAGGTGTACGATTGGTGGGGGAGGGGGTCACGTGATTCCCACAAATTACGCAAGCGCCGAAACGTCCCAAAACACAGGTTGTCGCCGCCGCGACGTCCCGTTACCCACAATGCAACTCTGTCATTATCTTTCTATTACGTCCACCATTAGCAGCGATGGCCGACAGATCGCGTGTCGTGTTTTACATATGTGGGTCGCGGCTGATCATTCTTTGATGAGACTTGAATCAAAAGGCTTGCTATTCAGGGGGTTCCGAAATGGAGCATGCGTGAACGAGGTGTGGGGACAGACACGCTATACAGTAATGAATCGGGGGATCCGATTTGACCGGTTTTGTGATATAGTAAACGATTCATAACTAAAAGAATGTCGGTCACTCAGTCCAGAGCCACTCAATTTTGTGATATCTCGATACTAGATCCTTCGTCCTTTTGTCTTAATTTATTGGACCATTAGTAAATCCTGACTAATGAATTCTGGTCTTCATTATACTTACTATCCACTATACAATTTTCATTTTTATTCCTAGTTGTAGAATAAGGAGGATTTTTAGTGAATTTCCCATAGGGAAGAAGCTATTACCGTAGGTCTCATGGCAAAACTTAAGCCTGGGACCATGTTGTTTTTTGTTTTGAGGTGCCCAGAGGCAAAAAGCAATAGTCGTTAAAAACTTTATATAGCTTATATATATGTATATATGGTCGGTTACCCAGATATTAAAAAATCTCAACACAGTACGTTGTATTTTGGGGCTCAAATGTTAATCTTATGGAGGATAAGGAAAAATTAATAGTTTACTTTACTCAATAGTTTTGGAATAAACTTGGTATTTAGCTTCATGTGGTTGAGATCTATCCTTTTATGCTCAAAAATCATAGTTTTTGTGCTTATCATGGCAGCTAACCTGCATACTCTTTTCCCATGTTCATCATATAGAGAATAGGTAAACTCCTTTATTGATGGACAAATTTTTATGGAACTTGGTATAAATGGTCAAAAAATAAAAATTGTTTACGGTAAAAATGACTAATTTCAATGTTCCTCACAGCAGCAATCATGTATTCTCTTTCCCGTGTTAATCTTGTTGAGAATAGGCAAATAACCCACTCATATGATTCAGTATTTAAATTATCATTCAAGTATAGTATTATAGATGTTATCCTCATCAGTTATTCACTACTATTGTTTAACGTTTCTCTATTATTATTTTACTTTTAGCTTGTTCAACAATACCTTTATTATTACTAGAAACCATTTACTATGTTCTCATTGGATGTAAACCTAAATGAATAGGCTTTGCGGTTGGAATAAATAAATAAAATTCTCATATTTATAGACAAATATTGATAAAAAATTATCATATATTTTTATGAAATTATTTATTTGGAAATTCGCATATTCGGAAACTAAACATGTCCGCTTCGACGTGGTATTAGGCTCTCAGAGAGCTGAAACAACCCAAATTTATCTATATAGATTATTATTCTATTGGAATGTTTACAAACCAACCGAACGACGATCAGATAGCAGGGGGCATTAGCCAGTGCGCTGGTCGGCTCGAAAGCTAGACACATGTTTGGCTGCATTCCGCCAACAAAGCCATTTGTACATTCGTCAGGTGCAGCTGGTTTAACAATCACTACCAAAGAAGTCGAGTGAAAACAGTAGAGAACTTGGGATTTGACTGGAGTTTAGATTTTAAGAGTCTGCATCAGTGGTAGCCATCTTGGATTTTAGTCCCGTAAGAGCAATGTTAAATTCTGGCGCCTATATCTACTTGACCTATTGTCATAAATTAACGGAAGAGGTGTCAAATTAAAGGTATTTCAGTCCTCCAGGGCACCACATTACAGAACTTCTTATTTTCGCTCTCAATAAAAAAATAATGATGATTTATTTTGTAAAATATTCCTGGATTTTTGTTTTTATATCAAGTTAAATTTTCTGAACATATTAAAAAGTCATACCCTTGAGCCACATCTCATCAATGTACTTCCAAAGTTTTACATTGATACTTTGATAATGAACGCCACTACAGACGCCAAAGTGAAAGTATGTTCCCCCAGAATTTAACATTGCTCTTACGGGACTAAAATCCAAGATGGCTACCACTGATGCAGACTCTTAAGTGGTGCCCTATGTCTGTTAAGTCTGGCTTAAACTTACAAAAGATTTACTGGCAAATTAAATACATTTTTTTAATCAATTATTTTATTAAATAGCATATTAAAAGTAGAACAAGTTTATAAGGGAGGGTTCCGTTTTGCTTTCTTTTAGGCCTATTAGATACCTCACAGTCTGCTAGTGGATTTAGATGGGAAAATGTTATTTATGATGCATGTATTTAGCTTTAAAATAATACCTTTTTTAGTAAGTTCTGAGTAATTAAAAAACGCATTTTTTAACATGGAGCATCTTAGCTCTGGGACCAAAATTTGAAAAAAGAAGTCACGTCATTTGGTTATTTAGAATTGTTTAGAGGAACTTTAGTATATTATCGTATACTAAAGTATACGATAATATACTTTACACTCACAATACTCACTCTCTCTTCAGATACACTTTGAAATATACAATTATTGGCTGGAACGGAAGGTATATTTTAAAGAATAATAATGGTAAGAGTGATAGTGTTAGGTTTGATTTATTTGTCACTCAGGATAAATTAATATGAAAAAACAACTAAATTTTTTTAAATAGATATTTCTTAGCTCTAGTGGGATGAGTGTTAGTGATTTTCATGACCAAAATTTGAAACAGTGACGTAATTTGGCTGGTGACGTCATAGTTTGGTTATAACAACTGTTTAGATGAACTGAAAACATTCCCTTTAGCTATATCTATGATTTAACCTATTTCCCACAGGGAAGTATATACAATTTTTTTCTCGGTCATCGGTACAAAAACAGCAGGACCGCTCATCATGGACCAATAGAGCCGAGATAGACAGCTGGACACCGTTAACCGCATTAGTCACATGGGCAAGTCTGGCGACCGCTAGCGTTAGAGTTGACTGCATTTCACAATAGAGCTTGCTTTGGACATGATTTTAGATTAGACTAGCAGTAAGCCCGTCCTTTGTACGGTTTGTAGGATTCAGTTTAAAGAAGAAAGATCATCATACCAAAATGTAAACCTGAAATCCTAAACAAATCAATACAAATAAAATAAATCAATACCCTAACTTTTTAATACAGTATGATTTCGAAATGGATTTAAAATCAATAACTAATATAAACTAACTAATATTGATTTGACAGCTGTTTGTTTTTATTTCTATCTTTAAACTACAAAAACAGCTGATTATTACCAGTAGGTTATTCATTGAAAACTGAATCAAAATGCGAGTAATATCACGTAAAAGTGGGTTTTTAAATGCTCATTATATACTTTTCAAGGGGCA
This sequence comes from Nephotettix cincticeps, assembly GCA_023375725.1. Lineage (NCBI taxonomy): Eukaryota > Metazoa > Arthropoda > Insecta > Hemiptera > Cicadellidae > Nephotettix > Nephotettix cincticeps. The sequence continues at coordinate 51,345,736 of CM041787.1, forward strand.
GCGGGCGATTTAAAGCATTTGCAAACATTTTCTAGAATGTAGAGAATACATTAAACGTTTCATTGTAATCAGTTCTCCCGTTTTTACGGAGAAGACGTCACAGACAACCAGACAAAAATTGAGATAAGACCGATTTCGGCTTCTCTAACGCACGAAAAGTAAAAATAACTGAAAATGAATAATTCTGAGCAGTGTACAGAAAAAACTCTAATTTTATCTATATAGATTAGATCAGATGATTGAAATGGCAACCATACTACAATGTAGGTATTTTAAGCCAAGTATGAATGAGGATTGAGTGTAAGATGATTGTGACGCAATCTTGTAATCTTGTTACTGACTAAGGCTGACTTGTTTCTTAGACAGGACTGTTAATTAATAGCCCAACAGTCAATGGTAACTAATGGACCTACAGTTTAACGTGGATTCCGAACCATGGCCTCTGAACTAAAATTTGGTATTTTTTCAGTATATACTTAGCTTTAGAGCATTAAAGTGGGGTAATATGGCGTTTCTTAAGATCTTATTACGACATTTTTGAACGATTTTAACTTTTAATAATTTTCTGGATGAACCAAGTGAGGAGATCTATACCCTAATAACTGAAACTTCGTGTGTGTGTGTGTGTGTGTGTGTGTGTGTGTGTGTGTGTGTGTGTGTGTGTGTGTGTGTGTGTGTATGTGTGCGTGTTTATAGATTTGTACAGAAGTAGAGAGCCACAGCCTACCATTGGTCCGATAAGGTACATTTTGGATTGTCCACCGTATATCCTGGAGGTTTTTCTTCATTTTAAAAAATTTTGTTTTTAAGGGTAATTGGGTAGTTCACCCCTAAAAACTGGATTTTTTTCTAAAAGACCTCTTATCCTTTTAGTGAAAATATTATGGATATTTAGAATGATTGTAAAATATACGGTTCAAAAGCAATGAGCTTTGATTTTTTTTCCAATGCAAAGGAGCAATAAATTTTAAAATGATTGGACCAAGTCCATTAAAAATAGCTCAAACTTCGAAGCAAATTACTACCGAGAATCATTAATGTACGATTAACTTTTCCAAAGAAAAGTTAAATTTACTGTCAGTGATTGTTTTAGTATTTCTCATGGAAAATACTAAAAATAAATGTATGCAGTGTTTAGTTACATTACCCAATAAAACTCTTCCATAATGTTTGTTATTGTCCCCAGGGGGGTGAACCTCTCCCCCAAAATCTTTAAACTTTAACTAGGAAAGTGTGCGATAAAAGATTTATAGGCATTTCTGAACAATATTTTGTTATGTTGATAATAGTTTAGGGATATGTTCTACATAGAAGTAGTTTTTCAGTTTGAATTTGGAGGGAGAAAGTATATGTCAGTTGACTGATACCATTTTGTTTCACTATTTTGCCCCACTGACAGTGGCCAGCAGTAAGCTAGCTTCGATTCGACCTCTCGAACTCTGAACCTGCTCTCTCTTTGTCAGCTTTCGGCACTTTCTATACTCGTACATTGTTTATCGTCAGATGCTTTGTAGGCACTGCTTCGAGGCGTCCGTAAAGGTTAGAAGACATAAATGTGAACATATTTATTTCTCGCTCTAGATTTCAGGTCTCGGGGTCAAGATAGGAATTTCGTCGAGAAAATTATTACCTTACGAACTTTATGGTTATAGATTTGTTTTACATTATATTACCTTCTGTGTTGCCACCTACCATGTTATTTTATGCCGAACTTTGAATGAGAAATGAGTGTAAAATTATCCGAACCTCTTTTAACTCTGAATTACGAACTGATCTAATGGTCATTGCGAATGAACGTAGTATCCATTAGTGCAGTCGTTTATCCACACATTGGAATATCGAATCCACCGATCATCGATATTTATTCATAATTGGTGACTTCTACGTTATGCTAGTTATTAGTTTTGATTACTATCTATATTATTATTTATTTGTATGTTGATTAAAAATCATAATTATGGGCCAATAAAAATAATGTTATAGTTTACAGGTTTCCTTTCAAATACTTTTTAGCTAGAGCACTTGCAAACACCATCACAATATTTTTAATTTCCCCGAATGTAGTTCACCTCTTTTTTTGTTGCCTAATTATAGAGGTACTGCACTCATATCTGCTCCAAGATTAATTATTTACACTGTCACTACAACGTGGGCTTAAGTTTATCATCTGGAAAACGAGGGACGTTATCATGTTTAGGACAATGTTAATTACCACCATGGTCACATGCGGGTTTAATGTGTCTTCATTGAAAAGAGCACATCTACTTTTTGGGTCTTTAGATGTGGCTTTCTTATTCTAGTATCAGTGTTGTTCGATCATTATAGCAACAACCACAAAACTTGAAGGTTGCTATTCAATCATGTACAAAATCTTAACACAACCTTGCAAAAAAAACTTTTTTAACTTTGTTAAATGTGTGTTTTTGTGTATTTGAAGTGTTCAAATTTGAAAGTGTCAGAAGTTACTGTAATAAAATGTAAACTATGTAAATATTTTATATTCGTAAATAAATAGCCATGAAGAAAGTCTTTATGTAAAGATTCTACTTAAAAACGAGATCACCCACTATGACGAAACCTATTTTCATTGTTCCATACATTTTTTAGAAATATTTTGTGAAACCCTCATAAAAGAAAGTAATGAGTTCTCAAAAAATGTTTATATTTACTTCACTGTGATAAAAAGGTTAGATCATGGATATGTCTAAAAGGAGTGTTTCAGTTCATCTAAACAGCTGTTCTTTTAACCAAACTATGCCGTCACTAACCATATGTCGTCACTGTTCACTGTTCTAATTTTTTCGCGCAAATTGCCAACATCCCCCCGGGGTAAGAAATATCCGTGTCAAAATCCAGTTTTGAGGGATAGGTGCAACCTTTTTTTTCTAAAAATCACTAAACATGTGATCTAAAAAACGGCTGTCGAATTAAAATAAATATTTGGTTATATTGAACAACGATTTTAAACGTATTTTTAAATTATACTATATTAAAATTTTATTTTAGCGTTATTAAGACTGTATCAATCATACACATTTTCTAATCGAAAAAATAGTAAATTATTGAGCTATGGATTTATCGTTCCTTTTATAGTATCTTGCTGTCTTTACACTAAGTCGTACAAAGGGGCTAACTGCTAGTGAAGGATACACTGCGTGTGTCTGAACAGTAGATAAACAGACACATTTCTCTCTTCCACCTCACATGATGAAAGGAAAGTGGACGTCAGCTGTGGCCCGATGTTGAGACAATGGATACATCCAGGAGGAAGAGTGGATGGGAAGTCCACTCCATTGTTGCCCAAGAGTCCAGATAACATCTCACCTCTAGACCTGGAGCACGTTCATCTGAGGACGTGGAGTTCCCACAGGACCTTTTTGTAGTTTAATGGAATCATTAATTACAGTTGTAAACGTGTCCGAGCATCGTACGTGGATAGTCGTGGAGCCAGTGAAGATAAAGCTAAATAAAGATGACTTCGTAATTTGACACCAATAAAACTACCTCATAACTTGAGAGTATACGTGGAGAGGTATGTTGTTTAAAATAGTATGCGATTTCAATACTTCAGTTTCAATATATGAACTTTTTAGTTGACTTTTCTCCAATGCTTAAAACAGCCTGGGTGGCTGTATGTTATAGTGCACGACTTGAAATTTTAAGGTCGGCGGATCAAAATCGAATCAAATCGCGCAAGAGTTAAATCAGAAACCAGTCACCATTTTATCATTGGGATATTAATTTCTTAATACAAGGTTGACGTTAGGTAGAATCAAGACCAAAGTTTGGTTCCCCATCAAAACGTAAAAAATTCAAAAGCGTAGAAAGACACAAAACCCCCTTCTACGGTTTCTGTTTATTCATAACATTTAACAACACACGAATAATTGCTATTTGTGTTCTTTTGATTGGATTAACGTCCACACTATTAAATACTACGTTAATCGACATAGACCAACATCATAATTATACCAATTGGTAATTTAGTGGCAGTGGTTTGAACTCCACGTTAACTGTAGGTTCTTTAGATATGCCATTGACTGTTGGGCTATAACTGTAATTAACAGATCTGTAACTCAGCTGAAAACAACAAACACGATAAATAGATTTTCTCATTTGGTTCATCCAGCAGTTATTAAAAGTTAAAATCGGTCTTATACATCGTAAGAAGATCTTAAGAAACGCCATATTCCCCCACTTTTTAAAGCTCTAAAGCTAAGTATCTACTGAAAAAAGACCACCAATTCGTAGTTCAGAGGTTCGGATTTCACGTTAAACTGTAGGTCCATTAGTTACCATCGGCTGTTGGGCTATTAACTGTCCTGTCTAAGAAACATGTCAGCCTTAGTCAGTAACAAGACTACAAGATCGCGCCACCATCATCTTACACTCATAACTAATTTAAGCATAAGTCGTAATAACACTTAGCCATACGTAGTATCATTCGTAAGTCCACTAAATCAATGAGCACAAGCAGCGCCCGAGGCGGACATGCGCCATTCCTAAGCGTCCTGGGCGTGCGAACAGTCCGTCCCGGCCGTTAATTTAATAAACGCCCAAATTATGGCAATTCCGCCGCTAGCGGGATGTGGTCGTCCGGGCCTCGGAAACAGCTGACTGCGACCTGCGGACCACTTCTAGGTCGAGGGCGAGGAAGTGGTAAAACAAAGTTTCACGACGTTTCGGGATCTGGAATCTGACCGTTCTCAGGCGAACTAATATCTACAACATAACAAAATTAACACGTAAGCCGGTATAAAGCTGAAAACAAAAAGTCTAAAGCAGTCAAAAACGCTTACAAACAAACCATTCAATAACCATTACACACATAAATCGTCACAAAGACTCAAAGGCAACCCGTAAACACAACCGGCTTGACCGGATTATGTATTAATTGTGCTATGTTTTAGATATTAGATCGCCTGAGGACGGGATTAGATTCCACATCCCGAAACGTCGTAAAACTTTGATTTACTTAAAATCATGATGAAAAATGCTCGCAATACAAATATAAATAACGAGAAATGAGTGTAAAACGATTGTGGCACGATCGTTTAGTCTTGTTACTGACTAAGGTGACATCCTTAGACGGTTTTGTTAATAGCTGTTGATTGATAGTTAATTGATTATGGTATCGAATAGACCCAAAGTTTATCCAAACCACAATTTCGTCTCCAAATTACGAAACGGTGGTAATCATGTGAGAGATCTTTGCGAACGTAGTATTCAATAATACATACGTTAAGGAGAGCGGTGAAGCGCTATCTCCGCCTTGTTAAATTTATGAATTTAGGTACACTTTTCTTAAAAACTATAAAAGATATGAAGTTGAAATTTTATATCTGCATTTCCTTATGTGTTGTAAACCTACATCACTAGAATTATTTCAATATCATTTTTAATTGCTGAAAAATAGATTTTTAACCAATATTATTTTTTCAGATTTTCTACATTCTATTTTTTTCTCAGCAACGAATACTTTTCAGTGCAATAATTCTAGTACTGTAGGTTGGTATTATATATTCGTACATGTATAACGAATTTAAATTCGCTGTCTGTTATATATCCTGACAAAAGTGTACCTCTGTTCAAAGAAAATCGAGTAGCTGGATTACACCACACGTCACCGTCGCAGTAAAAAACGTTTAGATAAAATATTTACAGTCTTTGTTTAATCTAAGAGTCTGCAGTACCTTCGCAATCTTGGATTCTAGGCTCGTAATAATAATGTTAAGAACCCATCCAGGGTTAAAACACACCTTTTTCAATTAATTTTAAATTTTAATATGTTTGTCATAATACTATTATTTTAAACAGTGATTTACCTGATTAAAATATCAATAACCCTTTCTTGAATGTCTTACTATTTTTAGATACAATGAATTCTACCGTTAAACAGTTTTATAATAGAGTCTAATCACTATCAAAGTTTTAGATGGTAAATTATTTTTCCGTTTACTATTTATTATTGATTAATTATGTAGGAAACGTAGACTTTTAACTTGGGTTAAAACGTAGTTATGTATATTAAGATTAACTTACATAAATGAATATCCAAAAATTGTTTATATTTATATTTATTAAAACATCTTATCGCCATGATGGGTGTTGTAATGTGAATGACTGTGTGTGAAGGGTTACATGGTGATGGATTTGAGGAAATTTTGTTTTATTACTGACAAATACCAACCCATGTTGGGATATAAACAACAAACAGAACTGGGGCTAGTATCACACCTTGATGTATTCCAGAATAGATCGCAACCGAAGAAGAATAACCTATCGGGTCGCGCAGACCAGCAAAACGGCGGATGTTAAGAAACCGCACTCCCGCGAATTCTAGGCCACAAAAGGAAGAAGTCACTGAACGATTGGACAAGGGCAACGGAGCGTGGACAAACCGACGCGACCGAGCGACACGATGATCGATATCGACGCGACTATCGATAATCGATTATGCGCGGCGTTCACCAACTGACCTCCGCCACTCTTCTGAGCGGGGAAAGTGCCTCTAATTTACATCTATGGGCTAGTTACAAGGTTATCTTTGTTGGGTCTTCCATCTTACGTAACGACTAACTGGATTCGGGGGCTTACTTTCGTTTGGAAACAATATTACAGAAGGTCTTGTGTGCGTTTCACTTTCCGTAACGCCACGTGCTGAGGAGTGTTTAAGTTTTGAGATTATTACCGACATTTTTTGACGATTTTAAGCCAAGTATGAGTGAGAAACGAGTGTAAGATGATTGTGGCGCGTAAAGTTAAAATTTACGACCACGGATATTCGAATGGGTCATTTAATAGGGACCTATCCAGTTTTACCATGTATCATAATGCGAACGGTGTAGAAGGCGGGAATGAATCAATGGCAAATGTCAAGGATCTGCAATCCAATCCAATAGCATAACCATTACGTATCAAAACATTACAATGTAAGCGTCTGACTTCAAAATACTGTAGTTATTAACAACTAAATTGTTTTGTCAACCCAGTATGAATGAGAAATGAGTGCAGGATAATTGGAACACGATCTTGTAGTCTTGTTACTGACTAAGGCTGACATTTTTCTGAGGCATAACTGTTAATTAATAGCGCAACAGTCAATGACATACCTATCTAAGGGACCTGCAGTTTAACGTAGAATCTAAACCACTGCCTCTGAATTATGAACTGGTCTAATTATGAGGAATGTCTTTGCGGATTAACGTAGTATTCACACAGAGATCACTACATCCACCAACCATCGCTCACAAGTATCCACAATTCGTGTTCTCCGAGTAGTTGGATTGCCGCGTCCAGCAAGGTACTGAGAGGTCTGATATTTTGAAGTAGCTCGAGATAAAATTCACATTTTTAATGTTATTTATATATTTTTCAACCCCCAATCCGGATAATCCGAAATCCGGATTATTTGGATCTGGATAAACCGAACTTATTGTATCCAGAAATCAATCAACGCCAAATTTTGGATTCATGGAGTATAGTATAACGATGTGGTATTTGATTCAAATAACACTTTTAATCCTGATCTTTCTTTTATGATTGAACGATTTGGAATGAGCTTTAAGAAAAGCACAAGTACCAAGAGTAACAAGTACTAATATTGTTTTCTACACTTCGTTGGATAAAATTTTGTTTGTAAACTTAAATCTTTATTGTTTCAGGTACGGATCCCGTCATACTTGTTGGATAACGCCTGTAAGTGGATTTTTCTAACAATGAGGTTTTTGATAGTTTTAATGGACTCAACATTTTGTTTTTGTCGTTTTTTTAATTCTATTATTTTCTAAAGAGTTTTTTTTATATTAATCACAATGAAGTAAAGCTGTGTTACGTAAACTTGTACATTACTGCTAAAAATGTCAATACTCATATGTTTTGCGTAAAATTATCCAATCATCTTGATTGGGTCTGCTCCAATGTAGCTTTTGATATTTTTGTATAGGGCGCTCATCAAAGTTGGGGACAAACTTCTAGGGATGCTATTACTCATAAAAATAAACAAAATATCTCTTATACACATATGTCAAAAAATACTTCGTTTAGCCACTAGACATCATTTTGGGTTTTTACAAAACTCGTTATATATCAAGAACTATTTTTTGCTACAGAAACCAAACATTGCATGAAAAAACATGTAATTAACTATTAAATTGAACTAGGTAAGAGAGAGCCTTTATGATAAATACAAATATAATCTCTGTTTCGAATATTGATATTAAAAAACACAGTATAATGAATATACCTACATAAACACTAGATATCTTAAACAAACCTCTATCTTCTTTAAATCAAAGTTTTGAAGAACAATAGAGCTAGGACGATTAAAATTTCCCAGTTTCTTTTGTCGGACATTCCAATTTTTGTCAAATACCTCTAGCTATTCACTAGTTGACCCGTTTTCCCACAGGTGGAGCCAGTGGTGCATACCGCATGTCTGTGCAACGTTTGTATACACGGTCTATAGCGTATCTGGAGCATGTTGCTGTCCGTAATATCCGCCTTCACAGCTTTGTGTAGAATGAATTGTCAACTTGGTTAACTGTAACTCAAATTGGGTAATTGTTTAAGTTATGTTTCTCAAACATTCCCTTGTGGCAAATTTTAGAGTTGCATTTGTCCGGATTGTAAAAGTTTTATGGTTAACGTTTTACAAACAAGCCTGTACCAGTTTTAGACCTTTTATAGGGGTTTTAAGAACTCGTTTGTTATGATGTAACAGTTTTACAGATTGAAAATTTTATTTTGTATGCAATCGCAACTGTTTTTGCAATAATGGGTTAAAAATTTAATTTGATTTATTGAAAATGACGATCCTTTGTTTAAAAATAACGCGTTTTCGTCCAATTTTTATAATATTCACATACAACTGTGATCATATGAATTTTTCCTACTTATTTTGACAATTCCTGACTTACGCCATGTGAGGATTTGTATTTGGTGGAGTGAAGGCTATAAAAACTATTTTTTAGAGTTTCACAGGAAATATCATCCAAGATGTAGTTTTGGAAGAGTATTTTAGAACGTCTTTTAAAAAGGTTTAATGTTTAATTAGATTAGATTACCATTTTAAATGGTGACCTACCAAGGTAGGTAGATGTGAAATGAGTGTAAGGTGATTCTGGTGCGATCTTGTAGTCTTGTTACAGACTTAGGCTGACACGTTTCATAGACAGAACTGTTAATTAATAACTTAACAGTCAATGGCATTTCTAAGGGACCTATACTCTAGGATTTAACGTGGAGTACAAACCACTGCCTCTAAATTACGAACTGGACTAATTATGAGGATGGTCTTTGTGGGTTAAATTCGTATTCAATAGTGCGAATGTTAATCCACAGTAGAGAACACTACACCAACGACCATCGCTCACAACTATCCACAATTCGTGACCTCCAAGTAGCTGGATTACAGGACGACACGACCGTGATTAAGATGTTCATACTTAAACTTATTTGACTTAGTAGAAAAAACTATATAATTGTTTTTCTCAGTCTTTGTAGTTTTCTTAGTCCTAGGTTTGTCATTGTTTATACTGTAATAGAAAAGGTTAAACGGTTGTGTTTCCGTGACCGATGTAACCTTGGGGTTTCACAGGACCCACCCAGGTCCTGTCTCCTCAGCTGGGGATAATCTAGGTGTAGAACGTCACTAGACTGACGAAACCACTGAACTCAATTTCCTCAGTTGGTAATCCTTGGATCGATCTTATACCCAATCGAACGTTAAATCGATTAAAAGGTATAAATAAAAAATGACTGTATTAACTTTTCTGTGGGAAATAGGTTAGTTTATGTATATGTCATAGGGAATGTTTTCAGATCCTCTAAACAGCTGTCGTTCCATATGACGTCACTGTTTCAAATTTTGGTCTCAAAAATTGCCAAAACCCCCTATTACTTGTATTTAAGTTATACAAAGTGAACGTATCGAAAATAGTATATTTTATTACAAGCTGTGGTGATTGTAATTTAAGCAACCAGGTTGTAATTTAAGCAACAAATTAGTAAAAAAAAACTTAAAACGCTTGTTATGAGCTACCTTCTCGTGAACTGAATGTTGATCAAACCACTGTACAAACCAAAGGTTTAGGGACAAAAAAATTTTTTTGTAATTCTTGTAATTACAAACAATCGTCCAATTTTTCCGTCAAAACTTACCAATTATTGATTTTAATACAATTATATTCAACTATTCCATACTATTTATGTGTAATACATTGTAATAAAGAACTTTTGCTGCCTTTAAGGAAAGAAAATAATAATTACCCTTTAAACATATATTAACCGTAAAACTCGGATTTTTACCCGTAAAAAGTTATGACAAGCGCCGTTTAAGAAGCAGTATGACAAAAGCATATTTTTCATTATCCCTTAGTTGAATTCATTTCTGTACCTGTATATCGTAAGTAGTCATGTCAAACTTTATATAAGAGAACTTGATACAAAGATATAAAATTGAAACTTTGCTCAGAGTTAAAATTAAAAATATTGATATTGAATTTCAATTATGTACTTTGTATAATTTAAAGATGCCTTTGTAATTTCGTGCCTATAATAAAAAAATGAAACGGCTTACAAAAATAACAATGCATAGAGAGTTTAAAAGTGTATATGATTAATTTGAAAATAGACTTCGTTGACTTATGCCTGTGGTATGATTTCATCAGATTGTGTGTCAGGGATGTTGTTAGTAAGGCACACGGGTTGTAAAAACATTTAGAAGCGTTGCAAAGCTGCTATTTTTATTTTAACATTTATATCAGTATCATCCTTTAAAATAAAAAAAAATAGTTAAAAAAATCTAAAAGCATTACTTTTTGTGATTAGAATATTGAGTACCAAGCGTTATAGGCGCACCTCACTGCTATAAGAAAGCGACCCCTTGTTATTTTATTTGGTCATAAGCCCTCGAGAATAATACTATACAACTTTGTCCATAGAGTAATGGGACACCCTGTATAGCTTATACTGGACCTCAATGCTGCACGTACGGTTTAGATTGAGTAGAGGCATTACACAATGCCAACCATTCACTTGCGAAACCAGTTCAAGTCTAGTTTTTCAGCTACTTGTTTTACATACCTCAATGTCGAATGAGATTTGTTTGATTATAAAACATGACCAGTGTTTAGAATATATCTCTTTAGCTGCGTAATTCGAGTTGATTAGTTTTATCGACTTTCTGTAGATGAAAACCGTTTGAAAGTCTATAGTACTTTTACCATCTTGGGTTTTTGTCCCATAGGATTAGTGTAAAACTCTGAAACTTCTCTCAAACATGAATTAGCACTAACCTGGATTAGTTTTAAATTTGAATTTATTGATTGTAACTATACTTAACAGCGATGTACGATTGTAGCGATATGTGGGTTTTACCCAAGAAAATTTGACGCTTGATTGTATTCGAAAATTAAGTCCTACGCAAAATATTTGGTCCAGTAAATGAATGACGGATTAGAAAAAAAGCTGAGGGATGCGAGCTTTATACCAGGAACCAGATGTAATAGCTGTGATAAAAGCGAAAAGACTAGGTTGGCTGGGACATGTACTGCGAAGAGAAAAAGGTACGAGACCGAAGAGGAGGTATGCACGGCTTTACCATGTGGAAAACGTCAGCTTGGGAGACACAAAATGAGCCAAGTAAGGCAGGATGTAGGTTTTATAAATTGAAATTACTCACGAGAAGTGGGTGATAATTACTTAAACCCCTATAAGGGTTCAAACATATGGAAGTAAAACAGGTTTCTGCGAACCGAATATTTTTACTATAGTTTGTTTATAATTTTATAGAAATATTTACAAGAACAAGGAGAGTCTATTTGAACGCCATACAAGTCGTGATAGGTTACTTGGGTTAACCAGAGAGCAAGTTTGTTCGCTCGAAAATTAGAAATTGCGGACCTTTCGCGCAGTCACGACGAATTTATGGCGGGAAAGTGAAAATCAGCTGAGTGGGTGCAAGTGTGATGATGCGAGGTGCATCAGGGGACGGGGAAAGTGGAGGGTCATCAGAAGAAGCGTCATCAGCTGCGAGAGGTAACAGAACCATTGTTTTGTTACTAAATCGTTTTTGACATTTTGGAAAGTTCGTTAGTTGTAATGTACCAAATAATACTTTATACTGTAATAACGTCTGGGAAATAGCCTCTTAGATTACTCGATTTAAACTCAAAAAGCGTGCTGTAGGGCTATAAAAGTCCGATTATTCTTCAAGAGTTTGTAGGTTTTTGTGAATGTGATATTCATGAGATTGTACGAATAACTGATTTATCCATAGCTTTTAGCTATAATGCTATATAAATAGAAATACACAATACCACTAAAATGAATCCGTTAACGTTATTTAAGAACAAGAGTGTGCCTAAGCTAATTCTTTCAGATTAATTAGAAGAGTTTAAACAATTGAGTGAAATACTATCTAATATAAATCCTTGACCAAATTAAGGATCACTAATTGTGGATTTTCGATTATATCCTCTTAAAATTTAATTTATTTTTTAATCACCAGATTCTCAACAGTCATATTAGCTGAATGTTTTTTGGAATAACGTTCAAACTGAAATGGACATACCAGGATTTGCCCTCGTCTCAATCGGATTTGATCGATGATTTTATTTTTTGAATAAAACCACTTGTAGACATGCTAATTTTAAATCGTTGAGTTTTACGAGAAAATTAGTTTAGAAAAGTCGTCTTGAAGATATATATTTAAAAATTCAAAGAAGGAAGTGTTTCTACTTGGAGGTTCGAATTATAGATCGTTATGAACGATGGTTGGATGTGATATTCTCCCGTTTGGATTAATGTCTGAACTATTGAATACTATGTTCGATTAACTAGGGCGGTGGCGTCTTTATGTAATCCAGCTACTTGGAGGTGACAAATCGTGGATAGTTGTGAGCAATGGTCGGTGCGTGTAGTGTTCTCTGGTGTAGATTAACGTTCGAACTATAGAATACTACGTTAATCAGCAAATAACATCCTGATAATTAGACCATTTCGCAATTCAGAGGTATTGGTTCGGATTCTGCCTAAGGAATATGTCAGCCTTAGTCAGTATCAAGACTACAAGATCGTGCCACAATCATCTTACGCTCAATCCTCATTCATACTTGCATACCTTGTGGTACGGTCGCCATTTAAATTATCTAACCTAATTGAACTACACCAGTTTCATAGTTCAGAAGTAAAGTTATGGTTTGACTTCCAAGATAAACTGTAGGTCCATTAGATGTCAATTACCAGTGCTGTCTATGGAACAAGTCAGCCTTAGTCAGTAACAAGACTCTACGAAAGCACCAAAATCATCCTACATTTAATTCTTATTTATACTAAGCCAGAAATAAATCTGGTAATATCTTCAAACAACGAATCGATATGACCTCCTTCTTCCCTATACTTACAGTATCCCTATACCCTATACGAACCTCCATCTTAGTATGGCCACTAACAACGATGAAACACTTACATTCTTGCTTATCTCGTTTATCAATTAAAAAGCAATTTACGTATCATGTCTACAAGCCGTGACTTTATTAAAACATCGCCCAAACTGGAACAAGTATCAGGAATCTGGCCCCATTGACAACACGTCTACCGGCTACCGGCTGTTGGGTGTCGGAACTTCTCCAAACTGGTTCCGCTTCCTCGACCGACCGATTGATTGAACTGTAAACTAAACACGCGTATGATGTTGTTCCTTGAGGACTTCTCGTTTTTGATTGGTGACATCTTTAAAGTATCTCATTAACGTAACGGTGCGTCGTAAACAGTTAGGAAAGTAGTTTACAAAACGAAACGACTTTACGAGATTCGAGAGTTTCTCTGATGTCTGTAGAATATTTCGATTTAGTGGTTTAAAATATTCGTGAACTATAATGTTTTAGGTTATACCGTTGATTCAGAAAAAGTTAAATTAATTGACTGTGGATTAACGCCTGCACTATTGAGTATGGACGTTCATCCACAAAAACCATCACCATAATTTGACCAGTTCGTAATGTTCAGAGGTAATGGTTCTGACTCCATGTTAAACTGTAGGTTCACAAAGATACAATCGTCTACTAAAAAATAGCACTACAATCATCTTACACTCATCATTCATTCATACTTAAAAAATCTACCAGGGTAGATCTCCATTTTTAATGGTAATCTAAACTAATATTTTAAGAGAATTGCAGACGAAAGATAACCTATAAACAGATTTTTGGATTAGTGTTCGAAGATCTACTAAATAGAGAGTCCAAGTAGAGTCTACAGTGAATTCTTGATATTTGTATGGTTGGATATGCAGTGATCTGGGTTCCGTTTATAACGTAACGTTATTTTTAGTCAATAAGCATATGTTTTGCACTTTTGGTAATATCTGTTAATTGCTGTTAACTGGTAATGCAGTGATCTGGATTCCGTTTGTAACGTAACGTTATGTTCAGTCAATAAGCATATGTTTTGCACTTTTGGTAATACAGTATCTGTTAATTCAGTAACAATATCGATATTTTGACTCGGCCTGGAACGAGATAGTTGTTATTTGTGAAACCAGCCGATATTGTGTAACGTGTTTCAGGTTTCAATCAATTTTGTGACTCTTGAGTAACTGGGAATTTGGAAGTTAGCAAAGTAGAATGGACTTTGGAACAACGAGGTTATGTAATAGTACGGTAGCGTTGCAAAAATTACAGTTGGCTTAAAACACTTTCATATTGTAAAATACTTTAACAGTTTCAATCAAGCTATCAGCTAGGATTATGTTTTTTTCTAACCTTTGTCAGGAGATGTCGTTACAGTCGAAACTCACTAATTCAAAACTTAAGGAAAAGCCAATTTACTTTAAATTAAAAGAGGTTTTAAGTATCGGGAGTTTTAATTATAGAGTTTAGCGAGTATAAAATACCAATTATACTTAAACTTTAAACTTTTTCTCAAAAAACCCCCATTAGAGAGTAAAATCAATACTGTAGCTCAAAAAATAGCAAACTGTTTACCACAAAATATGTGTAACCATTGATATTTACGTTATCAATGCTGCATAGAAGCAAATAAAACAATGTCACAGACAATCCGAACCTGGAGGGGTTGTGGAATCGCACTGGTCCATGTTTGGACTGGATTGTTTTATATCGATTGGAAGTTAAGAGGACTGTGGGAACAGTTCTAATAGTAGTAAGCAAAACTTTAGAGTCAGGATTTCACATTAAAAGAATGTAATGCGAATTAAATATATTAAGTTAAAAAGAAATTCGAAATTTAGAAGCTAATTTATGCGTTAAAAATACGGACAAAATATACGAATTGTAGAACTGGCTGAACTATTGAGGCTCTACTGTGAGAACATACTTTAAATTAATTGTACTTAAATTGACATAGCAAGTGCAAACCCTGAATATTAGCTTAAAATTCCCGTCATGCAGTTTTTTGTTCAGAACATGTTTTGGTATTTAAAATACCTTCTTCAGATTGAGTCTTAAAATTGACGAAGTTTCATAAATTTTTAGTCTGATGCTGATAATGGTATTTTTAATATTTGAACTAGCTTAGAAATGCTTACAATATTATACAATTTATAAACTGGAAACTAAAATTCATAATAAACCAAAAACTTTCAGCACACTTGTCCAACGTAAGCCTCCTGTCCGTTTTCTTCTCCATGGGAGGTGAATAGACAAGCGACTTCTTCCTTACCCAGCGTTCAACTCTCTATTCTCCTCGTCCTGTTTCTTTCGGTTTTGTGTCTGGTTTTGCAAGTTCCTGCCTCTTTTTAGAAGTCCCATTATTCAAAGATTCACTTTCGATTTCACCTCTGTAAACACTACATAAAACTGGTATTCCATTTGGCAAAATTCCTAAATCCCTTTAAAAATAATTTCAAACTATTCAACAATATAATCGTCGTATTTTTGAAATGCGTTCCTTGCAATTTTAGGCAACCTTCAGTCTCAATATTACGTCATTACACTCTATATTTATATTTGTACATAATATCTTAGATAACAAAACATAAAATTTTCTTCATATAAAAATACTATCCACACTAAAAATATTTTATCCGCTCCTTAGTCAAATAATATGTTTTTTGATTAACTTACTGCTGACCGAATCTTGTCTCTCGTTGGGGTGATGACCACGTTATGGTTATTGTCAAAATAGTTTATTGAAGTGTTGGGTGGGGTCCAATAATCTATTTGTTCAATTTATTTTTTTATCATTTTATTAGAATTTTCCAACGCATCTGTGTTTTAACTAAACGACGTTTCTGGAGGTGGAAACTCATCCCGCTTTCAAGTGATTACCTAATAGTTTATATCAAAAATTTAAATTTTAAGCTACAGATAATAATTATATTATGTTGTCAATAACATTATGCTTAACATAGTAATGCTTTAACTCTCGTCCTGAGCGTACGCTATCTGTCGCATTATCAATATAGTTTTTGTACTGTGTATAATAGATACGTATATTATTATTGACAATATAATATAATTAATATTTGTAGCTTAAACTCTCAATTTTTAATGTAAATTATTAGGTAATCACTTGAAAACTGTAGGAGTTTCTCAACCTCCCTCCAGTAACGTTGTGAAGCTAAAACACAAACGCGTTGGAAAAGTCCAATAAAATATATTTATTAATTAATAACCAACGCCATTACGAACTTTAATGATTATGTATGATACATTAGTTAAAGTTTTACCTCTTGACACTTTTACTTTAACTTAGGATTTGTAAGTTTCCAATATCATTTGATTCAATATGCAATTTAGCAGAGGTTTAGCAAGTCTATACGTATGTTGCCAAACCTCGCCCGGAATAGTGTTCTGTTGTGCAAACCCAACTGGGTCGGCTCTCCCTGTAGCACTCAACACCTCAACACTACACACTACACACTACACTGACAAGTGTGAATCATCTCACTCCATTACCTGGCCATTGGAACATCATCAGTCGGAGGTACAACACTTTCCCTGGCTGATGGTCTGCAAAGTGATAAGAAAGTGAAGTGCTCCCATTAATATAACCTCTTTTTTCATTGAAGGATGCAGAAGAAATTTTGGAAATTATACTTTAATACTTTTAACTGCGATGCCAAACTATTTAGGTAGGCTTTTTAGACTGAGTGTTATTGATAAATGAGTATAAGATAATTTTAACACTATATTATAATCTTATTTGATCGAAATTCATTATTAGTGATAGTGAATTTGTGTTTTTTAGATTTTTATTGAGGACATTTTCTACTACGATTTTAAGTAAAACAAAGTTTCAAGACGTTTTGGGATCTAGAATCTGATCCGCTTGAGGTCGGGATCAGATTCCAAATCCTGAAACCTCTTTAAACTGAGTTTTTTTTAATCATCGGGGAAATGAACTTAATAAAAATCTAAATAACACATTTTAATCATGAATTGTGGATATTTGTGAGATATTGTATGTGGATGTGGATTGTAGATTGGATTGGGAGTAGACGTAAATTCTCACTAGAGAATATTACATCCTCACAACCATCCACAATCCAAGACCTCCAAGTAGCTGAATTGCATGACACGCCACCATCCCGATCTTAATATAAGCACTTTTCGTTACAAAAGTTTTACAAGATACAACATTATACATTTTTCCCTGCATTTTTTAAACGTATTATAAACTATGATCTATAAAAATATGTATTTGGCGAATGATTCAGGCGCATGTGAAATTAAAAGTTACCGTTGTGGTTTACTCTGTGTGTACCAACTTACTACAAAAAAATTGGTACAAAAATATTTAAAAAAATTGAGTTTTAGGTATAACTTCTTGTATACATATATACGCGTATACTAGAAGGTACACCTAAAACTTTAAAGCTGGTTTCTCAAATATCCTTTTTTAAATAAAATGTACCTTTTCTCAGGAACTATTTGACATAACTTTTATTACTTGTTTATCACATATCTACACAAGTTATTTAACGAGTGTCTAATTACATCATTGTAACGGAATAGAAAAATAATAATTTACTCTTTTACCAACAAATACTTAAGTAAATAAAAAAATAATTATTTTAATTATTTTTTTAATCTCTCTTTAAATTTTTTAAAAAGGGTCCAAAAACAAGCCCTAAAAATTGTATTGCAATATCTTAAAAAGGCTTCCTGAAAGAGAACATCAAAGCTGTTAAAATTAACATAGGAAGCATATTTCTTTCTGAACCCTCTTAGCCTGTCATAAAACTATTTTTCGGAGCGGTATGAGGAAACCTCTTAAAAATACCCTTATAACGTGACGCAACTGATCACAGATCCTTATCAAACAGTGTTAGACCGTGCCTAATCAAACACAACGGTCCGCATAACTGGCTGCGGGCATCGGTTAATTACCATTGTTAATCAGCTGTTCTTTCTCTAGCTTTCTTCTTCTTCCTAATACCAAGATGGCGGCGATGGGAAGGACGCTGCACTCTGTTGCAAGGTTCCGATGCATTGTTTGGTTTGTACCGTGTACAGTGTGTTATTATTCCTTACACAACGTCGGTCCTTTCACTGTGACTTGAGGTCTTCTTTTATTTCATACTCTTTAAACGAAGGGGTATTACATTAATATAAATAGTAGATATATATATCTTAAATAAAAATACCCCCGTCGCAGCAGATCTGCGTACTCAGCGAATTTCCAAATCAATAATATAATAGTAATAATAAAATATGACAAGTTTTATAAAAATCTGTTCATAAACATGAGAATTATTTGCCTATTCTACATAAGATTAACATGGGAAAGAGTGTGCAGGTTAGCTGCTGTGAGGAACACTGAAAGTAGTCATTTATACCATAAATAATTTTTATTTTAACCAATTATACCAAGTTTCATCAACATCTGTCCATAAATAAAGGAGTTTGCCTATTCCCTATATGATTAATATGGGAAAAGAGTATGCAGGTTTGCTGCCATGATAAACACATAAACTATGATTTTTAAGCATAAAAGGATAGATCTCAACCAAATGAAGCTAAATATCAAGTTTTATCCAAAAATATTCATTAATATGGGAAATATCAATTTTCCCCTATCCTCCATAAGATTAACATTGGAGCCCTACGATACAACGTACTGTGTTTAGATTTTTTAATATCTCGGTAACCGTTGGAGATAGAGAAAAACTTTAAGGAACTTAATTGTGTAGTTTTTTAAGCTGATTCCAATGGTGAAATATAAAATTAGAAATTTTATATTAAGTTAATATAAGTTACATGTGAAAAACGTAAAAAAAAAAAACATTTTGGGGTACAAAACCCCCCCAAACTACCCGTTCCTATTGACCGATATGTCTGGTTTACGAACTCGTCCGAGCATTTGTAGGAATACACGTCTCTACCTAATTTGGTCTTGGTTGGACCATTTTTACGAGAGTTATCGTGCTAACAGGACACACACACATATATATATATACATATATATGTATACATATATATATATATATATATAAATTTTAACGACTATTGTTTTTGGACTCTGGGCACCTAAAGACGAAAAAATAACATGGTCCCGGGCTTAAGTCTTACCATGAGACCTACGGTAATAGCTTCTTCCCTATGGGAAATTCGCTAATAAAGTGGTTGTCATAGGTTAAACAGTCGATTCTCTTCCCAAAGAGCAGTGTTAATTTAGTAGCAGAATTACTGATCACATGACAATTAGAGGACAGGAAGGTATTATAGAATAGTCAGGTTATATGGAATACAGCATTTTTGTATCTATTTGGTGCTTTTATTGTGCGGGAATAACAAAAACTACCAATAAACAATCCCATGATGCATTGTAGTAGAATTTGTCCGTTTGGTGGTGTCTTACGTCTCACTACACGAAAGAGTTTATTTTATGAACTTCAAAAATTTTTTAAGGTAATTTTTCAAACATTTTAGTATAATATTACTTATTTGACTTGACCACGTTTTAAAGCGTGATAGCCTTCTGATTTTGACGTGACGTTTTTGACGTGATATCTTTTTGGATTACTTTGCTTAGATAATCAATGTAAGAGTTCATTTTCCAAGATGGCGTGTCGGTTATTATGGAATGCTAGGTAGGTATACTATCTCAAATTACCTAACGTAAATGTACGGTAGTCCATATAACCCAGCAAGGTTTATTTCATTAAAAATAACAATGACAAAAAATAGATCGTACCTTAAAAACCCCATAGTCAAGAAATTAAAATTAGTTCACCTATTCCATATTACCCGACTATACCATATTAACCTCCAGTTGTAGTGTTTTATGAAACATATAAATTTTGGTGTACCTATAAATAAAAAATATACATATAAATTCCTACAAATACCTTTACTATTCACAGTTCCTTATAAGTAGTTATTGTATATACTCATGGCAATTTTGGAGTTTTTTACTATACATCTTTGAAGTTAATTACAAAATGTAAACGGTATTCCATAATACCCTCATCTCCTCTACTTATGGAAAATGTTACTCGCATCAAAGTTTAAAGAAAACATGCACATAAACACAATTTTTACACTCATTCAGAGGAAATAGATACAAAAACGCTGTATTCCATATTACCCTCCTCTCCTCTAGTTTATAGGTTTTTGAACGCCTGATGATTACTAAAATAACAAGGCAGACCTGAGGTAAATAACCATTAACAATACTAATATGCAGTTGAACAAATGGTGATTTAACTTATAATGAAGGTTTTATAGGAATGCAGGAAACAATAACTACGACATATCTCCCACATGGTTCCTACGGTCCCATTGTCTCTTGACTCGTAAGTCTACACAGAGAAGGCGAAGACAACCGCAGCCTCCCTTGGTCCATTGTCCCAGTTGATATGTTCCCAGTACATTTCCGAGTCGGTCAAATATTTGATGCGGAATTAGACTTGTAGCTTTCTCCCGCAATACATAAATACGCATATATGGAGGAATAAATATTTTCGTATACATTTTTAAATATTAATTGAAGATCCGTTTTCAGGCTCACTGAATACAAAAATGCGTCAGACTAATGCGTTTATCTGTTGTGTGAGAAAAAAAAAAAAAAAAACAAAAAATAAAAGGACAAAAGAAAGGAAAAAAACAGAAAAAAGCAAAACAAAAAAAACCTACAAGACAAAGAAAAACCAAATGGTCCAATGTTTAAACAAAACACGTATAAATTCAAATTTTCTTCAGAAAGCTCTAGATTTTGAAGTCTCGTTGACATATTAGCAATTATCTAAAACGAAAAGGTCATCAGGATTATTGACCCATATTTATTCTTTTATCCTTTTATACTTTTAAGTGGTATGACAACCTTCCTTGGTAGGTATTTTAAGTTACGTATGAATGAGAAATTAGCTTAGGATAATTGTGGCGCAATCTTATAGTCTTGTTACTGACTAAGGCTAGCATGTTCCTTAGACAGAACTGTTAATTAATATGTAGCCCAATAATCAATGGCATCTAAGTGACCTACAGTTTAACGTAGATTCCAAACTACTGCCTCTGAGCTATGAACTGGTCTAATTAGTATAAACTAAAAGGATAATCTTTGCGTGTTAACGTAGTATTCAATAATGTGAACGTTAATCTACACCCAGTGACCATCGCTCACAACTATCCACAATTCGTGACCTCCAAGTTAATGGATTACAGGACACGTCACGGTCCTAGTCTAAAGGGTTTAAAGATATTGTGGGTCAAGAAGAAAAGAGGACAAAGAAAAACAAAACATTTATGAATCTACTATAGCATAATCGAAACGTTATAAAATTATGTTTTACTAATCGTTATGTGAAATTGTTCTCAATAAAAATCTTTGTTTCTCTTCAGCAAATGTAAATTTAACTTCATCAATTTATGTAAGTTTCAAAATTTTGAAAATCAACTGATTCTTTTAACGGTCCAAATTGTGAGGACGTGCACTGTGCAAAACTCAATTCCCTTTGTCGATCAGATTGTGCAACTAGGAGCCCACGAAGAGCTATGTCGTCATTGGGGGTAACGGTTACAACCTCGTGCATCTTCGGCCATCTCCGGCCATCCTCGGCAGTCGTGACTGACCCTGTTAAATGAATTCATCATCTTCGCCTCTAAATGTGTCGCTAATCTCAGATAACGGGTCAGAATTAAACCTTGGCGAATTTCAATGGCTGAGGAGAAAATGCCGCGCGGCCAACGAGGATGTTTAAGTTTGGGAGATGTTTGATGAAACTCCTGATTGTGGAGTTTGATGGACATGGAGACAGATATGCTGATAGATCAGGGGCGGCTCCGGTACCCTATTGTTGGAGGGGCACAAGGGGGTGGCGTTTGGAGTACTCATCTTTTCAAAACAAAAAAAAATATTTTCACATCACTCCATTAAATATTCCTGTTATAACTAATGTATTATTTTAGAAACTTTGAAGGTAAAATATAGTACTGATAGGATTTTTTGATTGACTGGGACGGTGACGTCATTTTGTAATCCAGCTACTTGCAGATCACGATTTGTGGATATTTGTGAACGATGGTTGGTGGGTGTACTGTTCTCTTGTGTGGATTAACGTCCGCACTATTGAATACTACGTTATTCCAAAAAGACTATCCTCATAATTACACCAATTCGTAATTCAGAGGCACTGGTTCGGATTCCACGTTAATCTGAAGGTCCCTTAGATAAGCCATTGACAGTTATCATCATCTTACAGATCATAATCATAATCATCTTACACACATCTTTCATTTTTACTTGGCTTAAAATACCCACCTGGGACGGTTGTAATTTTAAAATGTAATAATAAAAATTAGTGTTTTATGAAACTTGAAAAGTAGTTCCATTGAGGTACTTTATTAAATTCCATGTCGGACATTAGAAAGTAGCGGTGTCGGCCAAGCCGCACAGCTGGTCAAGCATCGGAATGGCCTCTTGGATGATCCGACGAGCCGCGCATTATGATGACGTCACGAACACACGCGCCTTCTTCCGGTTCAAATCTGAACCACGCTCTCGGTCTGGATACTGGGATAGTATTGTTTTATTAAATTATATAAATTATTACCTTAATACCTTACATTTAACATACTTTTAAGATCGAAATAGTATTTTTTTCATTTACTATTTAACCACACTATATTTTATTTGTCATTATATCTTATTGCTCAAATTATGTAACGATGTAGGTGTTCTAGGCTATTACGAAGTATTTAACCACTGTAAATACTTAAAAGTTTGGCTCCATCTTGGATTTTAGTTATACAAAAACAACGGACCCCTCAAAGAATATTTTTATCAGTGAGGTATCTGACTAAAATGCTAGTAAATTTACTGAAATAGCAACCTGTCCAGGACCTGGTATTTTGAGCCAAGTATGAATGAAAGCTGAGTGTATGATGATGAGTCCGAACTACTGCCTCATAATTACAACGTGGTCTAATTATGAGGATGATCTTTACGGATTAATGTAGTATTCAATTGTGCGATCGTTAATCCACCCAAGAGAACATTACACCTACCAACCATCGCTCACAACTATCCACAATTTGTGACCTTTAAGTAGTTGAATTACAAGACACTCCACTTCCCAGTCTGTAATGAGGCAATGATAATTGTTTGTTAAAACTATTTAGCAACAGCAATTTAGCAATTATCTTTAATCTATGTAGATAGTGAAAAAGATTATCTTCTAACTAGATATACCGCTAGGCATTATAATACCCACATGACATCAAGCAGAACCGTGAGATGAGTGCTGTAAAATGATATACTTTTAAAATGATGTACAGTTAATATGAAATATTACATTTCTTATAGAATAAGAATTTAATATAAAAATTTAAAAAAAAATTCACATTAATATAAAAACATTATGATTGAAATAATTTAATACCTATTTATGATAAAAAAAGTATGTTTAGGTGTTAGGCTCAGCAATCAACGATACTTTTCTAATCAATAACAGAAAATTTGGAAAATTTTTTTCTTTTATTTTACAGATGTTATTGTTTACATTGTTTGTATAAATTTTGTTATTTAATTATAAAATAAATATTATGACAATTTGTGTATCTTAATCAAGAACTAAACTTATAAATGTTTTGTGTGTATGAAATTTTCACATAGATGTTAAATTTTTAATTTTATTAATGAAAGACACTATTTTTCTACATAATATCTAAACTTTTTTTATTTTTATTATGGAAATTATTTATTTAATATTTGTTTATTTAGTTTGAATATTTTAAAATTATGATAAAAATTGTGTATTATAGTATTATAGATTTAATATAACCTCATACAATTTTATCACAATTATTGTAATTATTACAGCTGAGAATATATCAGCCGTCACAAAAGGTTTGAGCGGGATGTTTTTGATATTGCAAGAAATGGCACATAAACCAGGAGGAAAATGTGAGGGAGACATGAAAGTGACGATTGGTACCGGAAGAAGGCGGAACGGAAATGGAAAAGTGTCAGGAGGCCAGGATGCGGAGGTGACAGACAATGTTGGCACCGGGATCGGCGACAATGTGGTTGCTTGCTAAGAGAGACGCGAGTTCCATTCTGGCAATGTGTGCTCAATTTTGACATTGTCCTACTTTCAGCCAGAAAAGGCTTAATTGTTGTTAAACCATAAGTTGACCAATGATGTGGTGCTGTGGTGACGTCCTGTAATCCAGCTAATTGTAAGCGATGGTCGATAGGTGTACTACGTTAATCTACTAAGACCATCCTCATAATTAGACAAATTCGTAATTCAGAGGCCGTGGTTCAGATTTCACGTTAAACTGTAGGTCCCTTAGTTTCCATAGGCTGTTGGGCTATTAATTAAAAGTTCTGTCTTAGGTAAATGTCAGCCTTAGTCAGTAACAGGACTACCAGATTGCGGCACAACCATCCTAACTAATTTCTCATTCATACTTGGCTTAAAATACCTTCCTAGGTAGGTTGTCATTTCAATAATCTTATCTAATATAATGTACACCTTTATTTTTACCTTCTTCCCCTGTGGATAATGCGCCGTGTTCGTAAAATTATTCTAATTTAAAACGACAGTGGAAGTATCTGTTTAAAGGCCTTCTGAATTTAAAAGAGAATCTTCTGAAATTCTGAGATTATTCTGTGCACCAATCTCTCTATACAGTATCAATGAATCGATTTTTATAGCACTATAGAAATATCTCGACGGGTGTTCCATTTATTTCACTTACATATTACTAATGTAGAGTTTATTTCATTCTCCAGAAGCTCCTTAAGAAAATGGAATAAATATGAGTTTCTAAAATGTCAGAAATTTGGAAAAGCTTTACATGAAATATTATCACATATAGAAAGAATGTATGGTTTTTTGTTTAATCAGCCAAACATTATAATCCAAAAATTTGGAATTGTTACATTTCCAATTTAGTGTATTTTAAAATAAGTTTCCATTTTACGTTAACTAATGAACCATAAGTAAGTAAGTTTACAATTCTCATGAAAAAATTTGATTCAGTAACTTATGGTTTACTTTCATTACAATTATGCTTTAATATGATCTGTCATTCATTAAGGTTAAACATTGAATAAATATGTACTAAAAAATTCAGATACATTAATAGACGTTTTTGATAATTAATTTATATTTTATTTTCTTTATTAAATCACGTGTTTATATAAATTTAAAATGTCATATTATTACGTAAAAAAATCTGTTTTATCTTTTATAAAAATAAAATGTTTTTTTAATAATAAAATTGTAAAATACAATTTATTTGTTTTAGAAAATTAATATTTTTTATGCAGTATAGTTATAAATCAGGATAAATATAAAATTTAAAATATTATTATATGAAAAAAATAAATTAAATTTTTTACTTACTTACAAATCTATCACTGAAATATAAGTAAGTAGGTAGACTACTCGTATTTTTTTTTGTTATAGTCAAAGCTAATAAAATATATGTCAGTTAATTGACAAACTATATTTAATGAATAACAAATATCATAGCACCTTTTTCATTATTTTTGGCAGAGTAGAGCACACATCTCTCAACAGCCAACGACGTGAACTAAAGAACCTTTCAAATGTAGAGTAATATATGCATCTGACAACCACGGAAGCGTTGGTACCACTGGTCAGGTGGCGGAGTAGCAGACGACGCGAAGACAGGTGGGCGGAGAAGGGTCCACATCCGGTTACACTGCTGAATCATGCGACCACATCTGGATACACTTGGCTTCACTTTCAGTAGCTAGACGTATCCATACTCTGGATGTTCCGATATCGTTTAGCTTCAGATATTTAATATCGATAGCGATACTTTACCATTCATATCGATAGAGCAATACTGTCGCAACAAAATATCGACATCGTGAATATCGAATGATATATTGAGCAATTAAGTACTATTAAATACAATTAAATTTTATGAAAAATCGCTTTTCAATTTACATTTTTACATTTATTTACTCTCGCGATGATAAAATTTAAAACACAATCCACATATTAAAAAATGTACTACAAAACCTAAATTTATACTTATATGTTTGTCTAACCAATGACATATTGTTTATTTACATAAATAACTAAAGAATTTTTTTCATAATTAACGTATTTAGCTGTAGTAAAATACCTTGTTTTTATGTGTTAGGCTGGAAAATACAACAAAAGGGTGGTTTCTTAAAGAAATATAGATAATTATTAAATTTGTTGTCCAATTAGGTTAGGATCAATCATCACGACGCTTGAAAGATTTTTACATTTCTGTACCAGTGACGTCACCGGGTTTGTTTCAGTGAACTTCACCCCTCTGTATATTTTTACCTGGGTTTTAGTAAAAATAACTAACTTACAAAAATAATATCGAAATTCGATATTCACTACAATCTTCCGATATCACTATAATATTGAGTTCCTAGTATCGATATAATAACGGAAATTAATATATTGATATTTATTTATATCGATTATTTGGAGACATCCCTTAATTCCGGAGAACACAGGAGCACGTTTCTTGTGTCAAGCGATGTTGAAGAGTTTGCACTGGTGTACAAAGGATCAACAAATACGAGGTTATTAAAAAATAAACTGTATCTGTGGACTGACACATACTTTCTTCCTAAAGTAAATAAAAATAAGTACAACCTATAAAACTATCATGTTTTGTATATTTTATTTAAATATAGTTTACAGATTTTTCATTAAAAAGGTTATCATCGAATTTCTTAAACTAACAACAAGAGAAAACAAGTTTAAATATTGGTTAGAAATTTTTGTGCTCACAACCACCCTCCCCCTCCACGGGAATGACTAAAGTTTTGAATGGGTTTTATTGGGCGATGTGACCCTACATTAAATACCATGTTTCATATGGAAATAAGAAGGAAACTGAATTTTCAATATTCTCCATAAGAATCAAATTGGGTGCTCTCAGACAACGTACTGCGTTTACTAAGGGTATATAATTTAACCTTTCTCTGGAACTGTTAGTCGTAGACTAATTATTAAAAATACTAATTCGTTTAGTTTTTACGGCTTGTTTTAATGGTGATAGTCATATTGATTTGAAAAAATTATTGTCTTGCCACAAAATTAAAAATAATAATTTTTGACAATTAAAAGCTAAAAGCTCATAACTTTTGAACCATTCTACAGACATACGGATGATTTTATGTTAATACCTATAAACAATTAAATTTTAATCATGTTAGAGCAGTTTTTGGGAAATTTTGAGTAACCGATCTGGATATAAGTGTCCCTGTGTACCAACTTAAATGAAAATCGGACGATGAATGTAATTTCAGGTTATTTATCGGACAGAGAATTGAGAATTAAATTTAATTTCAGTACTGTACTGAATTTTACGCGGTCATTTCCGGAGTTCCGTGGCCCGCGGTGATGTCTAGGAAAGCATGTCCACCGGTTGTGACGAATGCTAATTATGACCAGTTGTATAACAGTCGCAGAAACTCTTGTAGGAATGTCAGTAGGTAGCGTTAACTGGGAAACATACGGTTGCGTAAGGCTGAGCATTGTAATGTTGTACTGTGTTACAGTGACATTTCCTTAGTCCTGGTAGCTGTTTGAGTTGTATAATAAAATTTCTTTGGCAATATGTCCATAACATATTGAAAACACCTCCGTCGCAGCAGACCTGCGTACTCAGCGAAATTCCAAATCAATAATTTAATATATGACAAGTTTTATAAAAATATGTCCATAAACATGAGAATTATTTGCCTATTCTCCATAAGATTAACATAGGAAAGAGTGTGCAGGTTAGCTGCTGTGAGGAACACTGAAAGTAGTCATTTCTACCAAAAATAATTTTTATCTTAACATTTATACCAACTTTCATCAACATCTGTCCATAAATAAAGGAGTTTGCCTATTCCCTATATGATTAATATGGGAAAGGAGTATGCAGGTTTGCTGCCATGATAAACACATAAACTATGATTTTTAAGCATAAACGAATGGATCTCAACCACATGAAGCCAAATATCAATTTTATCCAAAAATATTGAATAATATGGGAAATATTAATTTTTCCCTATCCTCCATAAGATTGACATTGGAGCCCCACAATACAACGTACTGTGTTTAGATTTCTTAATATCTCGGTAACCGTTGGAGATAGAGAAAAACTTTAAGAACTTTAACTGTGTAGATTTTTAAGCTGATTCCAATGGTGAAATATAAAATTAGAAATTTTTAAAAATTACATGTGAAAAACGCAAAAAAACATTTTGGGGTACAAAACCCCCCCAAACTACCCGTTCCCATTGACCGATATGTCTGGTTTACGAACTCGTCCGAGCATTTGTAGGAATACACGTCTCTACCAAATTTGGTCTTGATCGGACCATTTTTACGAGAGTTATCGTGTTCACACACACACACACACACACACACACACACATATATATATATATATATATATATATATATATATATATATATATATAAATTTTAACGACTATTGTTTTTGGACTTTTTGGAAATAACATGGTCCCGGGCTTAAGTCTTACCATGAGACCTACGGTAATAGCTTCTTCCCTATCGGAAATTCGCTAAAAAAGTTAACTAATTGTATGTATAATTTTTGAAAGTGTCTTACTATCCTTATTACTAGTGGACTCAACTCAAAAACACTTGAGTATTTTTAATCATGACTCTAGGTCTTTTGGTTATTAAAATAATCTTGTGGAGAACAGCTAAAATCAATAACTCACTTATTTAATTAGTTATTCTTCCAAAATTCCGTGTGCTAGTGCTTCTGCGTCTTGCGGCAGCAAACTTACGTATTCATTGTGGCTCTTACGGAGAATATTGGTATAATTTGGTTAGTTACTGACATCATTTGATAAAATTTTGAATGTGTTTTTACTTAGTGAACGGCCTTAATATAAGCACATCGCCGTGAAAAAACCTTTATTGCAGCAAACCTGCATACTCAGTACTACTAGATTACTATGATAGGAATAAGTTCTGTAATAATCGCTCTACTGACGCCTGCGTGATGCGTACGATCTCGTTATGGATTCGTTTCATTGTCGTTGTGATTTTCATCTTCTCATTCTCCACTGTAGCTGAAACGGTTACTCTGTTAAGGTTGGACATCAATGGATTTCGAACAGTCGCCGAACATTTTACTACTGTACTTAAAAACAGTCTATTTTGGGAGAATCGTAGGTATTCTGTCTCTAACATGATGACCTCCTGAACATGTTGAGGTTTCCACCTCTTGAAGAGATTACCTTACCGTTATTATGTTCCATCATAATACATTATTGTATGTAATATCTTCAAATGCTAACTTTTTAACGTTTTCTAAACAAGTTAAGATTGATTCACAGGAAAATAGAGGAAAATCCAAGAGTCCTTGAAGGATGGGAATTTCTAAACGTGATTTTATTTCAGTTTAGTATTGATGTTATGGTTTCTTTCAATTTATTGATTTGTGAGAATTATAAATATTCTACCATAAGGAGATCTATAAAATTGTTCAGATAAAAGTATTAGTGCTAAGGAATATTTGGGGAGGAATTGATTGTGCTACGGAAAATTTAGGTTTAAAGTTATAGTGCTAGGGAAAAGTTAGGATAAAACTGATTCTTCCAGGGAAAAGTCAAGTTAAAAGTGATTGTTCATGGCAAAAGTTAAGCTACAATCTGGAAGTCTTCCAGGAAGTACACGTCACAAGATTAAGAATTCCTGGAATTCATAACTTTTCATGCTTCTTTCCAGGAAACCCTAAAATTGTATCATTCTTCGACGACTAAGTTTTTATCTCGTAAGATGTGATCTCCCTCTTAGTGCCAGACAGATATTGATATTAACATTAGCGAAGTGGATCTATTGTGCCTTCTGGAGCATAAAATTTAGGATCAGATGACTTCCAGGCTCGACAATTTTTTAAGAAGGACTCAAATCAACCGTTCGGTTTCGAGAAACCATTAAAGAAAGAAATCGAATCTCGATATGCAATGTTGACATGAGGAAACCAACCCACAATGACATGATGTAACTGAACCCTAACCATGCAATCGCCCATTGAACCCGAGCCTTGCCGAAGGTATCCGGGTGGAACCGAGCGTTGCCGAAGCGTTTCGCAAATCCCCAACCGTTGCCGAAACAAACGCAAATGAGGTCCCGAGGTCCCGATCATTGATGGCTTTGTTCTGGGATCTTCCTGCGTCCTTGGCGAGGGTGGCGTGACGGTTTGACCTCGGTTAGCATGACAAAAACTGTCACAATTACGATCTCTTGCGCCACCTGTAGAGAAATGCACTCTGGTTACTCCCGTTACCTGAGGGCAGGTTTGATGTTACGTCACTGATGTTGATCGAATGAATTAACTCAATCCAGTACAAAGTTTGATTCGGGATTGCAAAATTGAATCTAAGTTTGAAACCAGATTCAAATCATGAGTGTTTATTTTTGGCTATCGTATGTGACAAACGCAGCTGTGATAGCTTTCTCTATCTTACCCGTCTAACGAATTAGCCTCTCAAAAACCCTTCACGTAAGTAACGCAAAGGTACAACGGCCATGGTGATTGGAATAATATTGTTATAGTTTGACACATGGCTTATCTTACTTTGACTGGGACGGTTGCGTCGTCCTGTAATCCAGCTACTTGGAGGTCAAGAACTGTGGATATTTGTGAGCGATGGTCGGTGGGTGTAGAGTAGGGCTTACTCTTGTACGCACCTGCGCACTATTTAATACTGCGTTAAAAATTGTCATGATATTGTAATCAAAGCTTTTCACGACAATCATAGCAGTCATCACTGTAAAATGAAACACTTAAGTACTTTAGTACCTCTAAACGTTAAGTGGTTGTATTCATTAGGGCAATTATATTAAGTAGTGGTTCATAATTCATTACGATAAGCATCCTAGTAACTAGTTACTAAATGGAAACTCGTCGTGAAAAAAGTCATTAGTTTGTTCAGTTTTTAGCATCCTCAACATTCAAGATTAATAATAAAGCTTCAGCCATAGAATTTTAAATCTTATTTTCACTGGGACGATGGCGACGTCTGTAATTCAGCTACTTGGAGGTCACGAATTGTGGATAGTTGTGAGTGATGGTCGGTGGGTGTAGTCTCTTGTGTGGATTAATTTTGGCACTATTGAATATTACGTTAATCCACAAAGATCATCCTCATAATTAGTCCAATTTATAATTCAGAGGCCGTGGTTCGGACTTTACAATAATGGGATATTAATTAACAGTTCTGTCTAAGGAACACGTCAGACTTAGTCAGTAACAAGACTAAAAGATCGTTCCACAATCATCTTACACTCAATCCTCATTAATACTTGGCTTAAAATACCTACCTTGTGGTAGGGTTGTTATTTCAATAATCTAATCTAATGTGCATATTGTAAGTTAATAGTTCGTAGAACTATGCGGATGTAAAAAGTAATAATGGTTATTATTTGGAGCATATTTCCTTACTCAATGGACTTAAAGAAATGATTGTATTTACTTTCCTTTGGGAAATAGGTTTAGATCATGGATATGTCTGAAGGGATTATTATCTGTTTCCTCTAAACAGCTAACCATATGACGTCACTTCTATTACACTTCTTTGTCTCATAATTTAATAACACCCATTTAATTTTGTTAACTGACAATTTTTACTTCTGCTTAACTGTTCTTATTATGTTTAATTGACGAATTTAAAATTATTTTTGAGTGTGTAAACTTACAGAGTAAAACTACAAAAAGAGATTATTGTATTGAAACCCCAAACTTTTAAGTCGGTTAAGAAACTATAAAGCAGTAGTTTTCGCCCAAATCGGTTTATGTATTACATAATAAGACTTAAGAAAATCTATCACCTAGTCTTTTCCTGTAACAATGCCACTTATCATAAAACGTACTACCCTTATACTCCATCACCCATCACAGTGATTTGGTGTGGATGAACATTAATGAATGTATTGAGATATTTTAGCCATTCAGGTAGAGACATTGGTATGTAATCAACCTTGATTCATTAATGTGCCAGCCTTAGTGCAGGGTTTATTCCCTATTGAACCTTGTGCTAACACTTCCATGTAAAAGGGAACTAACAGTCGATGCTGATTGTCACTACAAGTAATAGACTTAATACAATAAATACAACGATAAATCTCTATATATAAAATTGAATGTATGTATGTATGTCCTTTATGCGTTGCCAAACTACTCATCCGATCGCCATGAAATTTTAGGAAGTTGCTCTACATGTGTCCGGGAAGGTTTTAGTGAAAAAATATTTTCAAAACCCCCATAAGTTTCCATTTTATGGCGTTTTAAATTTCTAATAATAACCTTATGGAGAGTAAGTTTGTTTACAAATTGTCTACAATGAAAACATTTGATTTCTTAGCTACAGCTGATTGGTTTACTTTCCATTAGCAATACCGTATGCTTTACTATCCAATGCCATCTGGATCATTCATTAATGTAAAACTATGAAGTAAATGTGTACTGTAAAAAATAAACAGCTTTATTCACCACGTTAATAGTTAACGGTTTTGGGGGATTATGTATTTATATTTTTATTTTCTGTCTGATTAAAATCACGTGTTTATATGATAATTAAAATGTTTATATTATTACGTTTATTATAATAATCAGCTGTTGTATATCTTTCCTATAAAAGCCGTATTACAGTTAGGGTTCGTTTGGGTTTGGATTGGATTTGAAAATTGTGAATTAATCCACTCAGATTTATTTGTTTTATAGGAATGTTATTAATATGTCTTATCGTTTCAGTATTGTTATTCTCTATGCCGCGACCCAGGATATATAACCTTTCACAATGAAGCCGTATTGCTATTCGACTTCAGAACATGGCCAAACGTAAAGTTAACATATATTTACTGTCAGGCGTTACGAAGTTCGTCGGGTCAGCTAGTTATAAATAAATATTTATTTAATACACAATTAAGTACCGTACATTGTAATCAAAGATATTTTAAAATAAATTTTATTAGTGAACTGACGTGAAAACATACCTGTCACAATTATTTCGTATCCTTACGAAAGAATTGCAAATGTTTAAATTGTTTGCAACATCTTTAGAAAAATAGATATAAAATTTCTTTCATGCACTCTCTTACTAACCTACTTACTCTGAGTTTAGGCCTATTTGATTATTCTAACTAATCCCCCCCCAACATACGGGAAATAAAAAACTTTTTTGAGTAGGTATTATTGGTTGATGTCACCTTACGCTGCATAACATCATGTAAAAAGGTTGAGAAATAAGGAAGAAATACTTTCTCCTTGTAGTAACGTACAGATGGAAGAAAGTAAGAAATTGAATATGTTAGTGTTATTATACAATCTAAGGAGTTATGTAAGTCACCTTTGAAGGGAGAAAGCATATATCAGTTCATTGAAACCGTTTATTTCAATTTATATCTATTACCTCATAATGCGTGGGTGGAGGATTGCATTCCGCACCCAGTCACCAATTTCAATTGGTTTATTTATTAATCACTTATCTATCATAGGTTGTTTCTAGGTGATACCCAAATAAGTGTTAGGCTGGGCAATTCCATATCAACAGTTAAAAATGTTACTACAATTGGCAATATGTGTATCAACCCCTTGACTTACGTAAAATCTATTAAAAAAATATTATTTATCATACTTCATGTAGTCTAACCGTTAAGCAAATCAGATAAAATTTATAGAACAGATTAATTTTAACAGCTAATTACACGAACAAACTGCAGTCATTAAACGTTATAAATGGTAACAAATTGAGGAAAAACGTTTGTATTTTCTTCCCAATGGGAAATAGGTTAGTTAGATCATGGATATGTCTAAAGGGAATGTTTTCAGTTCATATAAACAGCTGTTCTTATTCTTATATATTAAAAATTCAATACAACAGCTCTAGTAGTAGTTTCTATGGAAACCTGTTTCAAATTTTCATCTTACAAATTGCCAACACCCTCCCCCCCAGAGCTAAGACATATCCATGTCAAAAATTGATCATTTTCCTATTGTATAAATTAAAACCCCAAAGCACGGTTTTTAAAACTCTGTACAAAAACAGACTTGTTAGGTTTAGATTCGCTGGCAAATATAAAATTAGTATAATTATTATTCTCTTTCTGAATTTGCGGCATATCCAGGTATTTGAAGCCAAAATATTTGTAAACAAAATTTAAGTGTATTCATGTGGATTTGAAACATTAAAACATATATGAAAAATAGAGACAGATTACACCATCTTACGTCAGAGCACCTTTGATTATTTGACAGCTTGGTACCCACTCTCACACGCACACTCAAAAACACACAAGTCAAATATTCTATTTTAATACACAATATCAACTATAATATATTTCAGATAGAAAAAGGAAAATATAAAAAGTATAGGGCTACAACAGCTGCTTGTTATAATAAACCTAATATGTATAATCATTTGATTTTAATCATAATACGTAATTCCCAAAAGTTTTATAATAAAGTGGTGATTAAAACTTTTCATTTTGTACGGTATATATTTGCTTTATAGTTTTACATTAATGAATGATTTAGATGGCATTGAATGGTAATGTTTATTACTAATTATTTACATTATTGGAACAAATTACAGTTTAAGAAACTTTCAAATTATTTTAACACAGCTCTTAATTTTTGTAACGGATTTGACGATTATAAATACAGATTAGACTGGGGCCGTGGCATGTCCTGTAATCCAATCATTTGAAGGTTACAAATTGTGGACAGTTGTGAGCAATGATCGGTAGATGTAGTGTTCTCTTGTGTGGATTAACGTACGCACAATTGAATACTACGTTCATCCACAAAGACCATCCTCATAATTAGACCAGTTTGTTAAACGGGGATATAATTAACAGTTTTGTCTGAGGAATATGTCAGCCTTAGTCAGTAACAAGACTACAAGATCGCGCCACAATAATCTTACACTCATATCTCATTCATCTTGGCTTAAAAATACTGGGTAGGTCACCATATCAGTAACTAACTAACTATAAAAGATTAAGAGCAAGAAAGTTGATATGATTTTTGACATGGATATTTCTTAGCTCTGGGACGGGGTGTTGGCAATTTGCGCGACCAAAACTAACGTCATATGGTTAGTGTTGTCATATTTTGGTTATTATAAGAACAGCTGTTTAGATGAACTGAAAACATTCCCTTTAGACATATCCATTGTCTAACTAATTTACCATTGGGAAGTAAATACAACATTTTTAAATTTGTTATTATATTTGATGCTGAATTATGTAACAAAAATACCTTATGTATGTATAGTATGGTAATATACCATTTTTATATATAGTCCACAGACGTGACATCGACACAAAGTGCACAGTCGGGAACCAAACGACACAAAGAGCTCGTATAACCAATGATGACTCCAGCAGAGATTCCATCTAGTGACGTAACTGCGTTATGCGGCGCGCTCTATGCGGCTTTGTCGTTAACTAACTGCGTTATGCGGCGCGCTCTATGCGGCTTTGTCACTAACTAACTGCGAAGAGATTTGGAACAGATGTTATCTCTGATTGTAGCGACATTGGACATTGTAAAGGTGTGGTTGTTAATAAGTTATTTCCGTGATGTTATCTTACACGTCGTTGCGAAAGACGGAAATAAGATTGTGTAATGTTTTGAAAAAAATCCGTACTTTAAATATTTACAAGTGAGATCTTCCCGAGTTCAAAAATATTCCTTTCAAACCATTTTTGTAAAACGTATAAATCAATGACATTGCTGTTGTTATTTGTTTGAAATCGATTTTTTGTGATAGTGAGGTTATGTCACTTAGATTTTTATTGCGGACATTTTCTTTCACGATTAATAAAAACCAAGTTTCACGACGTTTTAGGATCTAGAATCTGATCCCGTCCTCAGGTGAGTTTGAACCTAAAACATAACAAAGTTAGTACATAATCTTTCAGTTCTTATTTAGCTCTTGCAACGTGTGGATGTTTATCGTTTCTTGTATTCATGACTGTTGTTTCATATTTTTGTAGGTTTGTTTTTTAACTGCATTTGCTAATCGTGATGGAAAATGTTTATAGTAAAAATCTAAAGAGCAAAGAGCAATGATATTAGCTTACAAACTAGATTATAAGAGTTTTAAATCTACTCATTCAAAGTTTATTTTTTATCAGTGGTTCAAATATAATGTCACTTTCATAATGTTCATTTTCACTTCATATTTATTTTAATGTATAAATGCGTTGTTTAATAAGATTTTTATGTTTACAGGATTGTCGGGGATGTTTCAAAGAGTTAAAGAAATGACGTAAGTTATTTATTTTCATTTATAAAAAAGGTTAGTACTAATTAGTTTAATTATAATGGAAATAGAAATAGGTTAGATAATGGATATGGCTAAATGGAATGTTTCAGTTCATCTAAACAGCTGTTCTCATTATTATATATTAAAAACTCAATACAATAACTCTAGTAATTTCTTTGAAAATGATTTCCACTACACTTTGTTTTGTGTTACGCAATAACGCTAAAACCCCTTCCCAGAGCTTAGACATATCCATGTAAAAAATCATGATGCGAAGTGGTCAAATGAGGTCCAAATCATCTCTAGGCACAATATGTAATAACAATATGTTACAATGGGACCGTGGTGAGTCTTGTAATCCATCTACTTGGAGGTCCCGAGATAGAGAGCGATTGTTGGTGGATGAGATATTCTCTGGTGTGTATTAACGTCCGCACTATTGTATTCTAAGTCTATCCTGAATTATATATAGTTATAGCTATACGAGTTTGTATTTCAGAGGCAGTGGTTCGGACACCACGTTATACGGTACGTTTCTTAGACAGTCCTGTCTAAGGAACATGACTACAAGATTACAAGATCACGACCTAATCATTTTACACCCATTTCTTATTCATACTTGGCTTACAATACCTGTATGGTCCTGGACAGGTTGCCATTTCGGTAACTATCTAACTATTTATTTAGGGAACTGAGTAAATGAAGGCACATGTTCTGTAGATTTATTTGTGGGGGACAGTACTGACACTCCTGTCCATGTGCAGGCGATAAAGTAATAGCGAATGATGAAAGGTTCGATATTATCGGTCATCAGAGAAGCTCTCTCAATACAGAACTGACGTGTTCGGTGCAAATCCCTGTCGTCATTGACGCTTGATCTCATCTATGCTAATCTATCATCAACGTCTTGTTCGGGAGGTCATTTCTGTCATGGGACGTGACTGTCTTCAGCCGATTCCTTCGCGAGCTACATCAATAGTATTTTATTTCTCACTAACAAAAAACTGAGAGGTAAAAATATGTTTATTTATTTCATTTAAAAACATGTTTAAGGAAACATGGAAAATGTTCCTCAGTATAAACTGGCAATTTGTCTACAGGGGAAGAGTCATGACGACATTCCATACTTTTATTCACTCCCACTTGATCATATTTAATCTTTTTTTATCACGTCAGTGAAAATGACGTATACAAATCAGTGCCAGAGATCATAAACATCCAAAGACCAGTCAGATTGTGAGATAACAAAATATCACGTATACAATGACCTTATCAGTGTCTCCGATTCAGCCAGCTTAACACATTAACCACTGAAAACCCCTTCGCTTAAACACAGAGACACTGTCCTCTTCAGTATTAATTATTTCGGGGGAAATGTATGTACAAATATGTAAAATTACAAAATGATAAGTACCTAAATCTAAACA
Organism: Nephotettix cincticeps; assembly: GCA_023375725.1. NCBI lineage: Eukaryota > Metazoa > Arthropoda > Insecta > Hemiptera > Cicadellidae > Nephotettix > Nephotettix cincticeps. The sequence goes on from CM041787.1 coordinate 51,383,904, forward strand.
TTGATTGGAGAACGTCCCAATGAAACAATAACCAGTTTCTAGTAGAGTATTAATGTCGTATGGTGATAAAATTTTTGTGTTTTGTTGCTTTTTTAATGAAATAAGAAAATTTGATATAACTGTCTAATATTCAAAACATTAAACTCAATAAAAACCGAACCCTTGGATATCTCAATGGATTAATTGATCTGCGTCTTAATACAAGTCATGATAGGTCACGGTAATCTAATTTAGATTATATTAGATTATTGAAATGGCGACCATACCACAAGGTAGGTATTTTGAGCCAAGTATGAATGAGGATTGAGTGTAAGATGATTGTGGCGCGATCTTGTAATCTTGTTACTGACTAAGGCTGACATGTTCCTTAGCTGACTGTTAATTAACATCCCAACAGCCGATGGCAACTAAGGGACCTACAGTTTAACGTGTTCGAACTTTTTCCTCTAAATTACGTACTGGTTTAGCTTTGAGAATGGTCTTTGCGGATTAACGAAGTAATCAATAGTGCGGACGTTAATACACTTAAGAGAAAACTACGCCCACCGACTTATAGATCTCACTGGAGACTTCTGTTTCAAAGCGAAGCAATTAGTCACTGGACAGTAAGGAAGCAGGTGGACGTCCACAGACCCGGTCTGGGCCATAGCTCGCATAAACCTGCAATGTTATAGGCCGTACACTTGAGGGCAAAACCCTGAAGTCTTTCCCTTAGTCCTCGGTTCGTTGGTTTCCCGCCCCGCCTCTGCCTCCCGAAGTAACGGAAGCTTAGTCCTGTTCTTGGCCTTTGAACCCGGTGTTCGGTGCGGTAAAGGTCAAGGCACCGCAGCGCTGTCAGCAACTGCGGCGCTCGCGGGTACTAATGGGGAGTCCTGTAACCAGCAACGGTGTCCGGTCGTTTGGTCGTGGTCACGCTTCGACGCCCTCGTGCAGATTCCCGACTCCCTAGATGATCTTCGTCGAGAACAGTGTTTATTTTAATCAATTAAAATATATTTAGAAGTTTGAAACTCAAATAAGATACAAAACATGAGGAAGTCCGTAGTTACATAATGCTTAATTAGACTTGCCGCACTGGTAGAGAATTAGCGAACCAGACATAACAAGGTTAGCACGCGATGTGACGTACGAATTAAATTATTGAAGAATAAGTTTAAGCAGCACAAGGATCAGGAGAGTATGAGGTTTAGTGTAGTAGTGTGTGCTTAGGACAGCAGGTCAGATTGAGTTTACAAAAATGTATTAGGGTTGCAGGACACGGGATACATCCGGTGATAAGAGAAGGATACATGTTAGAAAAATAGAATATAAGACGGGACATAAAACAGGGAAAAATCATTAGATTTAGATGTTGACAGTCGATAGGGAACCGGGCAAATCTGTTTCAGGGAGACTGTACCATGGGTGCATCAGGGCAACAGGACAATGAGTTTATCAAGGCAAACGGAAAATTAGTATAAAAGAAATACCTGACAGTGGGTGCATCAGGGCAACCAGACAATGGGGGCGAGAATTTATAGAGCTGGAGTTATAATTGATGATTGATCTGTTACTATTATACATGTCAACAGACTTAACCACCAGTAATCATCTCTATCCACAAATTGGTCATAGATTTAATGGAAATCTGGGATGTTACTAATTAATCATTTATTTATGAAGTAATCAGTTCGTAAAAATTGTTCCAATTTGTTACCATTGTCGGGATGATGACGGAAACTGATACGACCCCATGACTTCCGGTGTCCTCGACTTCCGGAAACCGCAATAATGCGGCGAGGATGTGGGAATAACCAGCATCAGAAGCGTGACATGTCAGCTGTGCGGGTTTGGCGGCCTTGGCATGTTTAAACAACGAAATTACTATTCGGTGAATGCTGCGGGAAGAGTTAATATGTTAATAACCGTTTATAATCGGGAAACGGATTTTTGGCAACCGCCCAGCCCCCACCGAGGGTCGGAACCCTAATTAGCCCCCGACAGCGGCCTTTTGGCAACCTCAGTTTCATCCCAAAAATTCTCCATTTTCTCTCTGAAAATCCCTGCCTCTTTATTTAATCCCACAATATATCACTCTTATCCCTTAAAGTCCCTCCCTCGACCCGGAATGGCAGGCTGTTCACGACTACGGGGAACCGGCTATGAATGAGCCAAGTCCTTTGAACTAATACCATTATTTCACAATGGACGTTACAGGATGTACGGCTAGATGGAATTGGATTTTCCAAGTAGAATGTTTGAAAGACAATGATACAAAATACAAGAAAACACCAACAAATATAGGTCAATATGGTGAACTGTTGAAGTGTTACGATATCGTCAACAGAAATTGTTTATACAAAGTCCTAAATATTAATAAACTTCATGTTCATGCAACTTCGTTCATAAACTTCATATTCAAACTTATTTATATAGATTATAAATTGAAAGTTACAAGTCTTATCTGATTTCAAAGAAATATAAATCGTTAATGCTTTCCTCAAGAAGTTAAGTATGGGTTTAAAAATAAAACCAATACAATTCATAATATTGTACCTCTAAACATAGTTCAAACTTAACAACAGACAGTACTTAGACAGTTAGTAATCACACACTTGAAAGGAATTGGGTATCAGGCGTTGTGCTTTGTTATTCTTCGTCTGTCTTCGCCCGCCGCCTCCCCTCTCGCCCTTCTCTAGCGCGCTTTCTCCCTCACCCTCAACCCCGCCCGGCACGAACGAAATCCCGGAAATCCCCACCAGGGAGAACAGCGGTTGCCAAAAGTCCGCACCACGGGTTGTGACACTTTTATAGCCCTCTGCGATGACGAATGGGATAGGCGAGGTTGCCAAAAGCCCTACACCCGTTTATAATCAGAGTATTATAAGAAATGGTTACCGGGGACAGGAAAATGAATCTTCTTGGTATAATTTTCTTCATGTGCTAGCTCACCATCATATTCGACTTTAGAGTTATGTTAGTTGTGTAAAGTTTAAAAATTGCAATCAACTAGTAGTTTTATGATCAGTTTAGGAAATAAAGTGTTTTTAAAATTAATTATTTTATATTATTCTATAAGTAGTAGGCCTACCTAATGAGGGTTAGATACTATCACCATTTAGTTTTCATACCATGGTGGGTATAGAGGGGTGATGTAAATATAAAATACATACTAATCTGTATCAAAATGTTTGGCAAACGACATATAAGGAAAAGATTTGTTCTGTTGTGTTCTCAGTAAGAACAAAAATGTGGGCCCTAAAAAGCTCATCCCTATAGTATTATGAGCATATTATAATTATGATTATTGTGAACAGTAACTTCCTTTACCTCCGATACCATTTGTCCAAAACTAATATTTTCTCCTTCAGCTCAAATTTATACGATTTTGTTGTAGCAATACGCCCTCCTTATAATAATAACCTAATATTAGTAGGATATGTAGTATCATGTTATTGTCAGTTTTTCATGATTTATGTGATCAAAATCGATATAGTAAACGTTTAAAAATTAAAAACTTTTGCCTTGGTCCATCATTCAAAGTTTGTTTACCAAAAATACAAAGTGCGACGAATAGGGACATTAGAATATCTTTAACCTTTAGAACGTCACTAAATAATTGGCACAGTTTGTGGGGAATTATGAACATAGTTTAAAGCAAACAAGACTCTATTGGTATTGTGAGGCTATCTATGTTTTTTATGTCAATAAATACTTCTTTCTGGTAGCCTTTTTTGCAGCATTAGTCAACCAAAACAGCTGATTCAAGGTTCGTAGTCATCATTTACTCTACTAAAAAGACCTTTAATTTGATATACTCATAGACCTACGCTTCTATTTTTTGGATTTCGTAGTGACTCCAAATGGACCGTCTCCCAAATGAGGTGGTTCGGTTGAGGCTTAAAATACTATTTTTTAGCTCATTACCGAATAAGCTAAAAAATAGTATTTTAAGCCCTAATTCAGTTTGAAAAGTTTAAATCTTTTATGATAATAATTTTAGCAATATTAAGCCGCTTCTCACCACTTCTTCTTCTTCTTCTTCTTCTTCTTCTTCTTCTTCTTCTTCTTCTTCTTCTTCTTCTTCTTCTTCTTCTTCTTCTTCTTCAGCTTCTCACCACTCCCGAACGTACTCAAGCTAGCCAAAAAATGTTTTATTCAATCCGAACAAATGCAACAATACTATATTACACTTGAAACAATCTTCTCCTAGGAACAATCTACCCTTACATTACTTGCGCAACTGACAGTAGAAAATAAATTGCAAAGGTTAGGTTGGAGAGATTGTGTAACAATGACTACTAACCCACCCTGCTGTCCCAAACCATAAACTAGACTCTAAAATCTAATTTCGTTATGAGTGAAATAGCACCGACCCTTTAACGGCACACTTTCACAAGCGCTCTTAAAATCTGAGATTAGGCGTAACAATTAAATTTAAATGTGTAACAAACAAAAACAAGCGTAACAATAAAATTAATGGTGAAACAATTATTAGTTTCACCATTTCATTGAAATAGTTTTTGAAGTACCATTTTCATTTATACTTTATTGTAATTATCCGATGAGTGGATACAAATAACACAAAATGAGCTAAGTACTTGAAGACTGTTTCGCGTAACTCCAAAAGATTTTATGTTTGTCGATGAATAACAGTCGAGTTGGACTAAAGACAGGCCATTATAAAAAAGATTTTTGCTGTATAATTGTGATCAATATATTGAGAACATGTTACGTTTAGATAGGTTAGATAGGTAGTTTTCACAGATACGAGTAGTTGATTTAAAGTTTGTTCTATTATTTATGAGAAATTATAAAAATACTTTCTGTTTTTACATACTAAATCTATTTTATTTGCGGTATAAAGGCGTGTAAATCTACTAGTATTATATAACTGAAGTAAACTTAAGTACAGTAAAGTCCGGTTTATCCGGTCCGAATAATCCGGATCGAACCTACTATCCGGAAATTTCAGGCAACCACCAATTTTAAAAAGCGATCAACCAACTTCAGCCGGAATCTTTCTGGACGTGGAAAAGGTTACTAACGAATAAGACTAAGTCATTATTTGGCATTTTATTACTGAACTGTCAAAGTGTAGGTGATTGAGGTTAGATGTACAATGGTGGTTTGTTTCGGATTTTTTACGGTTAAAGTTTACTTAAGCAATTTCCAACTGTTTCCAACTCGCCTCCGAGGTAAAAGGGGCTGCTACAATCCTTAAAGAAAATAAAGTATATTGACTGGGTCCGTGGCAACCCCGTGGCGTGACCTGTAATCCAGCTACTTGGAGGTCACGAATTGTGGATAATTGTGACCGACGATCGGTAGATGTAGTGTTCTCTGTGTGGATTAACGTCCGCACTATTGAATACTAAGTTAATCCGCAAAGATCATAGACTAGTTTCTATTTCAGAGGCAGTTGTTCGGACTCCACATAAAACTGTAGGTCCCTTAAATTTGCCATTGTCAGCTCTAACCAAAAAGACTTCAAGATTGTGCAACAATCATCCTACACTAATTTCTCATTCATACTTGGCTTGAAATACCTATCTGGGTTAGTTGTCATTTCAGTTAAAAAATTATTTAAAAAAGGTATTAAAAGCTGTGATAAGCTGTAACTTAATAGCTGTGGATTATATTATTTCTGATGTTACGACTAGTTGTAAACACCGGTCCAGGTATGGAGATAGTAGCAGGTAACAGCTGTGGACAGCTGGTGCCCCTGTGGGCTCGACGACGCGACGGGCCAACAGACGCCTTCCCTGCGTCCTTGGCATTTCTGACTCACTCAGGCTCGTGTCCTCAAACACCGGTTTTACTTTCCTTTCTTTTGGCATTTGTACCTCATGACCCTTTTCATGATGTGCCCAGTTTTGTGTGCATTTCTGAGAATTGCGCAACCTATTTGAGTTACGTAAATACCGAGTATTTCTATGAGGTTGAAAACTTTTGTTTTACTCAAATTATTTTCTTAAAGACATTTCAAATTTATAGTGTCATTAGAGTTTATAGATAAAAAATCTCAGTACATGATCTGAAAAAAATTCTATATCCTTTATTGGAGTTTTCCAACGTGTCTGTATTTTTAACTACACAACGTTTCTGGAGGTGCAGAAACTCATTCTGTTTTCAAGTGATAATTAACATTAAAATTGAAAGTTTAAGTTGCAGGTATAAAATATCTCAAATCTCCAGGAAGTCTGGTTCCAGAGATAAGTGGAATAATGTTAACATTAACGTTGTGTACACTTAAGCCTAGTAAGGGATCACTGGGGTGGTGGTGTGTCCTGTAATCCAGCTACTTGGAGGTCGCGAATTGTGGATAGTTGTAAGTGGTTTTAATGTTCTCGTTTGTGGGTTAACATCCACACTATTGAATACTACGTTAATCCAAAAAGACCATCCTCGTAATTAGACCAGTTAGTAATTCAGAGGCAGTGGTTTGGTCTCCACGATTAACTGTAGGTCCCTTAGATATGCCATTGACTGTTGGGCAATTAAATAAAAGTCCTGTCTAAAGAACATGTCAGCCTTAGTCAGTAATCATCCCAAACTCATTACTAATTCATACTTGGCTTAAAATACTTACCTGTGTAGGTTGACATTTCAGTTAAAAGTATAAGAATAAAGAAAATTTAAAATAGTATTGATTAACTCAAGGGTACTTTGGGTGATATTAAGAAGGCCACTGTACACAGTGTTTTGAAACACGTAAAATATTTAATTTATTCATTTTAAATTTTAGTAAATATTTTTTTGACTTATAAGTAGCTACAGTCCGTTGTCAGCAGTTAGCTTGTGGATGGAGTCATGTCTCCCCAGGCAGTCACGGGTCAGCGAGCACGCAGGCGGCCACACTTGGGATGAGGTCATTCTGTGCTCTCATCGCATACGTGTTATCGCCATCACGAAAACAAGGTGGCGTGAGTGATAAAATCAACCGTTTCAAAAACACATGACGTTAACCATTACTTGTTTATTGTATCATATGTATACTTCGACATAACCAGATGTATTCCTGGATATTCCAGAGGATTTTTTATATTATCCTTTCACTATCTGACATGTATAAAAGATTAATATTGCATATAATTAAAGAACATTTGACTGTCTGTTTACTAACCAGGTTGTAAGTTGATCAAAGCTACCTTTGTGTAATATGATATATTTAATTAAATACATTGAATAATTACTAGCCAACGTTATTTTGAATTTTGAAGATTCTGTAGTATAGTCTGTTTCAATCTTTCATATATCTTTTAGTGTTTCAAGTCTACATGAATACACTCATTTCCTATACATAGTTTGGCTTAAAATACCTGTATAGGTCACCATTTCAGATAGGAAATAATAATTATATGGTGTTTAATATTTTTGTCAGTGAACCTAAACCTGACTAATCTCTCTTTTACGTTGCCGCAACGTGCGAGTGGTAACTGTAGTCAAATTAAAGAAAAAATGTTTTGGAGTGGAATTTTTTTTATTTTAACGACAACATAAGTCAACGTTTTGCCTATCTTGAATGACCCCCCACCCACCCGCATCGCTGCTCCAGGCGCGCCGATGACCCTGACGTCATCAAATCGTCATCCACCGGTTTAGGAAGAAATGTGATCCACCTTGATGGTGATTAGATCATCGCTAGGTTTAGTTGGTGATTTTTAACTGATTAACTGAGTTTACGGAATACGTCATCGCATATATATTGTCAGTGTCGTCGTACCTGGCACGAGGCAAAATGGTAAACAATATTATACAAATGATAGATGGCTAGAATCACCAACAGTTACCAGTTCGATTCGGGATTCAGTCACTATTTTGTTATTGGTCCGTTACGAGATCACACGCAGCACGCTGACGTGAGTAGAGCGAATTTCATAGAACACTACACCCACTGACCGTCACTCATAACTATTCACAATTCGTGACCTCCAAGTAGCTGGATTACAGGACGTCGCCACTGTCCCAGTCTAAGAAAATGTTTGAAGAAACACATCACTTTTCTGCCTTTTCAACCTCTATAAAAATGTTTGGCACATTTTATTTTCGTTAAGTATCTTGTCAACAAACTGCACTTTAGAATTAAATATTGCCTTGGGTTAGAGTGTCACAGAATCAAAGTTCCTTAGAAATAAGTGGTTAAATTAAACCATTAAAACAATGTTATTGTAGTGTACGTAAAAAACAGTTTTTTGTTCTTAATTTTTAAGTAGGTTTAGCATCCTACAATTAAGGAATTTGAAAACAATAACTTAACTATTATTATCGTGCTGAAATAGATATTAACTTATTTTCCCAGATATGTATCTTTGATTTACCACACAGTTTACCAAGTTTCCAAATTTCCAGGCTCCAAATTTCAAAACTGTATACCTTTGATTTAGCTGATATTTTGATTATTAACGTTAAGATGTCAATTCAAAATTATGTACGTAACGTTACAAAAGACGTTTGTGTTTGTCTTCTGTATAAAACGAGAGCACTTTGTAATAGAAACATTATTCTATATATTTTTTGTGAAGAGTTTTGTACTTTTAACTGACCCGGTCATGCAATATTGGACACTTTTTTTGAATAATCTGAATAATAAATAAATGATTTTTTAAAACGTCATAAAAACTACACCAAATTAAACTATTTTTAAAATCTGGTGATGGATTCGGTCTAGACTACTAATAAAAATTTGTCTTATATTTTGTATTAAAGATATATTACTATATCGAATAAGAGTTTCGTTCAATTTATTTGTCTACAATTTTGTCTCTGTTAAAAATATCTTGCTAACACTGAAACTTTCAATCGATACAAAAGATTGGTTTTAAAGCTAGTACACAATAAAACCACCTAAATAAGACCAAACTCGTAATAAGAGTGGTATTCACCCCCTTCCTCCCTTTTTTCATCGCACCACCGTGACCCGTGATATTTCCCAGTGTCTGCCAGTAGTGGAGGCGTCAATCTGCCCGGTGTCACGCGCCAAGTTACACAAGGGGGTCAAAGTTGAAACTCTTGTATAACATATGAATATGTCCACATGTTTCTCAACATCCTTGCAAAACATTCACAGTTACATCAGTTTAACCATCAAAACGTAACATGTACTGTATGTTTACGTTCACGTATATTAAGTTAAAGATGACCGCTCGAATAATTACGGTAGTGAAATAATTTTGACAAAAACAATGAAAAATTAGAGATTGTTCAACACTGAAACCAGCCACATTTGATAATTATGCTATAATAATGATTATTACCTTGATAAAATAGATTAGCCAATCGTTTTCAGTAATAAATTATCATGGCATTACATTTTTAACAGGAAGTCTTTACTTATGTTAACATTAAAAGAAAAACAATATTATTATTTAAATTAACATGTAACTGTGATATTAGAAAATATTACATTTGATTACCTTTTAAAATGGCGACCTACCCAGGTTGGTATTTTAGGCCAAGTATGAATGAGATGAGTGTAAGATGATTGTGGCACGATCATGTATGCATGTCTTGCACGATGCATGTCTTGTTGCTGACTAGATGGTATGTTCCCTAGCCCTTTCAGGACAAAATTATGATCTACTTAAAAGGGAAAATTCATTTTTCTTTTTTTCTTTTTATTTACACCAAGCAAACATACTTTATTTATAAGCAAAAACACTTTTTGTTTAATTTTTCCTCTTAGGTTTAATAAAATATAAATCGTAGCATGAAAGTTACATCGGTAAAAAAAATTCATTTAGGACACATTCTTGAAAAAAGTCACCCCAGGAACACTATAAAATGTATTTTACTTTCCCATAATATCAACACAATCTACATTATATAGGTGCACTAAAAACGCATTTTGACATGGATATGTTTTAACTCTGGGGGATATTGGCGATTTTTACGATGGAAAATATGTAACAGGTTTCCATAGAAACCATACATAATACAAACGCAAAAGAAACAGCTGTTTAGATGACGTGAAAACATTACCTTTAGACATATCCATGATCCAACCTATTTCCTACAGGGAAATAAATACAAACATTAAAATAGCGAGATATTAAAATAAAAAACGTTTGGTTTGTGCAATACCTGTGCGACCGATGAAACAAATTAATATGTGGAGATAAGCTAGGTTTCGACGTGCCTACTATCTGAGACATTTTTGTATTGAAAGAGTGTACCTTTTGTGCTACACCTGGATCTTTTCGATAGCGTTCATACTTTTTCTGCAAAAAAGCTTAGAACTAGGCGTTGCCTTTTTGCTGCGTTGGTCTCGAAAGGATTAGATATAACTGTCCATTAATAGCCCAACAGCCAATAGCATCTAAGGGACTTACGTGTTTTACGAACCGTCTTTGCTTCTGAATTACGAACTGGCCTATTTATGAGTTTGGTAATTGCGAATGAATGTAGAATGTATTAAATATTGCGGACGTTAATCCACACTAGAGAATATTTCATCCACCGACAATCGCTTATAGTTATCCACAAATCGCGACCTCCAAGTAGCTGGATTACAGGACACGCCACCGTTCCAGTCTTAATATATAGATCGAGGACAGTTATATATTTTTTTAAATTTAGCTCTTTAATACAATCATCAAAAATTACATCAAAATATAGTCTATCATTGAGATGGCTGAGTGGTTCAGTGATTATAATACTCACTTCATAACATGAAGGTTTCCAGTTATATCCTGAGCAAACTCCTTATAAAACTGTTTGATGGCTCAATACTGTACCCTATTCCTTTTTATTATTGGGTTGATAATGTCAAATTCATCAGCTGATCTTTGTTGTTTTCTAAGCTACAATAAAAATTTTTATATTTACTTCCCTGTGGGTAATAGGTTAGATTATAGATATGTCTAAAGGTAATGTTTTCATTTCATCTAAACAGCTGTTCTTAATCTTTTATATTAAAAATTCAATACAATTGCTTTCGTGGTTTCTATTGAAACCTGTTACATATTTTCCATCTTAAAATTGCCAACCCTCCCCCCAGAGCTAAGACATATTCATGTCAAAAATCATAAAACACTTCGCACTCACTCTTCTCTCATATTCACCTTAAAATAGCTTTATAGTTTTGTCAGTGTCTCAAGTACAAGAATAAGGAAATATATATATTCAGTCTTTGAAATAAGCCCTCTCCGCTTTTCTTATCCAGCATTCTCGCCCTCGCAAACACCAAACTCGTCCTTGATATCGATAAACCTAGATCAACATAGTAAACGTGTAACGGTGCACTCCGATATGAATATTAATAGTTATGCGTTCAATGAATAATGTATTTGTACCACGAGAGCGGTAGTGCAACAGAGGCTCAACAAGTGTTGTTGATGAAGGCGACCTTCAAGTTGCAATAGATCAATCGCGTACATGGTTAAATTTACTGCAGTGGAGACTCAAACGTGTGGTGCTACTGAAGGCGTCCTGTACGTCGTAATAGGGTAATTACTTACACGGATATTGCTAAATTTACTGAAACGGAGATTTGAATGCACTGTGTTACTGAAGGTGTCCTTCAAGTTCCAATATACCGATTGGTTACATGGATATTGTTAAGTATACTGCAGTGGAGAATCGAACGTGTGGTGCTACTGAAAGCGTCCTGTACGTCGTAATAGGGTAATTGCATGGCTATTGTTAAATTTACTGAAACGGAGATTTGAATGCACTGTGTTACTGAAGGTGACCTTCAAGTTGCAATATACCGATTGGTTACATGGATATTGTTAAGTATACTGCAGTGGAGAATCGAACGTGTGGTGCTACTGAAGGCGTCCTGTACGTCGTAATAGGGTAATTGCATGGCTATTGCTAAATTAACTGAAACGGAGATTTGAACGCACGGGATCACTGAAGGTTATTTTAACAGTTCAGTCGGTTAAATGGGTTATGCTAAAATCACTAATTAGCTGTAACTCAAAAGAGACTCAACTTAGTAGTATTACTTAAAGCGTCCCTCAAATGTAAGATAAGAATCACTAACATAACCAGTGCTAGGATTAATAATCAATTGTGATGTATCATATCAAAGTCTGAAACACGTCTTAGTCTTTAGATAAATAAAAGTTTGAAATACTTTCTTGTTCTTGTACAAAGCCTATTATAAAATGTTTATATTTACTTCCCTGTGGGAAATAGGTTAGATCATGGATATGTCTAAAGGGAATGTTTCACTTCATCTAAACAGCTGTTCTTATTCTTTTATTTTAAAAATTCAATTCAATAGCTCTGATGGTTTCTATGGAAACCTGTTACATATTTTCCATCTTAAAAATCGCCAACACCCCCCCAGAGCTAAGACATATCCATGTCAAAATTTATCTACCGTATCTAAATGTGCTGGGCTCTCGTGATCTAATTCGCATTTCCTCTAAACTTAGTTTCTATTCCTTGCAGCTTGTTGCATTTTGCTTTCTTGCTCAACGTGAAAGCCAACAGGGAACTCAGTGGTGACCGCTCGAGGTTTTGCGGTTTCGCCCAACTGACCGTAATAGCAACTCGACTGTGTTTAATGTTCATAATTAGAAGTCTAACTTATGGTATTTTTTAGATTATAATTTTGGTTAGCGAGAAAGCTGAAGGGATATGAAGGAAAGTAAATTTGGGAAGTAGTGAGGTGTGGTTTGCTTTCAAATTTTATGTAATGTTTATCGTTTTTTATCTGTCAATGTGTGTGTCATGTTTCATATTTCTAATGAGTCTTAACGTTAGCTGAAATAAACTTTTAATGTTTCTTTTACACATTGTTTACATTCAAAATTTCTTTTTTATAAATAAAAATAAAAAGTATGTTTTCTTAAATAAAAACTAATGTATTTGCAAAGAGAAAACAGTATGACATTTTATAACAAATGTAGAGCCTATAATGTATATTTTTGTGCTACGTTTTATGGTCCCACTAGTAGTTATGCAGAAACTACAAATAAGCCAGTTCATCCATAGTACATAACTTTTATAAAGACGCAATCAGCACGTAGAGTTCGCAAAGGAAGCACTAGTTTTTCAAATTGTCTCTAAAAAATTTTTAAATCTGCTATTTTGGCTATTTTCTTTAAGTTCTATTAACTAATGAGTCCATAACGGATATAACGTCCATGCATGAACACTTGATGCCATTCAGGTAAAACATATAGTGGACAAACCTATATGTGGACTGTGATAAGACGCAATTTAATTGGTCTAAATACATATTTTGGGTCTAAATAAACGATTTTATTAGCACTTTTAATATAACTTTACATTGAATTTCCTGACCATCCAATCAACTTGGTAATACGAACAGATTTCGGTACCAATTAGTTCGGATTATTAGGACTCTGGTTTGCTTATAATGTTTGGATTAATTAATACTATTCGTATATTGTAATATTGTGGATATTTATAATCGATGACCAGTGAATGTGTTTTGACTTGTGGATTAACTACTGAACTTTTGAATTTTACATGCGCAAAAACAATCCTCATTTTCAAAACTCACCGTAAATCAGTGGTAAAGTTTTGGATCGGATTCAACGTTTAACTGTAGTACGTTAGACGCCTTTGATTGATTAGTATATTAATTAACTGTCCTGCATTAGGGACATCTCAGCTTTAGTCAGTAACAAAACTAAAAAATTGTGCCAAGCCACCTTACACTTATTCCTTAATCATTCTTGGCTTAAATTCCGATTTGGTTAGGTCACTATTTCAGTGAAAAAACAATACAAAGAAAATAAACTAATTCTTTTGGTGTGCTCCTGACAAATGATAGTGGCTATTTTACCATTATGTCCGAGAATTTGGTTGATTACTACAATCATGGCTTCAAAATTGGTTATTTATGAGAAATCGGTCTCTTAGACGTTTTCATAGGGTGGAAGAACACTCAACACGAAACACCATTATATGAACATATCAACTTATGACGAAAACAGACCTGTATTCACTTAGATTGGGTCATCAAGCAAATTCGGAGGACACCCAAGAATATCCTGTTATATCAAACATCATTCACGAGCACAAGATCTATATTGTTCTTAACAACAATATTTCAATACAAAGCCCAATAACAATATTTCTTTACAAAGCCCGAGTCTCTCACCGGCGCACTGTGTCCGGTCTCCTGACAAGTGGCCACATCCGGCCAGCTTCGCCGCTTCTCACCGATCACATTGACATGTAAATTGTCCGCAGCTCTCGTCAACGCCGGCCATAGAAAGTGTCACCAATCCATCGACACAGCCGTGGCATTGTCCCTAGGTGACGTGTGACCAGCTGTGTTTCTGCCAGTCACGTTGAAACCACAGTTTTTAATGAGTAAGAAACATAGTTTAATCACAATCGCTTTCCCTTAAGGTGTGTTTACTCGAACATTTCTTATTACCTTTCTATAATAGCGCCCCAACCAAGTAGGCTTTTTAAGGCAAGTATGAAAGAAATACTATTGCAGCACGCTCTTAAAGTCTTGTTACCGACTAAGGCTGACATGTTCCTTAGATAGGACTGTTTGTAGCCCAACAGCCAATGGCATTTAACGAAACTATAGTTCAATGTGGTATTCACAACTTTTGCCTCAGAATTAAGAACTGGTCTAACTATGGTCTTTGCGGGAAAACATAGTATTCAGAATTGCGGACCTTAATCCACATCCACCGACTATTGCTCATAACAATCAACGATTCGTAATCTCCAAGTCACCGCATTCAAGAACACACCACCGTCCCAGTATTTGAATCATCACCACCTGGGCATAATTTAATTAAGATTTTCTGTATCTTTCAATCATTGCCAAGAGGCGTCAGAAAGTAATTATCTATTCAGACTCTACATCATTAAAATTGCAGTCAATCTTTAATAGAAAAATATAATATTTTGAGCACAGTAAAATATACATTATATACCTCTCTAGATGATACAATAATATGTTTTTTAACCAGTGAATTCCTCTAATAGGCAAGAACCTGAATAAAGGTGAATGATACAAAAAAGGACACGATTCTAGTTACATAGCTGGAATCTTTGTATGATTTCACTTTTTTGACAACATCTTTCTTGTAATAACAGGCAACGACGAAAGAAAATTATGTTCACTACCACACGCATTAAGCAATTAATATATATATTTCAACGTCGTGTTATGCAAAAGGTTCAACAGATTGAATCATTAAAAGTAAATGTCAATTTTATCTCCCCAAATAAACCTTGCCACATGATCATGTCACGGTCAAAAGCTGGAAGTTCGAGTAAACGTTTTCTTGTGATTATAAATATGATCTAGAGGTTAGCAGAACCTCGTTGCGCCTCGATTACCCTCGTGTTCCACTTTGTTAGCCGATGAAGAAGTTGATCTCTACAGCGTGATTGTCGCGGGGGCGACGATTATGCAGATTCGGCCCCGGCGTCGCCCACCTCCGTGTAACGGTCTAGTCCGTGGTCAGTGTCGCTTACACACCTTCCGGAGGGAGTTCATGATTATGGGATAGTCCTCACCACATATCTACCTTTATTAGCTGTAATGTACCAGCAATTGAAGCAACCTCACCTATACCAGCAGTAAAGTATGCAACTGAACTCCCTTCATTTAGTTGCTATACGGGATGTATGTACAGGTAGGTATTTCTTATTCTTTTAAATTACTACTTTTGCTTTAGGCAGGGGCTAACCGCACGTCGATGTACGCTGTTACCACACACGTCCGTCCCACACGACGTAAATATTTACGCTTTTTTTCTTAGAAAAACTAGGATCAAAGAACAGTAGAGGTTCATCGTGAGCAGTAATAGTTGATGGCATCTTTTAGCGAATTTACCATAGAGAAGAAGCTATTACCGTAGGTCTCATGGCAAGACTTAAGCCCGGGACCATGTTATTTTTTGTTTAAGGTGGCAAGAGGCCCAAAACAATAGTCGTAAGATATATCAAATATAGTCGTGTGGTGTGTGTGTATGTGTGAGTGTCTGTGATCACGATAACTCTCGAAAAAATGGTCCGATCAAGACCAAATTTGATAGAGACGGTATTAATACATTTACTCAGACGAGTTCGTAATCCAGACATATCGGTCAACCGGAACGGGTAGTTTGGAGGGGGTTTGTACTAAAAAATAGAGTTTTTTTTCGTTTTTCATACTTTTTTAATATTTTGTCTTTTACCATTAGAGTCAGCTTAAAACTACACAATTTAGTACCCAAAGTTTTTCTCTATCTCCGTAACCGTTGGAGAGTCGGAGTATCCTAAATTTCTGCCAGTTTGTGGGTCGTAAATTGATTGTTTTCGTATACTCGTACAGTCAAAGGTGAGATTTGCATTCTTTTATCTTTGGATTGAATATTAGTTTTAGGAATATGAATACTTCCGAGATATTAAAAAATCTAAACACAGTACGTTGTTTTTTGGGGCTCCAATGTTAATCTTGTGGGGGATAAGGAAAAATTAATATTTCACTTATCAATCAATATTTTTGGATTAAACTTTGTATCAAGGTTAATGTGGTTGAGATCTATCCATTTATGCTTAAAAATCATATTATGTGTTTATCATGGTAACCTGCATACTCTTCTCCCTTGTTATCATATAGAGAATAGGCAAACCCCTTTATTTATGTACAGATGTTTACGAAACTTGGTATAGATGGTCAAAATAAAAATGGTTGATGCTAGAAATGCCTACTTTCAGTGTTCCTCACAGCAGCAAACCTGCATACTCTTTCCATATATTATTATTATATGTAATTTATTTGGGAATTCGCTGAGTACGCAGGTCTGCTGTGACAGTGGTATTATCAGTATACAATGAACCAAACTTCATCTAACGTAACCCGAGTAATAACACCAAAACTAACACACCTTACTCCTACATGATTTAAGATTAATACGAGATCCTGTGACTGTATTTTATCGACAACAATGTGATATTTTATCTCATAAAAGGCAGTTCCGGGAGGTCCAACGCTGTCAAGGACCTCCATGGGCACGCCCAGTCCCGCTGAAACAGATCCGGATCATAGAGGTCATATCTGTTACCTCGGGTTGAGCCAAAATATTTATTTACAAATAATTAGAAAAAGATAATTTGATTTACTAAACAAATTTATTACATTAGATTAGATTAGATCATTGAAATGACAACCCTACAACAATGTAGTTATTTTAAGCCGGGTATGAATGAGTATTGAGTATAGGATGATTGTGGCGCGATCTTGTAGTCTTGTTACTGACTAAAGCTGACATGTTCCTTAGACAGGACTGTTAATTAATAGTCCAACAGCCGATGGAAACTAATGGACTGACAGTTTAACGTGGAATCCGAACCACGACCTCTGAATTACGAATTGGTCTAATTATGAGGATAGGCTTTGCGGATTAACGTAGTATTAAACAGTGCGGACGTTAATTTACACAAGAGAACACTACATCCACCGACCATCGCTCACAACTATCCACAATTCGTGACCTCCAAGTAGCTGGATTACAGGACGTCGCCACCATGAGCTCATCAGCTATCAATACTTAGGTAAATTATAAAACTATATAAACCGGGTCACCAAAAACGCCAAGGTTTTATATTTTTATTATTTTTGGCTTAAAGCATCAAACAAAGTTGTAGCGCAATGTGATATGGAGCGGACATTTTATTTGGGTATGGTGAGCCTCACTGATGCATAATTTGGAAATAAAACATAAATCAAAACTTGCAAAGGCTTTAAGTTAGATTTAACAATGTTTCTGAACATTTAATTACAGTACTAAAATCATTTTAATTACTGTAACATGTATTTCTTCTTTGTTTTGAAATTCATTATTGGTCATGATGGATCTATGTTATTTAGCATTTTATTACGGACATTTTCATCACTATTTTAAATGAAACAAACTTTTACGACGTTTCGAGATCTAACATCTGTGCCCGTCTTCAGGTGAGCTAGTACCTAAAACATAACACGATTAGTGCATAATCCTGACTAAGCCGGTATTAAGCTGAATACCAAAAAGTTTAAAGCAGTAAAAATACTTACAAACAATACTATTAACCAACAATTACGTACTCAAGAAACAAAATATTTGTTGGGAGTTGTCTTCGAGTCTTTGTGACGAATGAACGTGTTTTGTTTCCTGTGTGCTTTATTGTAAGTGAACTTTATTGTTTGTAAGTTTTTGACTGTGCAACTATTTTCAGCCGGATTATGTACTTACTCAAGTGTTATGTTTTAGGTTCTAGCTCACGTGAGGATGGGATCAGATTTCAGGTACCAAAACGTCGTGAAACTTTGTTTTACTGAAATACGTGATGGAAAGTATCCGTAGTAAAAATCTAAATAATATGTATTTCTTGAGTACTAAAATATAGATAGTTTAGTTCGTTTAGTATTCTAATTCTCTTTCTTAAAACATTATTACTTGTGATGGTTGTGATTATTAAACCTTGTAATTAAAAATTACTAGATCAATTTCCCCAAATCTAGTTCACCTTAGGAGTTAGATTAAGCTAGAATATAGAGAAATATTTAACATCATGGAGTAATAGCTGACTGTTAAATAGAAACGTATTAGAACTCGCAAATTTAAAATGTTTTATTAGTTATCATGATAAAACAATTTTTAGTTTGCAAAACTAAACAGTGTTTCATAGTGATAACGTAATAAAGACTTCACATTAGTGGGTCCTAAAGTATTTTCATTTGACAGCTCTATACTGGGAAATATTTATATATGTCATAGTATAGACTAACTACTAAATTAAACTAGATTTGAGTAAAACGGCCATAGAAAGCTTGGAAACACATCACAAACTTTTCACTCATGTTTCTAAGTTGTAATGCGTGTTTGAGCATTTATTATACAGCGTTGCTCTAGTTCCATGTAGAAACAAATCTTTTTAGTCTAATCTTAAATATTTTGTAGTATCATGTCAGGGATTAATTATTCCCTTTTAGTGAAACACGTCTTCTTTGTCGCTATGATGTTTAGACAGCTGATAAAAGTTGACAAAACAGCTGTTGTAAATCAGCTGATTAGGTGATTTACAGGTGTTTGGCGACGCCTAGAGTGATACCACTGTTTGCGCTGTCCCCTTCCAAGTGATAGTAAAGGTTTATTAGACCTTGTACAATCCTGCAGGACCTCCACAAGACTGCTTTATGTTTTAGGAAAACACATAATCATTAAATATAATTTGAGACTTGAAGTAAAGTATACCTCTCATTTTGGTTTGATTGGCTCCTTGTGTTTTTATTTTACTACTTTCAATTGCTTAGACATATAATAGAATTTGTTGAGCTTTTTTTCTTACTCCCCGCTTCTTAGAG
This sequence comes from Nephotettix cincticeps, assembly GCA_023375725.1. Taxonomy (NCBI): domain Eukaryota; kingdom Metazoa; phylum Arthropoda; class Insecta; order Hemiptera; family Cicadellidae; genus Nephotettix; species Nephotettix cincticeps. The sequence continues at coordinate 51,403,171 of CM041787.1, forward strand.
GATTTACTTCAATAGCTGGTTAAGTTATACAATACTGTTTCAAACCTCCCATCTTTTTACTTTTTGAATTTGATATTGCTTAGATAATTTTTGCTAACTAAGATCTATAAAAAAGGTCGAAAAGTGGTATTTTAATTATTTGGATATACTTACTCTCCCCGTTTTAAATCTTACTTCCCTACAAAGTCATCTATCTAGAATTACTTTAGTATCATCAAATTTGTTTTTACGTAGGCTGGCCAATGTTACAGAAGTCGCAGATGATCAAATAATGGTACCGGTAGGTTTTGCAATATCATTATATATATCGCCGACATACAGCTCTCTGTGGAGCGAAGTTCAGTCAGTTATTGATAATTAACATTTTTAATACTTTTGATCTATCATTGATCATCTTGACTTAGCTATACAAGAGATGTATGTCAGATTGTTATAATGTTACACAATGAATCGGTAATATAGTTTTTTCCTGCACACAACCAGGCTAGAAGATTCTAAAATAAATGGAATAAAAAGAATCCAAAAACGATATGAGCAAGTAGTTTTTTTAATAATTGTTAATACTACTTTTTGACATTCTACATTAATTGAAGTCAAAACCATCCAATGAACGTCAAATTAAAGGTTAGAATCATTGTAGAATAGTTTTACCAAAAAATTTACACATCTTTTGAATTAATAATTACCATTTTACCCGGTTTAATTTTAGGCCGTTAGAGACGTTGGTATTGTGATGTTATAGTGTGTCACATCAGGTTGTGAAAGGCGTAAGTAAACGTCTACAAGTAACATTAATCAGTTGATCAAACCGAGGAATATGATAAATCAGCTGATCAACCTGGTGAATCAGCTGATGAACTTGAGGGCCATTATAGTAAACCAGTTCTCCTTGGCATCTGTGTCTTTCACCGCCAGTCTTGTACACGTTCTAATCAGTGGAAAGGAGATAGAGACAGAGTGATAAGTGGTGATAACAAGTACACTCCGAGGTGGTAAGAGACTGGTTGAGTCCGAGACATCGCTAGACCGTGTTAATCAGGAACAGTGCACTCATTGGATTGAAATTATTGGCCTCGTTCATAAAATAGTCATAGAGAACTGTTTCACTATATTATTTTTTTAGAAGACGTAATTCTCTTTCCATGTCCATATGTGTATTATTGTCCGTATTTAAGACAGAAGTCCACTCACGTGTTTATGTTAAAGGGGAATATAAGAGAAGGGCGAGAATGATGGAGTTTATGATGTGTAGATTTTTTAGTAAAAAAACTATCTGATACATTAAAGGAAGTTAGGCTACAAAACTGCAGAGTGGACACAGTAATTGGAGATAGTACTGTCAAATATTGGTTTATATAGCCATTATTTGAACCAAACACAACGCTACTTCAATTTCGGAGCAAATGACTCATAAGAGGAAATATTATTATGTGACACAAACAGGTCTAATAGAATACAGCTGAGGCGTGAAGCCATCTGTAAGATTGGCTTATAGACTTTATATCTATTTTTCTATTGAAGTTATAAAAAATATTGAGGTGAGCCGAGAAAGTTCTTTGTGGACAGCACGCATGTGGTGGTAAATCCAACCAAAACGAATTGGAGGTCATATAGTTAAGAGCAATCGGTGGATGCAATATTCCCTGGTGTAGATTGTTCATAATTGGACCAATTCGTAATGCAGAAGCTAAATTGTGGTTCGAATCTCACGTTAATCTGTAGGACCTTTTGGGCTACCAATCAACAAACTTCTGAGATCATTCTAAAACTTTGGCGAAAGAAGTCACAAGTTCAACTGCAAATTTGGGTTCTCTATCTCTGTGAAATTTGTATGGTGTAGAAATAACAGGAAAAGGTACGATGCCCTTGAGATTATGAATTAGGTATTTTAACCTCTGAATTGCCCAAGTAGGTAATATATCCGCCACAACCCTTCTAGTGCCCCGCGTAACACGTTGTCAGACGCAGGTCGTATCTGTCTCTCGTCTTGCCTAATGAAGCTCCCTTCATTACCCCTGTTTAACATGATAATAGTTCCACATTCCAGCGGCTGCCTTCCGGGTTCGCCTGTGGAGTGTGCCGCCAGCCGCCAAGCCTCCGGTACCGGTATTGCACTTACTCGTGGTTTACACTTCCATTTCTAATCATTTCCTATAGCGCGGTAAAAAGGAAATTGGACGAAAATTTCCTTTGTTAAAGATCGTTTTGATTACACGATTATCTCAGAATTCATTTAACCGTATTACCGTCACAATTACGATACTTCCTTCCAACGATGTGGATATTATGAATTATGCATGTAAAAACCCCAACCCGTAAGGCGGATGTGAATGTTGGATAGGTGTAATGGAGCGGATGACACGCAAGTTCCTCACGAAGGTCAGCCGATTTGTTTTCCTGGATAATTAATCTAATAAATAGATTCATTTTGGTTCTGTATGGGACATACAGAGTTTGCAGCACCTCCTTAATCTTGGATTTCACGTTAATGATAACTCGATTATCGAAAAGATTTTTGAGGTGCAAACTTAAAGGTAGAGTAGTTACCTAAGGAATTACTTTTCCATTTGTTTAAATTTTTCTATCACAAAACTAGAATTAATTACTAGCTATTCTCAGATAAATCTGCGTGATAAATATACTCGTATTTCCAGAAAAAATCCAGGATTTGATATAGTTTTAAAGGTGGATGTTTTTGGTTATGACATTGCAAGAAAAACTTTCTCTACTTCACGATTGCCTAATCATTAAAAATCTATTGTCAATATAATTTCAATAATATTAAATTGTTGTAAATGGTACTAAAAAGAATCGTTTTGATAGCATGCGACATGCTTTAAAATTGTAACGAAAATGTTGATGAAACTTAGTATAAATAGCTAAAATAAAAATCGTTTATGCTAGAAATGCCTACTTTGAGTGTTCCTCACAGCAGCAAACCTGCATACTCTACCCCATGTTAATCTTATGGAGAAGAGGCAAAATAACTCTTATATTTGTCGACAGATATTGATAAAACTTGTCATATATTATTATTATTGATTTGCGAATTCACTGAGTGTGCAGCTCTGCTGTGACGGGGGTATCTTGTGTTGTTGCTAACGTTTCTGTGTTTCCAGGTTGGGGAGGCTGTGAGATGGAGACATGCGGCGTCAGCCCGACACCGCGCGACCGCGGGAACACGAGGTGAGTCATGACTTCCAGGGGTTTGGTAGATGTTAGGTGTTATATTCCGGAGGATTAGAAAGCCCCATAGGAAAAATCCTGAGGAATATGATGAAAAATATATAGGGAAGAACATATTCCTAAAGATATGATGATAGGTTGGACATGGACTATCTTCCTAATTCTTATTGATTTAAAAAGAATGTGGGATCTTTCCCGTTATCTTATAGCACCGTTTAAATAGTTTTTCAATGGGTTTCTCTTGTAAACGATATAGTATTAGGACAGGTTATGTATTTTAGTAGTTATGTATAAATCTATGTCACGCAAAAATGTCTGAAATGGCTGAACCATGTATATGTACTTAACTTTAGGAAAAATCGTTTTGTTATCCTTGGAAAAAAGCAAAGGCTTAGTGGTTTTCTGTTAGTTATTTATAGTATAAACATATTATTAACGATATAAAAATATCAATAACCAGTCTAATTAACTCCACAGAGTGCGATATGTTGTCAATATCACATGTATTATGATATTACGCAACGTGTATTCGTCACCGTCATACGCTCTGACGCTCAAAGCGCTCTGTGGAGTTAAGTTAGGTTTGTTATTGATATTTTTGTAATATTTTTATGAAGCATCATCAGAAAACCACTAAAATATTAGTTTAAGCTATCTAAATAGTGGTATACGTATAACGGAAAATATCCAGAATCCTAACCATACCCCAACTCGACAATTCCATAGTTTCCCCAGTAAGGAAAATATCTGCCCCAGTAAGCCTTGTACTTCATTTTGAGGGTTCACACCCTAGGGTTCTTCCAAGCGTTATACTGTACCCCGAGAGCACGTCACAGGACACCCTTGATAGGGAGATAGATACTCCATTGTGATAGGAAAGCCCGTCACATTACACAGTAGAAGAACTTACTAGCTCCGTAACAGTATTTTTAATGCACCCAAATTTAATCTCTAAGTAGTCAGTTAGTTACTGAAATAGAAACCTACCTAGGTATGTGTTTTACGTCAAGTATGAATGAGAAGTGAGTTGAGAAGTGAATGAGAAGTGAGAAGTGAGTTGTTACGCGATCTTGTAGTCTTGTTACTGACATGTTTCTTAGTCAGAACTGTTAATTAATAGCCCGACTGTCAATGGCAGGTCTAAGGGACCTACAGTTTAACGTGGAGTCCGAACCACTGCCTCTGAATTACGAACTGGTTAATTTATGAGGATGCTCTTTGCATATTATCGTATATAGATCACTACACCCACGGACCGTCGTTCACAACTATCCAAAATTCGTGACCTCGAAGTAGCTGGATCACAGGACATGCCCCGGTCCCAGTCCATTACTGGCTAGAGATTATAATAAATCTAGGATCATAATATATATGGTTAAAATCACACTTTAATCATAATTTATAAAGCGCGTATGTTAAAAGAATTAAAATCCATTGAGGCTACTTAAGATGTCAGCCCGTATGTATTGGGTGAAATATCGTAAGGTACTTATAGTGTACTAATACCTATTCCTAGATTTTTTTAAATACACATATACAGGGTGTTCATTAAAGTTGGGGACAAACTTTGAGGGGTGATAGTACTCATCAAAATAAACAAACAATTTCCTATAAACATATGTCGAAAAATCCTTCGTTTAGCCGCTAGCCGCCATTTTGTATTTTATACAAAAAACTTTATATATAAAGAACTATTTAAGATACAGAAACCAAACTTTGCACACATATTTATTGGCCAAAGAGAAAAATATTCCCAAAGTATCATTAAGTTTGCTTTTATATTTTCAAAATGGCGGCAGTTCTTAAAGTTAATGGTTTTTTGTTATTTAAATTAAAATATTTTTAACCGCCGTAATTTTGAAAATATAAAAGCAAACTTAATGATAATTTGAGAATATTTTTTTCTTTAGCCATTAAATATGTGTGCGAAGTTTGGTTTCTGTAAATTAAATAATTATTTATACACAACGTTTTTTGTATAAAATACAAAATGGCGGCTAGCGGCTAAACGAAGGATTTATTGACATATGTTTATTAGACATTTTTTGTTTATTTTGATGAGTACTATCACCCCTCTTAGTTTGTCCCCAACTTTAATGAACACCCTGTATATGTTTTCTAACAAGACTAATCCTATACTGTAGATTTCAATCAGAGTAATGTTTCAGTAGATTTCAGAGAAGTAATGAAATTAAGTTGTAAAGTGAATACAAAGGTTCACACAGGTTCAGTAGAGTAAAAAATACAGTAAAATATTACTCAACGAATTCCATTCTGGTTTCTTTTTCTTCTTCCATGTCATCGAGCAGTTGCGTCACAGGAAGCTAGTTAACATTGCGACGTAACCCAAGTGACAAAAGAACCATAAACCCGCACAACCCTCAATTTGCGCTTCCCTCCTCGCGGATGACCGCCGAGCAAACTCACTTGGAGAAAATCGGTTTGCAGAAGGAGCAAAAATAGGCAAAGAGGTGCTTCAGGTAACGACTACCCGGAGGAGTCCGTGATCCTTGGTAATTACCGAGCCGTCATGGTCCAGGGACATCCCTGCGTTGCACAATACAAGAGGATAGGTCGAGCAGTTACGATCCCTCCATGAAACAGGTTACCAGAATTTAAGATGCATTATCGTACGCGCGCTGTCAAAACTATCGTATTTCTTTTAAATTCGTTTTTTGTATAAAATACAAAATGGCGGCTAGCGGCTAAACGAAGGATTTATTGACATATGTTTATTAGACATTTTTTGTTTATTTTGATGAGTACTATCACCCCTCAAAGTTCGTCCCCAACTTTAATGAACACCCTGTATATGTTTTCTAAAAAGACTAATCCTATACTGTAGATTTCAATCAGAGTAATGTTTCAGTAGATTTCAGAGAAGTAATGAAATTAAGTTGTAAAGTGAATACAAAGGTTCACACAGGTTCAGTAGAGTAAAAAATACAGTAAAATATTACTCAACGAATTCCATTCTGGTTTCTTTTTCGTCTTCCATGTCATCGAGCAGTTGCGTCACAGGAAGCTAGTTAACATTGCGACGTAACCCAAGTGACAAAAGAACCATAAACCCGCACAACCCTCAATTTGCGCTTCCCTCCTCGCGGATGACCGCCGAGCAAACTCACTTGGAGAAAATCGGTTTGCAGAAGGAGCAAAAATAGGCAAAGAGGTGCTTCAGGTAACGACTACCCGGAGGAGTCCGTGATCCTTGGTAATTACCGAGCCGTCATGGTCCAGGGACATCCCTGCGTTGCACAATACAAGAGGATAGGTCGAGCAGTTACGATCCCTCCATGAAACAGGTTACCAGAATTTAAGATGCATTATCGTACGCGCGCTGTCAAAACTATCGTATTTCTTTTAAATTATGGTACTTTAACAAATATTTTTACTCACATATATCTAAATGAAATTTATATTTAAATAATAAGTGATGTAAATTCACTTCATTTTTCTTGAACAAATGTTAACTTATAACAGGAGATTATACACGGCTGGAAAAAATTGTTAATAGTAAGTTTCATACTCAATCAAGCAACTTAATATAATTACTGGAACCCTCCTAAAATACTGTTCTTCATTGAGTTAAAAGTTATAATGGGATTTTAGTCTTTAAATTAAATATTTTCTTTAAACTCAATTATAAATTTCGTAATAAAATATAAACTCAATTTTTTTGTATGTAAACAAAATTATATCTATGAATAATTTGGGTTTGTCTGTCAAAATTGTACTTTTGCAAAAGCAAAAAATAAAATTATGTTAACATTTAGTTGGACTTTTCCGACGCGTCTTGTTTTTAAAAAATACACAACGTTTTGAGAGTAGGTTAAACTTCTCCCGTTTTCAAGTGCCCAACGATATTTACATTTATACAAACAAAGGGTTATTTCTATATAGAAAATAAACCGGTCAAAACACACAAAAATATAAGTGAGAGAATTAAATAGTAAATAAAACACTCTACTTAGCCTATTAGCACAAACACTCCGCCTCCAACTAAAAGTCCAACTAAATGTTAATTTATAATTAATAACCAACGCTATCATGAATATCCAAAGCTCTGATGAAATTATGGTTAGATTAATCTTGGAATAATAAATTAAAGCGAATTTTTCAATCTATAATTTGATGGATAACTATAAATAAATAAGAACCCATAAGATTAAATGGCAGGTTCAGGCCTAAATATTTTTTTACGAAAGTCAAAGACTAGTTATTTTGTTTTGGGTTGGGCAAAGAATAATTACTCTTCAAGTGAAACTTTGTACGAAATCATTCCATCTCAGTTATAGTCAGATGTGAACAAGTTTAACTTTAAAGAAAAATTACGAATAAAATATTATCATTAGTTATTATTATTAGGTAAGTGGACTTAGGTTGATAGTAAACAAGATACCAACTATTAACATAAAAATGGACCTTTTTCCAGAAAATGTTTTTCAACGTGATTCACATTCATTACATAAGTGTCTTTGAATTCTCCACGGTAATAAACGTAAGATTAAGGTATTTTCAGATAAAAAGACTTTTTACATTGTTGGCATGAGTTATTTATGTTTTTTATTGAAAATTCCATCAAGTACAAAAGTAATTTTATCTCAAGTTTGCCACGGCATTTATACACGCGTCCCCACATTCCTACTGTTTCTTCTTGTTTTGTCTACAATGTCTGTGAACTGAGGACAAACTGCATTCCAGATTATATAAACGGATCGACGTTGCCTGGGACTGCGACTTCAGTCAGTACCGGCGTTCAGGTCTCCGCTTAGCATACAATGCGACACTAGCTACTGTCTATGGCTCAGAGACCACCTACTGTACACTGCACGAAGCACTGAAACCCACATTGTAACTGTATCGTCATTCTGATTATGTTAATTTTGCCAGTTAAAATGAACACAACACCTTGTATCGTATTCAATTAACAAATTATTATTAAAAAATTGTCATTTGAGTTGTAATGTAAGCCGGTTAAGATATTCAAGTAGATTAGATTAGATTAAATTATTGAAATAGCGACCATACCACAAGGTAGGTATTTTAAGCATATTATTAATAAGGATTGAGTGTAAGATGATTGTGACGCGATCTTGTAGTCTTGTTACTGATTAAGGCTGACATGTTCCTTAGACAGGACTGTTAACTAATAGCCCACAGCCGATGGCAACTAAAGGACCTACAGTTTAACGTGGAAACCGAACCACGGCCTCTGAATTATGAATTGGTCTTCTTATGAGGATGATATTTGCGGATTAACGTAGTATTCAATAGTGCGGACGTTAATCCACACAAGAGATAACTACACCCACCGACCATCACTCACAACTATCCACAATTCGTGACCTTCAAGTACGAGTAGCTGGATTACATGACACGTCACGGTCCCGGTCAAACTTGTACAAACACATACTATTGGACAGAGTTCTGAGTTCACAGAGTCCAAACAGACTGGATCCTGTGATCAACCGAGCTTATAGATAGGAGTTCAGAACAATGTTCTCCGTCTTTTACTGTTCAAAGTGGTAAAATTGATGTTTGAAGTAGGTAAATTTTCAAAGTGACCCGTTTTCGGTATGTATATATTATTATTTTATTATTTTTTGTTTTTTTCTTAAAATAATTCTGAAGGGTATTCTTTTTAAAAATTAAAAATTATAAATAGTTAATTATTTTGTTCTTTTTTCAATGGTTTGTATAAATGTAATATAAAAAGTAATTTAAAAAATGTAAAGTTTTATCCAACAAGAAATTATAAAATGCAAAATGTGTTAATTGATTGTTTAAGAAGCACAAAAGTATTTCTATTGTTCTACCAAAAGTATAATCTTTTTCATCTGTGTAACTCAAATGGTAAGAGCTTATTCCGGATACGGAGGTTTTGTTGTTTTGAAACCTTACTTTACATATTAAACTTTTTTCTACTATATTCCCGGCATTTTCGCTGGATGAAATAAATAGCCTATTATTGTCTGTAAATTAAGATATTTTTGTTAATTGATAAAATAAATCAAAAAAGTAAAACTCCTCTATGCATGTGAAACGTTTTTTAAGCAGTTGATTCTATGAATTAAATCTAACCCTTTTTCAGTGACTGAAAAAATTGGAAACAATACAAAAATCCAAGATGGCGTAGGTAGTGCTTTCGGAGGACTCTTGAGTTATCACATCCACAGTATAACATTCTCCGTTACTGTATGGTTTTCTGAGTTTGGAGTTGTTTCTTTATCCAAGTTGAGTCTGCGATTACTAACCATGACTGAGGATCACAGTCAACAATGACCGTCGTGTAGCCTGACTCTTTGTATCGCAAGCAAAGTACCCCCAAGGGACACTATTAATGATTCGAACCCCCTCATTTCAGGCGCCGGCCTTCCTCCGGTATATAGACGGCTCATCTACTTTATAATTACTCCTGATTGGGGGCAGTTTGTGTAATTTGTGTCTCCGAGATAACCTCTAAAACCGGTTTAGCTGTCGTAAAGTTTTATTGGGGTTCATGTCATTTCTGAAAGGAAATTGGGATATAAATTTGTTATTTTGTAATTCTGTTGTATACGAAATAATATTTTTGATGTATTTTGTGAAATGAGACGTAATTTGTTGATAGTTTATAAACGTAGTACGTGGGTAAATATCTTCATTTGTACAAAACATGTAACAAATGTGTTTGCATGAATAATAGAATAATAGTATAATTTGTAGGCCTATAATCATTGTAATTTTTATAAACTTTTTCCTGAATTAAGAAATCCATTACGTACACTAATTTAAGAGTATTCATCAATTGCAACATATTTTTTATATTTAGTCCTGTAAGATTAATATCTTCTTGATAATAGCATCCCTAGTCTTCCAAGGGTCGTAAAAGGATATTTGATGGGTGCAAATATATGTACAGATATAATGTAAATTATTATTTCACTTAAAAAATAAAGAAGTACCACGTAATTATAAATTACAATCAGTGAGTGATCATCCTTTTTGTAAAAATAAAACTAGATATTTTTAATCCCGAAATAACCTCATTATCTTTAATTAACACATCAAATTAATATCTATGACTATGTAGTAGTAATAGAGAACACAGTTCAACATTGTACGTACATAATTAAAATTCATTATGGCAGCACAGGTGTAGAATTTTAATTGTTAATATCTTTAATACTCTTTATTTTAAGGTCATAATATTGGATATGGATTCGTAGCTACAAATGATTACAAATTATAGGAAATAACAATACATCGGAGTCGCACAAAGGGACGTGGGATTTGAGTGACGTTTCAAATCGAGGCGTTTTCTTTATCCCACGTCCATGGTCCGTTTTGAATGAAACTTAGTTTGGACCCAAGCTATTTATGCTAGGAGGTGATTTAGTGGTTTGGCCTCTCGACGTTCCGGGATACTTATTAAACTTGAAGTGATTAAAGAGTTCGTATTAGGAGAAAATTTTCATATTACCTTTCTGAAATGGGGGCCTACCGAGGTAGGTATTTTAATTATGAATGGTAAATGTAAGATAATTGTTGCGTAATATTGTAGTCTTGTTATTGACTAAGGCTGGTATGTTCCTTAGTCAAGACTGTTAATTAAAAGCCCATCTAAGGGACCTATAGTTTAACGAAAAATCTGAATCATAATTTCACCTCTAAATTACGAACTGATCTAATTATGAAGATGATTTTTTCCGGACTGTCTCTGTACGGACGTTAATCCAAACCAGTGACTGTCCATCCGACGGTCATCGCCTACCTCCAAGTAGTTAGATTAAAACTACAAATATTCTGATTGGTCTCATTTTACCGAAAAAAAAACTAACGAACAACTACAACACATTACAATACAAGTGAACACCCTACAAAACTCCAGGACAAGTGTATTTATAAATTATACAGGTTTTGTTAACATTTCAATAATATATTTTTGTGGACTACTGTACATAATTGTATGACTCATAACTAAAAACCACTCTAGAAATCATTACACATCTATTTCGCTCTTATACTAACGAGTATCTCAAAGGTAACAATGTGGGAACCAAGAGTCTGCCCTGCGGTACGCCTATCCATCATACGTCTACCGGCGACGCGACGCTGCCGGCTTGTCTGTGACTATCTGGTGGTAATTGACAAGACATAGCCGCCATGAATGATAGATCTGGTTGCATCTATGCTTGACTGAGTTTCCGGTCAATGATTGGCGTTGCTTTGTTCACCGTCAGAACCGATGGTTTCAGTTTATTTTAACTTTAATAAAACCATATTTCAACATAAAACTACTAATTGCGTCAGAAACGTTTCACTCTGCTAATACAAAATTTTGTGTATAAATTTTACACAGACGTATATTGGAAAATAAGTTTTCTTTTCCTGTACTATTATAAAGTTTCTACATTACTGACTTGAAAATTAAAGGCAAATCAATACTTTTGAGAGTAGCAATTTCAAACGTGTTGTATGTTTTTCAAGTTCGTTATTTCAATAGTAAATTTAGGCCAAACTAGAAAAACTTTAAGAAATAATTATTCTAATTAATTTAGAGGAATCAATGATTAACAACCGGGATGATTTCCCTTCCGTCGTAATACATTGCATTCAAATACTCCTTGTCCTAAAACTATCTTAAAGCAAGTACTAACACTTTATACTTTTCTTTATACTTTTATCTGAATTGCAACCTATTCAGGTTGGAAACGAGTGTAAGAGGATGTTGACACGATCTTGTAGTTTTGTTACTGACTAAGGTTTATTTTTTCCTTAGACAGAACTGTTAATTAATAGCCCAACAGTCAAAGGCATATGTAAGGGACCTACAGTTCAACGTGGAGTTCGAAATACTGCCTCTGAAATATGAACTAGTATAATAATGATGATGGTCTTTGTGGATTAATGTAATATTCAATAGTGCGGACGTTAATCCACACAAAAGAACACTACATCCACCAACCATCGCTCACAACTATTTACAATTCTTGACCTCTAAGTAGATGGATTGCAGTACACACCACGGTCCCACTCATAGGACTTCTACGTGAAAGAATGTCATAAAATACCAGTAATCCCTGGTGTATTACTAGTCACTAATACCGAGGTTTGATGTGGATTAAAGTTTTTTGCTTGAAACCTCATCCAGCCGCTAGTTACTCTCGGCTCCGGCAGACAGCGCTCTGCAGACGCTGAAGACTGCGACTCCAAGGCCTTTCACCTCACGACTCCTGTCGCTCCCCCTGTCTCCTGTCTCCTGGATCCCCGGCTTGTGCAACGATGCGTCGACAGTGCCATGTGGTAACTCTAGAATCCGTACGACGTTGGCACGGAAGATCGTGTCTTCGGCCAATACCGTGTGAAGTCGAAGTTTCTAGTCTATTTATCTATTTCCAACGGACACAGCCATTTACAGTTGTTACACATATGCAAGATACAAAAACTGAAAAACCATACATTAATAAGCATAACAGTACGTGAAAAATCCAATTTCTACAAGAATTTACACATCCACAACATGAAGCAACAAAAATAAACTATAAATATATGATTTATTTCATGCCTTTGCACACTCGATGCTCAACTATATATCATACTTAAATAGATTAAATAGCTTAAAAATAGAAAAACAATATAGATTAATATAAATAATTATAGTGAAAAACCATGTAATATAAGCTACGGGGAAGATAAACAGAGGCGAATATCACGAAAACAATACAGAGATACACACATACAGGAGATAATTAAGGTTCAATAATCATCAGTATAAAAAAATATATACATATATCTCTACATTCAAGAATAAATAATAACCTAAGACACAATGCTATATAAAACGAAAAAGTGATTAACTGATTGAGAAACGTCATAACATTCCTAAATAATGCAACAAACAATGCTTTAAACATGCTGACAATCATGCGAGCTAAACCAATCAAAGTCATATAATCACTGGAGCTGACTATTCAGGATGTCATCAAGTTACCTTCTAAACGCCTGGAGAGTAGAACCGAAGAAGCAGACATGCGCAGAAACAGTTCTATTGTGCAGAACAAAAATAACTTTATCACTCAGTTAAGTTCAACAAAAGATTCCTAACAAATGTTTTTCTCATTTCCCAACTATCTCCTGTTATTTGTATTGTCCATAAAGGACTCATACGGATATGAAGAAGAATATCCAAACAAAGCACCTATGTATTTTTCTTGATTCGTTTACACTACCAGTCAATCCTGATTTTGTGAAAAGTAATTTATTTCCAATTGAATTATTCTTAATCTTAACAATTAAATCATATCTAATCTTGACAAACTGATCAAAAGTGACGGAAAATATCCAGCAGGTAATCGGGAGATAACACTGTTTCCAAAAAACACACTACGAGTCAAACGCATTCTTAACCCATTTGACACCATTTGCTTCATTTATTCAAAAGCTTCGTGGCACGTGCTTAACCACCGGGCTATTAGGGCGTGTTTTGGTTGTTGTAAAGCGTTTTTGAAATCCACATAAACATACCTATATAAAAATTAAATAACTTAAATCTTTCAGTAGTCCATATTGACAGCGTTAAATTTAAAATTTAAGTCAAGGTCATCGATGTATCTTCTCGCACCGCCTCGATAGTCTATTTATCGATAGTAGCAAGGACGCGTGGCAGGTGACGTGATCACTTACACGGGTGTAACGTGACCATGTGACGACGCGTGACGCGCACGTGACCTTGTAGCTTGACGTGTGCAGAGAGACGGGTGTCCTTTTTGTTGACATGCTGCAAAAGTTTGATTGAGCGTTGTGTTTTGAAATACTGAGGAGGTATTTTTTCCCTTACCATTATTTGATTCAATACATCTATTTCAATGACTTAGTTAATGTCTTAATCTTTAGAGGATTCTAAAAACACACACAAAAAAACACAATGTGATGACCATCACACTGAACGGTCATTAAATTAGATTAGATCATTGAAATGACAACCTTACCTCGTGGTAGGTATTTTAAGTCGAGTAAGAATGAGGATTAAGTGTAGGATGATTGTGGCGCGATCTTGTAGTCTTGTTACTGACTAAGGCTGGCATGTTCCTTGGACAGGACTGCTAATTAATAGCCCAACAGCCGTTGGCAACTAATGGACCAACAGTTTAATGTGGAATCCGAACCTCGGCCTCTGAATTACGAATTGGTTTTATTATGAAGATGGTCTTTGCGGATTAACGTAGTATTCAATAGTGCGGACGTTAATCCACACAAGAGAACACTACATCCACACACCATCTCTATCCACGTGACCTCCAAGTAGCTGGAATATAGGACGTCGCCACCGTCCCAAGGACTTCTGTTCACGAGACACAAGAACACCCCTAAAATATTGCAAAACTAATATTTTCAGCCATTTATGCTGCAACATTTTTCGATGCTAGTAATTCGCCTCGTTTCTGCGGGGAATTACGTAGTCCTGAAAAACCCAAGTCGATTCAGAAGGAGGAGGATTCTCAAGCTAACTTAACAATCTATGAGTTCATAGACCCCATAATGTTGAGTTACATAACACCCTTAGAGTCTAATAAGTTTTTTCTGGGCTCTTCTTCCCCATGGAAAACGAATCTAGTTGGTGTTGGAGAGAAGCCTCCAAAAGAGACACGAAAGTAGTAGTAAAGTTGTATCAGTAGAAGGGCAAAAGACTTCCAAATTACGACCTTTGAACTAGCAGGAATACATCAGAAAAACTACTTGTCTACGGCTTAAACTAAAACAAGATAAGCATTTCATATTCCAATTTAGATTTCGACTATGAAGATTACTTCTACCGAGTATGTGTTTTGATGGCCAACCACAGCGGCTATTCTTTAGACAACTCCTTCTCCCATGTGACCTCGCACTCGCCATATGGAGCTCGTCCATTGTAAGTCGCCCACATTAGAGCCGAATTGAATGGATTGCTAGATAATCCTCTTCTCCTTTCATGGCCAACTCCTCTTCTTTTTGATTTCGGTTGTTCCAGTGTATCTAGGTTATTTTGTCTATGATTGATAATAAACAATTACCTGATGGAATTTAGAGTACAACTATTTCATGATTTCCAGTTTTTATATTTCTATAGATATAGTTAAGTTTTTTATTCTCCCGATGTAAATTGAAGATTTTACCCTGTGATGATGCTACACAACGTAATGAAATGTACATCGGGAGGATAAAGATTTTTTTGATCTTCAGGCAAATAAAGGTAAAAAAATTTGGAATATAAATTTTTAAGCAAAATATTCCATAATTATTATGAACGTTTAAAAATGAGAAAAAACAATAACATATTTAAACGTCAAATACTCATTTTATACCCCTTTCAATTATAATATTCATTGAAAATGTTATGAATTGTTTCATAAATCATAGAGATCATGAATCATGTGATTATATTATGAATTAAAATGTGTTTTTATCAATTTAATAATAAAATCACTTGATACTTATTTTCTTGGATAGTTTAAATAAAATAAATGGAATAACTCAATAAAATAATTTGAATTCATAAGACAATCTGATACAAATAAACATTACTTATGATTTTTCCTGTTGTCTAAAAATTGCACGCTGTTGTGATTTCAGAAATTCTAATTGTACACAGTTCCTATTTACTTTTGCGTTTTACATGATTTATTTTTAAATATCAGCACACACTATCAACACATGATTACATAAATCACAATTGTCAGATTATATTTATATGGTGATTAAAATCTTTTAGCGTATTTCATGTTAAAAGTGATTGATTTGTTTTTTTATATTGTATTATTTTTGCGTACTTGTTTTATTATAATTTTATCTGTTCTTAAGGTTTTGGTGATTTTTAAGCTGGATAACATGTAATAGGTTTCCATAGAAACTTCCAGAGCTTATTGTATTGAAACTTTAATATAAAATAAGAATTGCTATAACGGTTAGCATTTAGATTCTGCAAGAGGTAAATATATGGCCACAAATTTAGATGTAATCTATAAAACCAGTATACTTATGCATATTAGCTATGATTAAACAATGAAAAGAAAATGGAATAAGAACAGCTGTTTAGATTAACTGAGACCATTCCCTTTAGTCATATCCATGATCTAACCTATTTTCCGCGGGGAAGTAAAGACAAACACTTTTTGTAAGAGCTATATAATTTCTATATATACGAATCTATATTTTTTAATAGTGACTATACGCGAGGTACATAACAAACTAAAATGCCTAGGCAATAAAAAGACGTTTAATGGCAAAAGGCTGAGGATAATTAAAGCAGCAGTGATTCATTAATAAGCTTGTGACCTTTTGATAATGGAAAGCACCAAAAGCAGTCGCCTATATACTGGAGGTAACGCAGGGTCCCGCCTACAAAAGCGAAAGTGTAGGTGTTTGAGTTATGGAACGGAAAACAGCTGACACTTTCACTGTAGATCACTTGTCATATCCTTAAAGCTCTTAACAGAGTGTCATAGATTCGATTATGTAGCTCTTTCTAGCTCAACAAAAGGGAAATTAGATTTTTAGGAGTGTGTGGTAGTGGTTTGACTCAAATTTTGGATTGTTGTCTCTCAGGAACAATAGTTTAACGTTATCTGATTATCATGAAAAATGTTTATTGTTTAATTTCTAAGATAACAACTATATCTTTAGAATTGACGTTGTTCTTATGGAACAAAAACCTAATATGTTTTCATTGATTAGAAACGAGAAAAATGTTTGGAAAAAGTGGAGAGGAATCCCTAGCCGCAATATTCACATTTAAAGTATTATTAACCATTATTTTTTACAGATTTTTAAATTTTTAGAAAAAAATTATTTATTTATCTACTTCGGGAAATAGCTCGGATCATGTTCACAAATCCTGTTTACTGCTAATTATAAAGAAAATTAATGACTTTTTATTTCTTAAAAATAATTTTTCTAAACCTTATTTTATGCCAGCGCGTTGAGATTTCAATTCTTAAAATATTTATTCACATTTACATTACTAAAGAATTCGTAGTATATTAATATTTTACATGTTTATTATCTTCCCTTTTTATCCATTCACAAATTCAAAAGCAGACAGGAATAAATTACGACAAATATTGAATGCGTAAGTTATAAAAACGTAACCTTATTTAGATAATTTGTTAATATTATATGATTATTGGTAGAACCAAAATGAACTAGTGTTTTGTTTTTATCTGATACTGTACTTTATTTGTTCGAGAAGAATGAGTGAAAGTGAGGACGAAATCCCATCTCATTCTAACCCCCCCCCCTTCCACCAAATACACAATCGCCAAACGCAATATATCTGCAGGCTCACGAAAGAACCAGTTTTGAGAAAGTGTTGACCCGTTTTTGAGTCCCCACTGTCCTTTTCGTATACTACACGTGCGTAAACAAGTTTTAAAGTCTGTCTTGGAAACTGTCTTGGAAGCTGTCTTAGAAACTGTATTGGAAACTGTCATGGAAACTGACTTGGAAGCTGTCTTGGAAACTGTCTTGGAAGCTGTCTTGGAAACTGTATTGGAAGCTGTCTTGGAAACCGCATTGGATGCTGTCTTGGAAGCTGTCTTGGAAACCGTATTGGAAACTGTCTTGGAAGCTGTCTTGGAAACTGTATTGGATGCTGTCTTGGAAACTGTATTGGAAGCTGTCTTTGAAACTGCATTGAAAGCTGTCTTGGAAACCGCATTGGATGCTGTCTTGGAAACTGTATTGGAAGCTGTCTTTGAAACTGTATTGGAAGCTGTCTTTGAAACTGCATTGAAAGCTGTCTTGGAAACCGTATTGGAAGCTGTATTGGAAACCGTATTGGAAGCTGTCTTGGAAACCGTATTGGAAGCTGTATTGGAAACTGTTTTGGAAGCTGTCTTGGAAACTGCAGTGGAAGCTGTATTGCAAACCTGCCTTCTAATTTATTTTCAACATCCTTTTGATCGATGATATAATTTTTGAGTCTATAAATATTTTATACGGCGTTGATAAAACAATAAGAGTAGTAAATGGTACCTTAATCATGTTGATAGAATTTTATTGGCATGGTTTTGATTTGTCTCCTTTGTTTCCTTTATTCGGCTTCAAAGTTAGACACACGCAGTTTTTTGTAAGTTCACCAGGTACTAGTTATAGTATTAGCCAGTATCACTAAAACCCCAACACATGAAGTTGACAACGCTACTCAACTTCCCACGTTCCATTGCATGTGGTTGGCTTATTTCTTGTAATATGTGAGGTTATGTTTGAAGAACCAGAGCTCTAACTGATTAATTTTATTATTTAAAAAAATCCTGTTTGATTCAACAGATTTTGCCGTCAGAATGAATGGCGGTCAAATTTCTGACAATTTTCAATTTTCGTCGTCATCTAAGTCTTATAACTGAGACGGTGGCAACGTCCTAAAATCCAGCTACTTGGAGGTCACGAATTGTGGATAGTTGTGAGCGATGATCGGGGGGTAGTATTCTCTTGTGTGGATTAACGTCCGCACAGTTGTTAATGTCAATCCGCGAAGACCATCCTCATAATTAGACCAATTAGTAATTCAGAGGCCATGGTTTGGATTCCACGTTAAACTGTAGGTCCCTTAGTTGCCATCAGCTGTCGGGCTATTAATTAACAGTCCTGTCTAAGGAACATGTCAACCTTAGTCAGCAACAAGACTACGAGATCGCGCCACAATCATCTTACACTCAATCCTCAT
This sequence comes from Nephotettix cincticeps, assembly GCA_023375725.1. Taxonomy (NCBI): domain Eukaryota; kingdom Metazoa; phylum Arthropoda; class Insecta; order Hemiptera; family Cicadellidae; genus Nephotettix; species Nephotettix cincticeps. The sequence goes on from CM041787.1 coordinate 51,422,042, forward strand.
TCATACTTGGCTTAAAATACCTACCTTGTAGTACGGTCGCCACTTCAATAATCTAGTCTAATCTTAGTATCATTCTAGGTAATTGTGTAATGTAATAGTACAAATTTCTTTCATTGTAATGCAAGTGTCAAAATCCGTTATTAAATTATGAATTACAAAACTCCAACCCGATAGATGTGTAGAAGAGATACTGTTATCCATATTTCTCTTCTTGAAGAATGAAAAAGAGATTTTTTGGATTTGCTGAAGACTTAAATAAATTAGCATGTGGTTTTAGCTACAAAATTAATTAAAAATAATTGTATTTACTTCCCTGCGGGAAGTAGGTTTCAAATTTTGGTCTCGCAATTTGTTAACAACTCCACCCAGACTTTATAGATATCCATGTCAATATAGAAAACGTGGTTCTTTGTTTATAATGTGTACATTATACGAGTAAGTAACAATATTTAATTCATTCTTGTATAGTTTACAGAAATTGTGAAGTGATTAGTAAAACGTTGATTAATCCTACTCTTAATTAGTATTTTGCAACTATAAACAAGTTTTGGGCCTAATATTTTCACATAATGAAGTCACAAGTAATTTGTGGTTTTAAAAATCTTATCTAATAGTACGCCGTGTAGTAATGAATTGACAGCATTGCATCCCCTCTTGGGAAACCTGTGCTCAGCGTTTCATTAGCAGTGAAATCGTGGAATCTTTGCTTAGGTTTAATTACGGTATCTTGTGTAAAAACCGACACGACGGCGACGGAGAGAGCCTGTTGTCATCTGGGGCCGAAGAAACTGATTATGTTCTTTGCATTGTTTCCGAAGCAGTGATTTCGATTAATCTACAAACTAATTAAACTGGCATTCAACTTCCTTTTTACGCAAATTCCGTTTTGCCGCTGAACGTGTGAGTCGTGTACCAGCATACTTCGCGATCAACTGTGCCTCTATTTCAGCCCTGTAGCTAACCTATACGGATCTGTGATGTGCTTTCAAAACTTTTAAAATTGTCAACTCGCCTGACGTGAGGTTCAATCAGTGATTCAGTTTTTGTCCGCAAGGAACCTATCTGCTGCAGAAATTCATCTAAAAATTTAGGAAGAGTACGGTGATACTGTTTGAAGAGGGTATTATGGAATAGTCGGGTAATATGGAATACAGCGTTTTTGGGTCTATGTGGTACTGCTATTGCGCGGGAATGACATAAACTACTAATAAACAACCCCATGATGCGTTGTAGTAGGATAGAAATTTTATTTTATGCCCTTCAAAAGTTTTTGAAGGACATTTTTCAAACAGTTAAATATACTTATATGACTTGAACGTCATTTTAAAGTGTAATCTACACTAAGAAACTTGTAGTTTATGATGACGTGATAGCTTTTTAAATTACTTTGCTGGGTTGGTCAATATAAATTTTAATTTTCAAACCTGGCGTGTCGAATATTATGGAATGCTAGGTAGGTTTCCCATCTACCTTATCCTATCTCATAATACACAACGTAAATTTACATATAACCCAAAAAGGTTTATTTCATGAAAAATAATGAAGAAAAAAAGAAATGTAACCTAAAAAACCCCGTAGTCAAGAAATCAAAATTAATTCACCTTAACTATTCCGGAGCAGAGAAAGATGATTATTGCTGTGCTTTTGTAAACCCTAAATTTGAAGTCAAAATAATTTTAATATTTTTTGGGCATTTAATATAACATTAATATGATTTCTAATTCATAAATAAATAGTTATTGTCAGGTATACTTGGTTCTAGCCACCTATTCCATATTACCCGACTATAACATATTAACTTCCAGTTGTGTTTTAATGAAACATAAATTTTGATGTAAATAAAATTACTACAAATACCTTTACTATTCACAGCTCCTTATAATTAGTTATAGTAACTCATGGTTATTTTTGAGTTTTGTACTACACACATCTTTGAAGATAATTACAAAAAAGTAAATGGTATTCCACAATACCCTCCTCTCCTCTAATAGTGACATAAAAGTGCGTAATTGGTTACTAGAATTCAAAGGGGGCAGAGATAACGAATTATATCATAATGATTTTTGTAGATCAAACTAACTCTTTGATCAATTTGCTGTCGAGATATAATAATATGTACATTAATAAATTTTGATCTAATTTGCATGAACAGTAATAAATGATTTGTGAGTAAAACTCTTGTCAGGTCTTTACTAATTTGCATGTGTCGAGATCAGTAAGTAATGATTATCAAACTCTTCTCAAAACAGTCTTTGATCTAATTTGCAGAAGTGTCGAGATCAGTAAGTAATGATTTGTGAGATCAAACTCTTCTCAAAAAACAGCTTTGATCTAATTTGCAGAAGTGTCGAGATCAGTAAGTAATGATTTGTGAGATCAAACTCTTCTCAAAAACAGGTCTTTGATCTAATTTGCAGAAGTGTCGAGATCAGTAAGTAATGATATGTGAGATCAAACTCTTCTCAAAAACAGGTCTTTGATCTAATTTGCAGAAGTGTCGAGATCAGTAAGTAATGATTTGTGAGATCAAACTCTTGTCAAAAACAGGTCTTTGATCTAATTTGCAGAAGTGTCGAGATCAGTAAGTAATGATTTGTGAGATCAAACTCTTCTCAAAAACAGGTCTTTGATCTAATTTGCAGAAGTGTCGAGATCAGTGCTTTACAAGATTGGTTCTGAACGCCTAAAATTAAATAATCTGCGCCCTCTCTGGGTTCCAAAACCTACCAGAAAATGGACACCCACAAAAACCAAAGATTTGAGTGTGTGTACAGTTTATAATCTTGAACATTACAGGACAGAACCGTGCAGGTTAGCTATTGACTGGGACGGTGGCGACGTCCTGTAATCCAGCTATTTGTAGGTCACGAACTGAGGATAGTTTTGAGTGATGGTCGGTGGATGTAGTTTTCTCTTGTGTGGATTAACGTCCACACTATTGAATACTACGTTAACCCGCAAAGATCATCCTCATAATTAGACCAATTCGCAAATCAGAGGCCGTGGTTCGGATTCCACGTTAAACTGTAGGCCTCTTAGTTGGCATCAGCTGTTGGACTATTAATTAACAGTCATGTCTAAGGAACATTTCAGCCTTAGTCAGTAACAAGACTACAAGATAGTGCCACAAATATCTAACACTCATCCTCATTCATACTTGGCTTAAAATACCTACATTGTGGTATGGTGACCATTTCAATAATCGAGTCTAATCTAATCTATGGAGTTAAAGAGCTGATATTTATAACTGCTGTTCCAGAAGTATGGCGCAGTATAAAAGGTAATAGCAATCTACTTCAATATTAGTCAAACAAATTCAACTCAACAGCATTTCATACAGAATAACGGGCATGTAACAATTGTCAAATTGAATAACACGATATCCACCGTGAAGCCGTTTTTTTCTGTTGACACGCGGGCCAATGACCGGTTACTATAGTGACAACCGTTACGGCTTATCCGTTCCTCCCGTGTAACCGTTGCGACGGTGAGGTACCGGTACCTGTTACCTGCTGGTCACCTTACATGTCATCCGGTAACTCATTACGTTCTTCTCGGCGTTTTTATCGACTCACCGAACAGCTGATGGTCTTCTCGCAAACAGACGGACGTCACGCGAGTCCCGCGTTACCGGCTTCCTTTTTGTTAAAGAGTTATTGAATAGTTCGTGATGCCGGGTAATCTTTCAGTGGGTCTTGTTGGAGTTCTGAAAGAAATATAGTAGTTTGTTGAACTTTTGAAAAAGCTAGAAAATATTTGTGGAAACAATACGAAATCGTAACGCAGCGCAAAAATAAACGGTATCAGTGGACTGTCACATACTTTCTCCCTTAAGTAAATTTAAAAACGACAATCTGTAATAAAATTATCATATTCTTTAAAGTTGATCTAAATATAATTTAATAATTTATTGTTTAAATAATAATCATCCCATTACTGAAAATAAAAACAAGAGAGACAAAGTTAATTTAATTGTTCGAATTGTACCAAGCTTTTTGAGTTGGTTTTGTTGGATGATTTGACCTTACCTTCATGCCAAGTTTCATGGAAATTTTTTTCAAAGAACGATTTGTCAATTTATGAAACCTATTTGCATTTGCGAGGATCTAATAATTAGATAATTATAATATATTTTTATAACTGAAAAGCAATTACTGCTTTTCAGTTATAAAAATTCGTCCTAAGGAATATCATCTTGATATCACGCTGTCATGGCTGGAATGGTTCACCTGTCGTACCTACAAACACCATCTGTTGAGCAACCGAGTAACCACGACATTAGCGCTGTCTGCTGCCGAACTGAGTAACTATGTCGGGCTGACGGAGAAATAAATGTTGGCCATTCCACTAGTCAATGGTTCTCACCTCAATTGTCAAGGATTCTGAAATAGTATTACCGTGGTTGTCATGACAATATCTCGACTTGGTATAATTTATGTGTTTGAGATCGCCAAACGCCACAAAAATAAACAAATCGTTGAGTGTATAAATCTGCTATATATCGATAAATCTATAAATCTACAAATCTATAAAATTAACGAGTAACGAGCAACGAGTAACGAGTGACGAGTAACGAGCAACGAGTAACGAGTAACGAGTGACGAGTGACGAGTGACGAGTGACGAGTGACGAGTGACGAGTGACGAGTGACGAGTGACGAGTGACGAGTAACGAGTGACGATTAACGAGTAACGAGCAACCACTAACGAGCAACGAGTAACGAGTGACGATTAGCGAGCAACGAGTAACGAGCAACGATTAACGAGCAACGAGTAACGAGCAACGAGTAACGAGTGACGAGTAACGAGTAACGAGCAACGAGTAACGAGTGACGAGTAACAAATGACGAGGGATGATCAACGAGTGACGAGTGACGAGTCACGAGTGACGATTAACGAGTAACGAGTAACGAGGGACGATTAGCGAGCAACGAGTAACGAGTGACGAGCAGCCAATAACGAGCAATGATTAACGAGCAATGATTAACGAGTAACGTTTAACGACCAAAGAGTAACGAGTGACGATTAACGAGCAACGAGTAACGAGCAGCGAGTAACGAGTGACGAGTAACGAGTAACGAGTGACGAGTAACGAGTGACGAGGGACGATTAACGAGTGACGAGGGACGATTAACGAGCAACGAGTAACGAGTGACGAGTGACGATTGACGAGCAACGAGTAACGAGTGACGAGGGACGATTAAAGAGCAACGAGTAACGAGTGACGAGTGACGAGTGACGAGTGACGATTAACGAGCAGCCAATAACGAGCAATGATTAATGAGCAACGATTAACGACCAAAGATTAACGAGTGACGATTAACGAGCAACGAGTAACGAATGACGAGTAACGAGTAACGAGCAACGAGTAACGAGTGACGAGCAACGATTAACGAGCAACGAGTGACGAGTGACGATTGACGAGCAACGAGTAACGAGTGACGAGGGACGATTAACGAGCAACGAGTAACGAGTGACGAGTGACGAATGACGATTAACGAGCAACCAATAACGAGCAATGATTAATGAGCAACGATTAACGACCAAAGGGTAACGAGTGACGATTAACGAGCAACGAGTAACGAGTAACGAGTAACGAGTGACGAGCAACGATTAACGAGCAACGAGTGACAAGTAAAGAGTGACAAGCAACGAGTGACGAGTATAGAGTGACGAGCAACGAGTGACGGTTCAATAGCAACGAGCAACGATTAACGAGTGACGAGCAACGATTAACGAGCAACGAGTGACGAGTAAAGAGTGACGAGCAACGAGTAACGAGTCACGAGTAACGAACAACGATTAACGAGCAACGAGTAACGAGTGACGATTAACGAGCACCGAGTGACGAGTGATGAGTAACGATCACCGAGTGACGAGTGATGAGTAACGATCACCGAGTGACGAGTGATGAGTAACGATAAACGAGTAACGAGCAACGAGAAGTGAGCAATGTTTATCGAGCAACGAGTAACGAATGATGAGTAACGAGCAACGAGTGATGAGTAACGAGCAACGAGCAATAAGTAACGAGCAACGAGTAACTAGTAACAGGTAACAAGTAACAAGTAAGTAATAAGTATTCTTCAGTAATATCGCAGTCCTTAAATATAAACTCGAGAACAATATTTCATTTAGCGAACAACATACTTCACCCAGACAGTTCCGCCGGTCTCACAGAGGTGCTATATCGTGTTATAAACCTATATTGCCCCATATATCGGATGCGATCGCCGCCAGTTTCGGCACTTTCTACAAGAACCGTTAGTTTTATTGATATGGATTCAGCTGTAAAATTATTAATCCATAAAATATATGGTTATAATCTCCTTCACGAGAAGTTGATAAGCAAACTTAACCCTAAACATGGGGTCCTCCTCACTACACGGTCATCGAACTGTTATGAATTGAACAAATTATAGTTATAAATTATGAGACACCACAGCTTGTGAATTTGGAACAATTGATGAAACTAAAGGTTCTCTTAGAAATCCTAGTGAGAATTCCTGCCTTAGATCGTAACTTTTGCGTTTTTGGTCACAAATATAATATTTCTTTACCTATTCTTTATTTTCGAAATCGTTGCTCTAAAACGCGTAACATTGTAATTCAAATTATGACTTATATTTCAGCAATAGGGTTAGAAAATGATTTCTTTTTGTGAATTAAAATTTGGATCACATATGTTTCCTATATGTTGAATAAGAAATGAAAGATATCTCAGCATATGGCCAGCCTTTCAGTGTAAAATGCAAATTCCTTTTGACATGGATATGTCTTAGCTCTGGGGGGGGTTGGTGATTTTTAAGATAGAAAACATGTAACAGGTTTCCATAGAAACTACCAGAACTATTGTACTGAATTTTAAATATAAAAGAATAAGAACAGCTGTTTAGATGAACTTAAAGCATTCCCTATAGACATATCCATGATCTAACCTATTTCCCACAGGGAAGTAAATACAAAAATTTTTTTATCCGGACGAGGTATAGAGGTATGCTTTTTCTTTAGTTAGTTTATGACCATTTATGGGTAAATATATAAAGTTATTAAATTCCTGATTATGTTATTTTTTTACGGTGTTCAAAGTGTAGATGTATTCTCTGATGAAGTGGTATATGGCTACGATACGACCGAAAAATCGTCTCATGGGAAAATTTTTTAAATTTGTTTGTAAAAGTCGGTAAAACCTCTGTAAATTATATTTGTTAAAATGCGCTTTACCAATTTATGCACATTTGTAAATATAAATTCAGGTACAAATAATGGCAGTAAAATATTTGTAAATCATTGACGATCCGTAAAATCAAACTCCATTTTCCGGGAGGGATTTCACCGTAATAAATGGCACATTCCCAACAAATCTGTTGGCGAGGATGATTGTGGCCGGCGGAAATGGCTGCCGAACCGGAACATGCCGGACAGTGTTGCCACCTTCCTGCAGGTTTGCAACGTGTTACCAATTAAAATTAAAAGTATTTAATTGCAAAATTGGTTTCTCTATGCTTTCTAGTTTCTAACCATTCCATATAAACTGAATCAGCGGGTTTTATTAGTCTTAATTCTTTTATTACCAGTTGGTACGTCAAATTTATACTTAAATAACTATGGTTTTTAATTTTGTACGCATCTGTGCTCGCTAATTATTGTTTTCTATATCCTCAGTAAAATAATAGGTTTATCATCAAATTGAAATGAAACATTTTAGTGTCATGTATATTGTATGCAATTTAATTTTATACAGAGAAATAGCATTGCAGTATTAAAAAAGCGAAACATCGAGTTTACCCACGGAGACAGTTTTTATTTTACAGATAATAGAATAGAATGAAGTATAAACTCACGTCTTTCAATACTACTTAATATATTTACACTTATAGTGTAATACAAACGGCAAGTATATAAAAGGTGTTAAATTGGCGATCCATTTCGCCCTGTCACACCGGACATCATCAGGCCCAAACGGAGACTGAAAGAAACAAAATGGCGTCCCTGCTTAAACACTATTGGCTGCCGGAAATTACTGTCATGGCGTCAGATGTGGTGTTTATTGGCTGAGTTCCGGAAACAGATTTCAATTTGTAGAATCAAAATGTATTTGTTCATTTATTAATTTTTCTTTATCTTTACACTTTTCTTTATAAATAAATAACTCTTTCCGTGCATTCATCCCATTTCCTTTTTTTACAAATCTTGATGATCTTGAGGTCTTCATCCATTGTTGATGGATCATGTCCTTTTCCAGCTAGTGTTTTGTCACGTTTGATCTTTCTGGTTCTTATTCTTCCATGCTGAGATGTTATTTTTATACGTTTTTATAAAATTTACGATCTGGCCTGTGTACATATTATCGCAGTCTCTGCATCCAATTTTATGTATGTATTTTTGTATATTTTGTATAATGAAACCAACAAGTATAATGCTAATCAAGAAGTTATTCAAATACTAGAAATAGGCAATCTAGTTCTTGCTATTAAAACAATCATCTGACCGTATTTCCACGTTTCGGTTTGTATCAAAGTAGGTTACAGTATTTTGACTTTACGGTCGAAGTGTCGAATGTTGTGAATTGCTATAAATGTAAATTAAATGCAATAGGTAATAACAGTCGATTTTAACTCTCGATAAAGTTGATACCTCAACATATTCATATTACATATACATTATTACACATTATGAAACAAACAAATGAACTTTATATGTCTGAGCTCTTGGGGGTTATTGCCAATCCGGCAGACCAAAATTGAAACGGATGTGTCGTCATATGGTTATGAGGACAGCTGTTTAGAGAAACTGATAAGATTCCCTATAGATATATTCATGGTCTACGCTATTTCCCAAGGCGAAGTAAATATATTTTTCCAGGGAAATCTATAACTTTTGCTCCGTGTAACACATTTTTTACTTAAAACAGCTGTTTTCATGTTGAAGAATAAATTTAAAATAAATACATATTTTTAAATACAAGTAAACTATTTAACCAAACAACAAAGTCTGAATATTTCTGAGAAAATGTACTTCTTTTAGGTTTTCTCTTTTCGCCTTTTCATCAATACCGACCTTGTACCAGTCTGCCTTTCGTTTTCTGTAAGATCGTTAACTAACAGCTGATTGCTGTTTAATTTAACAGCTGATCAGCACTAATCTGACAGATGGTCTTCATTGTCACTCCCACGACAGTCCAAGGCCAGTCTTTGATTTATGTTTCAAATCAGCTGATGCCTTTCTGTCTGTCCAATTATGTTCGTAATTACATTTTGGCCTCAAATACTGTTTGAATATTGTTTTGCTTTTAGTTTTATATTAATTGTTGTTCGTACAGAACAATAAAAAATATATTTTGCAAAATTCGACTATACCATTTTGTAAGTTGAGGCTGAGCAATTAATTTAGAATTGTAGTCTCAATAAAATAAAAAACCCATTAAGAAGTTGTATTTTCCTGATTATTTCTGCAATCCCGATGCAGAACTAATTTAAACAATTTCTATTAATGGTTGTCAAAAAAGAACAAAATCCTGACACAATATTTACATAAATGGTCAAATTGGTCATTAGACTATTAATTTATGGTTTTGACAAATAGATCAGCTGATTTTTTTCAGTAACAATGCTACATATGAAATGCTAATGGTCTGGGTGAATCGGTGGGTCACGAAAAAGACAAATAAATAATTTTCATAATTAAATAAATTTTTTTAAACAGAAATTTATTACAAAAATTTTTGGTGGAATATTAAACTAAATTATTGTTGTTGATCTTACTCGAGTACGGATACTTTTAGCATCAACTACTTACACACATAATATACAGAGTGTCCCAGTGCTAAGTGCCAAATTCTGTTAAATAGTTTAATGGTTCAAAATAAGAACAATATTTAGAATAACATTTTTCATAAAAACACTTCGTTTACCAGATATCTGCCATTTTTTTCTACTAAAATAGTTTATATATTAAGAACAGCTTGACCAATTGGGTTCATAATTTGTAGGGTACTTACTTTGGTCAAGAAAAAATTAATAAAATAACCATCTTAGTTTGATATTTCAAAATAACGGCCATTTTAAAATTGATTATCAAAATTAATAGAAAACTGTTACTTTAATCAAAAAATGTCTGAAATGCTTTTTGTAAATCTTTTCATTAAAATCTAATGGTGTAACTGTCAAAACGATCGGACGACGGATACCGACACAGCATTAATCAGTAGTTTGAAAAACATGGTATTATCGGTCATAATTAGGGTAAAAGAGACCTATTTTAGAAAACAAAATGATGCTGTAGTGATATCCATCTTCCGATTGTTTTGACAGTTACACCATTCGATTTTTAATGAAAATTGTTACAAAAAAGCATTCTTGAAATTTTTTGGTAAAAGTAACAGCTTTCTACTAATTTTTATTTCAAATTTTAAAACGGTAATCAGTAAAACTTCGAAACTTGTCCGCGACCACGTTTGAACAAATTCTCCAATTAAATTCAAAAGATCGAATCAAAAACAATTTAGATTTATCGAAGCTCCGCACAAAGGCATTCCCTCGTGATTGTCCCAACTGGGTCAGCGGCGCGGGTTATCGAAGGTTCACATTGCAATCGGAACAATTTATTGGTGTCCAAATTTCGCGAACGCCGCGGGCCGGCATTCTGTCGGATATCCGTTATACGATATACGATATTCACAATGAGCCGCCGCCGGGACCTTAGACCGCCAACCCACCGATTAACCATTCGAACATCGAACTCGAACTATCGGGTGCGAGTAACCTTAATTGACAGGCGATGTCAATCGTATGAGTGACAGCTACTAGTTGTTAGTATGGCAGGTCGCTGATTTCATCGTGCGATTTGATCCAATTATGTAACTTTGCTCAGCTCGTTTTGTTACCAACCTAGCGAAACCAATTATTGAGTGAGTGTGATAAAACCATAATAAGAGTTGTGCCTAAAATCTTTGCTGGAAGTATTGTTATATGCCGCAGTAATCGGTTACAGTATTCTAAATATATAAAACAAAGTCGTGTTAGTTACAACACTTTTAACTCGAAAACGGCTGGACTGATTTTAATGATCTTTGATTTTTTCGGATTCGTCTCTGCTACGATCATGCTTTAGGCATATTCAGTTCCCTTAAGTTTAATTAGTTTCCATTTTATGGCGTTTTAAGTGATGACGTTAAAATGGTGAGGGTAATCATTTCAAATATATGTACCGTACCGTTGATACTAATCTATAAACTTATTAATTGGCTTTTATCAACAATAAATAACACAATGACCAAAGGAATCTGGATCCTGTGTCAAACCGTTACACAATTTTGATATGATTTTGTCCAAGATAAACCACAACCTTAAATGAATATTTAGGCAGGTTGGATTTAATTAAAGCGACATCTGAGGCTATGACTTCTATTGCATACGTTTTAGCAACATTTTAGTAATTTAGCTACAGAGAAGTTAATTGGATCTTCCAAATTAGTTCTAGTATTACAGACCTTCACTGTTTGGAGTAACGTAACGAGAATAATTGTCGACAGCACCAGTTGCGATTTCACCTTGACCTCCACCCACTACCGTATCCGGCTAGCTTGCGCAACGACGGTTGGTACCAGTTGTAACGAGATCAGCTGTTTACCAGATGACCGCGGGATCAGCTGACTTGCAAAAAATAAACATAACCTCAACCGTGCAAGGACACGAGGTGTAACATGACGGTGTTGCGGTGGTAAACGGGAATAAGGGGTTTTGAGGACGGCTAAGTAATTTATTGTTTGGCGTTATTGGTATCTTGGAAATACTGTTCGGTCTCACGAAATGTCAAAGGGGAGTCAGCTGTTTACATGAAATATACTAACAAGACATTAACCGAGTACAGGCTTGTTTTTCAGCTTCAATTTACCATAAAATATGTTTAAGTTAATTCAAAAACATTATGATTCAAACCTTAGATACGGTATACAGTTTTTCTTTAAGTTAAACTTCAACGAAAAAAGACAAATAACAGCTAATCGGAAACACTCCACTTTAGCAGTGGTATTTTTTAAATCAATGTAGCGATTGCCATCCTCTGATCTCTGATCATTACAAAATGTTATCATACGTATCTTAGCTGTTCTTTTGTTACTGGTTTTAAGACGTGTTTAAACTGTAAATAAAGAATTCATTCTCATTTTGAACCAGTTATTATTTTTATTTTCAAAACCAGTAAAAATTTACTATCACATAATTCGCATATATACTAAAAGAAAGATTCCAAAACCATAATAATTTGTGTGAAAAATTTCAAACTAGGATTTTTGTGCCCTCCCAATTGCGTCTGTATCTGTTGGGGAAATGATCGGTATGTATATCCTTTTGATACTCTGATACTTTTTGATACTTTTAACTGAAATGGCAACTTACCCTGGTAGGTATTTTAGTATGAATGAGAAGGAGTGTATTGGATCAATTTGGCGCAATCTTTAGTCTTACTGACAAAGGCTGACATGTTTCTTAGACAGGACTGTTAACTAATAGTCCATGGCAACTAAGAGACCTACAGTTTAACGTGGGATCCGAATTTAATAGTGGGGAATTTAATCCACACAAGAGAACACTACATCCACCGACCATCGCTCACAACTATCCACAATTCGTGACGTCCAAGCAGCGGATTACAAGACACGCCTCTATCATAACCTCCCACTTATCAACTACATTTTTAGGAATCAAAGTATAGTATTTTCTCACGTAAAGTTGTAAACGTTTTTTACGGATTACAGCCACGGTCCCGGATATGTAGTAATAGAATGGTCGGTTGTTCTTACACAGCTCTTTACAACTTCGAATGCAAGAGACACTCATTACAGTGTCCTGTCAATGAAGGAAATGCATTTCACATGCAACAGTTTATCGCGATGTACGAAACACTAATGAGGCATAGAGGATACCAGGTGTAAAGTCGAAACACATAGAGGAAGGACGCAGTTACTCACCGTGTAATAGCCTCCTCGTCCGACACGATGTCTCAGGTAGTCAGGTACAATTACGGTCAATTATAACTTTTCGTGTATTTACTTTTCATGAATTTTTCATTTCATAAAATCTCCAATAGCTAGGCTAGTAATTCATTAGAAAAGTGTATTCCATTTAGCGAGAATTTTTTTGTATTTACTTCCCTGTGGGAAATTGGTTAGATCGTGGATATGTATAAAGGAAATGTTTTCAGTTCATCTAAACAGCTGTTCTCATAACCAAGCTGTGACGTCACTAACCAAATGTCGGCACTGCTTCAAATTTTGGTCACGCAAATTTTGCAACACCTAAGACATATCTATGTCAAAATGCTAAATTAAAAATAAGTTCAAGTCAAATTTAGCTGTGACGCTGTGACAGTGATGTCATGTGAGTCACTGGGGTATTTTGTATGCTGCACTCTCCTATCACATTGGACATACTTGATACGTAGATACTTACTTGCCTGTCGTGAAGACTTGTTTTATAAAACCATTGAGGAAGATGCTGTGTTCCCTTATTTGTGAGTGCCGGCAAGAAGTGTCTATTAGTTCCTTATTTCTTTAGATTAGATTATGAGCAATTGATATTTTCTATAGATATGTAAAGCTTCTTTCAAAGTCTATTGGCTTGGATATGTATACTTACTAGATTGGACACTCTTCCCCTCTTTAGTGGACGTTAATGTTTGTCACGTTATGGCGAATACTGCTTGGACGTTTGTAATATAGGGGGTCTTCCCTTTTCCTCAAGGATTGTGTCTACCGATGAAATCAGTCTGTATACAAGCGGTAGTTGTACGAGAAGACGTGTTTTACTACGTTCATTACGAACTTGACGTTATAGAAAATCTAACAGTGTAATTTGATGAACATGTTATAGGTCAACACGAAAACCTACTAAGAAAACTATTACTTAGCACAATACGTAAAATTTTTTTTAGAGATTTAATTAGAGTAAAGGAATAGATTTGTTATTTTTGAAATAATCAACATATTTTCTAATATTATCGTTATGATTGTTTCAGAGACGGTCAGAAGTCGGCGTGATGCACGACTACAAGCACAAGTACGGAACCCTGTCAGGGGGCTCCGCCCTCTCCAAGTCCATGAAGTACGCGGAGACTTGGCTCTACGGGTCCATGGCCGCCCGTCCTGCCAACACGAGGCCCAGTCTCTTCATGTACCCTGACGTGCCGTCCCCTGGGGGCTACGCCCTTGTGATGTGTGCCTGTGCGGAATTCCTCTCGGGTACCACGCGTGGCAAGAAGAGCGCCGCGGTGTGCAAGAAGTGCGGCGGCTCTAGGAGGACGTCGTGGAATGCCTCTACCCAGGTGCGGGGATTCGGGACTGTGAGGCTGTCTCAGCCTAAGAGTCGGCCGGAGCTTCCACGTCTGGAGGATCTAAAGGATCCCTACGACATGATGAGGAAGTCGAGGTTGGCCACGGTGAGTTCGACGCTGAGAGCACCACCTGACGGAAGGTCCAGGGCGAAGAGTAGTTCCCCTCCAGGCAGGAGAAGACGAAGAAGTAAGTCCCCTCCGAGGCATCGATCTCCAGACACTCGGTTCGAGAGGCCGGTAAACGTGAATGTAGACTATAGTGAGTCCTTAGCGAGGAAGAGTATTCTAGAATGTGATGTTAACCCGTACGAACTCATATCTCAGTATTTAAAGAACGACCCAGTCGATAATAGATTCCCCGCGGAAGAAGACGAGTTGAGTGATAATTTAAGTGATAACGCGCTAGATGAAGATCCTTACACCATCAGGAGGCCGAAGACGCATGAGAAGAGGACGACGAGGAAGGCGGCGACGGTGGGTGCGACGAACAAAAAGGGGTTCCTGGACGCGCTGCGGACCAAGTGGGACGACCAGGTGAGGGTGACCGACCCGCTCCCTGGAGGGGTGAGTATCGGAGGTCAGCGCATCAGGCTGTTCAGCAACGAGCCGACCCCTCCCGTGGTGGCCAGCTGCGGCAACGAGTTCGTTACCGACTCGGAGGAGAATGAAGAAGAAGAGATATACGACGTAGAGAAGCACAAGGCTTGGTTCTCCGGTGGAGTCGACTCTACAGTGACGAAACCTAAAGGCCCCCAAATGTCCAAGGCTGCGAACTCACCGAAGAGGCCACCGCGTAAACTAAAAAGCAATCTAGAACCTGTAAATAAACCTGAAACCCATTCTCCTAGTGAGACCAGTGGTAAAAACAGAGTCAACTTCGCTCTCGATGTTCCTACCCAAACGAATCGCCGATCTAATTCGCTCACTTCCTCCGCATCGTTAGAAATTAAGTCGATTTTGAAAAAACCTAATTCCACTTTAAGTTTAGCCGAGACTTTAAAAAATTCCTCGAGTCCGACAACATTCGGTCATGTTTCTCGGCAAAGCTCCGAAAGTTCGCGTTCGGTGACTCCAACCGCCGGGAAGAACTTTCACCTGCCGTCCTTCAAGGATTATAAGCAGCAACAGCAAAACCGTAAGAAAAAGCAGGTGCAGTTCCGAGTGGGTGAGGACGGAGGGTCGCCTGAGGGGAAGGAGAACACCACTATAGCGGAGGGTGAGGAGGGAAACTCCACCCCTGACATTGTCGTCACGGACCCAGAGAGCTCGGAGGTGCTGAGGCTGCAGTTCTTTGGCGACAACCAGGAGGATGCGAGGGCGGTGAACCAAACGGAGGACCAGGACAACACTCTGGAGGGGAAATCCTCCCCCGACAACGGTGAGTTGTGTGACGAATCTCTTTGTTTATTCTATTAAAGTAAATCTTCACGAACTGGAATTTAATTTCCGTAACTGACAAATAGTAGTGGGGTAAAATTTTGGGTAAACCTAACTTAAAATTCATCTTATTAAAAATAATCTCAATGGCCTCAAACTGCAATAATTAAACTAAATAGGATAATACATACCTTCATCTACAGCTCAATTGTAATCCTTTTTCTTACATGTTTTGGTATACGCAATTATGTAATTATGCAATTATGGTATACGCAAACAAATCCAAACAGAAACATCGAGTTCTAAGCGAAAAATGTTTATATTGACTTCCCTGTGGGAAATAGGTTAGATCATGAATATGTCTAAAGGGAATGGTCTCAGTTCATCTATACAGCTGTTCTTATTATTTTATATTAAAAATTCAATACAATAACTCTAGTAGTTTCTATGGAAACCTGTTACGTGTTTTCATCTTAAAAAATCGCCAACACCTCCCCAGAGCTAAGACATATCCATGTCAAAAATGTTTTATTAACTTCTCTGTCGGAAATAGGTTAGATCATAGATATGTCTAAAGGGAATGGTCTCAGTTCATCTAAACAGCTGTTCTTATTATTTTAAAATTAAAAATGTAATACAATAGCTCCGGTAGTTTCTATAGAAACCTGTTACATGTTTTCCATCTTAAAAATCGCCAACACCCTCTCAGAGCTAAGACATATCCATGTCAAAATGTAATTTGTTGTGTAAGACGTATGAATTTTATTTATATGAAGCTACACCAGTGGATGTTTCAATGCTTCTATTTGAATTCGTTTGACAATGTCGTAAGCCAAAACATGTAACGACAATGATAACAATTTAACAGGAGACGGAGGTAATCTTTTTATTTTAAACCTACATTTTCGTACACATCGTTGAACCACCCCTCCACAGCAAATCATCAAAAATGTGTATCTCAACCTAGTTATGTATGTATGTAAAATATTGATTTTGAATTTTAAAGAGGAATTAGCTATTTAAAAAGTAATATCTGAAAAACAATACGCTAATCTTAAAAAAGAAACATCAACTGAAAAAATCAAAACGTAATTTTTGACATGAATATGTCTTAGCTTTTAGGAGGGTGTTGGCAATTTGTAAGATAAAAATTTGAAACAGGTTTCCATAGAAATTAGCAGAGCTGCTGTATTGATTTTTTATACATATGAATATTTAGATGAACTGAAAAAATTCCCTTTAGACGTATCCATGATCTAACTTATTTCCCACAGGGAAATAAATGCAAACATTTCTTACCTGAATATTTATTTCACCCCACAATTTTATCCATTTAGTAACTCTTTTTTCTTTAGTATTTTGTACGTCTATGACACCTAATTTACGATATAAACAATAACGATTTAATGTTCTCAACAAAAAAGGTTTACAAATGTTCAGTATGCGTTATTCCCTCAATAAAAAAAATAATAAAAAATTGCCACCCTGATTTTTGAAACATACTTTTCTATTTAGAACTAACCTTATCGTCTTTCTTAGTGAAATCTAGTAATTTAATGCAGACAATTAGATATTAACTATTAAAACATCAATGGGATTGTAACAAACATACTCACTCCCATTTTTTGCAAGGTAATTGTATCTTAATGCTTTAAACTGAATTGGCGACCTACCGAGGTAAGTTATAAGCCAAGTATGAATGAGAAATGAGTTTCAGATTATTGTGGCGTGATCTTTAAATTAGTCTTGCTACCCCCACCCCCTAATACCAAGCTTTTTTGAGTGATTTTGTTGGGTGATGTGACCTTACGCAGCATACCAAGTTTCATAGAAAACGCTTGGTAAATGAGGAATAAATTAATTTTTAATATTCCCCATAAGAATAACATTGGGCACTCTCAATGTACTGAGTTTACCATGGACATTAAAATTAACTTTTCTCTGGGAGCGTTAGTCGTACACTAACGATTCAAAATACTAACTTATTTAGTTTTTTTAAGCCGGTTTTAACTATAGTAATCAAATTATACTTTACCTTTATTGCTTTCGCATAAAAATTAAAAAAAACAACGTTTTTTACTATATAAAGGTTATAGCTTATAAACCCCAATGTTTTTAGAAATGTGGGTGGTGTCATTTGGTTTATCTCACAAAGGACTATAAACCATATAGCTTTAATCAAAATCGTTAGAGCCGTTTTCGAGAAATCTTCATTTTACGTGTTTTGTGGGTAGAGTACCCATAAAAATCAAAATTTAAAACAACATTTCGAGATTCTATGGATTGTTACCTACATACGACGTTTCATGAAAATCGGACCTTTAGTGTCGTGTCTAGGCCTCTGTACATCCCCCCTCACATACAGACATCACTCGAAAAACCACTTTTTTTAATTCAGGGGGCACTAAAATGGATACATCCACCAAAAACTCAAATTCGAGAATGCTGACGAAAGCAGCACTTTCTCCTTATACTGTCGTATAGGGGGAGACAGTAAAAACAAACACCTTTATTTCTAAGATTAAATACATCAACATTATATGTGTCAAATACATTTACTAAGAAGGTAACTCAACCTGGTGGGATGTGAACCTATTGTAACGGCAAGGAGGGCTGGTGACCTTCGTGACCTTTCCCAGGACGAGCGAAGTGATTATAGCGGATAATTCCACACTGAGTCGACGCCAGTTAGAGTTTTATTAAAGGAATTGAGTTTCGTTTCAAATAGGGTAAATTACAAGATGGCTTTGCTTGCTGGGTTGTGTATAGTTACACACCTTGAATGGTGAATTTTTGTAAAAGCAATTGTGAATACTATTTAACGTTAATTATTATTTTTTTACGTGGATATGTATTAGCTCTGGCGGAGAGTATAAGCAATCCATCAGACCAAAATTTGAGACGGAAATGACATCATATACTTTTAAAAACAGCTGTTTAGAGGAACTAAAACATTCCCTTTAATGCTAAGCTCTTTCTCATACAAAATAGATCAATAATGAAAATGTATTCTTAAACCTTTCTAAGTCTATATAACTTTTAATCCTACTCAGTAAAATGCCACCGAGAAGGGGAATATAAGACATACCTACTTTATCTGAATAATTTTAACCAGTCTGTTAACTTTTTTGTAAACTTAGTTAACCCCGTATATCCAAGCAATCATTTTACATAGAGCAAATGTTCAAATTATTAAATTGTTTTAGCTGATAATAATGGTGTAAAGAACCCCAATTTTGATACCCCCTTTAATCCCCTTTGGATGGAGTAATGTGTCTGGTTTTTGAAGTGTTATAAGTTCTTAAAATGTTATTATTGAATTTAAACACGGATGTAGCAAATTTTATTAACGGTCAGACCAACTGTATCTGGGGTTTAAAAAACGAAAAACTGGTCTCCGATCTGGGTCTTACCATCACGACAACGGTAAATTTGCTATAACATAAAAAAACTTTTAATAAAGGAAGCGTTTTTGTTGGAGCCTTTTCAACCTATACTCTGCCCACTTTCGTAGACTACATAACTGTGCGAATGACGTATCAATCAATAAGCCGACACAGTATTAGGAAAATAGTAATTATAAAAAAAGGTTGTCAACTCCAGAATCAAATCAGGGTTGTACTTGGTGAAGTAGTTGAGCTACCAACTACTTGATCGAATCACTATTTTAGAACTTTTAATTTAAGTGGTGACCTACCCAGGTAGGTATTTTCATCTAACAATGTATGAAAAATGAGTGCAAGATAATTTTGGTGCGGTCTTTTAGTCCTTTTACTGACTAAGGATGACATGTTCCTTAGACAGGACTGTTAATTAATAGTCAAACAGCCAATTCCATCTAAAAGAACTACAGTTTAGCGTGGGATCCGAAACACTGACTCACAATAATTACAAATTGGTCTAGTTAGAATCAAAATCAGAAACTCTTTTTTACAATTTCGTGGAGAAATTTACAGCGTCAATAGTTTACAGAACGATTACATTTTTTTAATGAGGTATGTAGCCTTCCACTTTTGAATTCTTCCATGGTGTAAAGGGGTCTTGCTGTAAGCCAGTGTTATCGAGAGTTGTTTCCAGCTGCTTTCCCGAGAATCCTCATTTCTTCACCTAAAGAAATGAGGAGAATATTTTTTCAGAAAACTTTTCAACCTCTCACCTAAGAGGTTCAAAAGTTCTCTGCCAATATATGACGGATTTCTCTCGAACAGACTAAGATGGTGTAGAGGTAGTGCGTAGTCTGTAGCATGCCGGATGGGGTAGTTGTGGTGGTCAGAAAATGACGTTATGAGACGTCTTTGCGGCTGAAGTATTCCATAGTGCGGACGTTAATCCACACGTCGTGACTGTCAAGTAGCTAAACCACATACACTTCACCGTCCCTGTCTTTATCACAATAACCAAACGATTCACTTTTTCAAACATAAGCTGAACCATTCATGTTTCGTTCATTCGTTTAGTTTGTTGAAAGACGGTATCATATGGCGTTTATTGAAGGGAATCCTCCCCCGGGGGAAGACGCGGAGGCTTCAAGGGATCAAGGCAGTGACCTCCCAGCAATGCTAACTTCCTTTCGCTCACCTTTCGACTTGTGTTGCAACCAGGTGGAGGAGTGTAAAGGTGAACTTGCTCTGAGGGAGCGAGAGAGAGAGAGGAGGTGATTGGTAGAGATGAAGAGTGAGAGAAAGAATGAGCATCTCGCTCTGTTGGTCGGTTTTTGTCGTTTCCGCACTTTAATTAAAAGACTGAGTGTCCGGTCTCACGGCTACGGAGCTGTTGACCGGTGGTAGTGGCTGTTGGGCTGTGAGGCTGTTGAACTCGAACATTCCGGTATCAAACATAACTCCGAACATCCACAGATTGTGTTTCCCTCACAGACTGGGACGGTGACGTGTCCTGTAATCCAGCCACTTGGAGGTCACAAATTGTAGATAGTTTTGAGCATTGGTTAGTGAGTGTAGTGTTCTCTTGTATGGATTAACGTCAGCACTATTGAATGCTACGTTAATCCACAAAGATCATCCTCATTATTGCACGAGTTCGTAATTCAGAGCCAGCGGTTTTGACTCCACATTAAACTGTAGGTCCCTTAGATATGCCATTGACTGTTGGGCTATTAATTAACAGTTCTGTCTAAGGAATATGTCAGCCTTAGTCAGTAACAAGACTACAAGATCGCGCCACAATTATCCTACACTCATTTCTCATTCATACTTGGGTTAAAATACCTATCTGGGTTGGTTGCCATTTCAGTTAGAAGTATAAAGTAGTACGTTTCATTTAAACTGTAGACAAATTGAGATATATTTTTTTACACTTTTTCTGGTGAAGTGTAACTATTTTTATCTTTCATTTGTCAATCAAGCCTTGAAAAACAAATTAGGTTTCAAATCTAAAATCTAAAAACACCTGAAAATATTTCCATATTTTGGCTTTCTATTCGGTTTTGCTATCGGTAGCTATACAGATAGATAGATAGATAGTAGTAAATAAACATTTTGTTGGATTTATGGAACTTTTACCTGTACTTTTATCGTTATCTTTATGAATTTCAACTTACATTTTTCACTATTACCGGGACATAAAACCCTGTTTACTATCACGCGTCGAAATTAAATTCACATCGGTAAAATGGCCTTAATAAATTATCGGCGTCGATAAAACAATTTAGTTGTTACTTTCTATATTGAAGTCAGACGCTTACATTGTAATGTTGTAATAAGTAATGGTTATGCTATTGGATTGGATTGAGGCTCCTTGACATTTGCCATTGCTTCATTCACGCCTCCTACACCGTTCGCATTATGTTCCACGATAAAACTAAGGTCCCTATTAAATGACCCATTCATGTATCCGTGGTCGTAAATTTTAACTTTATATTGAACTGATAATGAAATTGGTACCGACTATTTAGGGTAAAATGTATCGTAACGTGCAATAAGCGAGATAATTTTGTCGATAATTTTGCTCTCAAAATAACTAATCTTTAAAAAAATTGAATATTTAAAATATCCAGTCAATAAAAACAAAACTTTCTCCGTTGAAAGTGAAAATAGTTCGGAACGTTCAACTGTCAATCAAGCCTTCGCACGCGAACCAAGAACAATAATTAAGAGTGCAAGCAGGGATCAAACTCATTATCTCACCACCCGCTCTCCTCACTAACAGCTGATCGGTTTAACAGCTGACTGCGATCAGCACAGCTGAGTCGTGAGGTCCGTTGCGTGATTTGGAGCGTTTACGTTGGCAACAATGAAATCGAAACTTTTCTTTGTCTTTAGCTGAAGATTTATCTACCTTCGTTTCATGAAATTTAAGTTCATACCCGTTATATCATAATGAGAAGGGGTTCAATCGATATTAAATCATTTATAAATGTTGTACTCCCGACTTGAAATAAGTTTCAATAACGTATAACAATAACAACCCCCTGATGATTTTCAGAGGAGTTTTGAATATTCATTGGGCAAATATTGTACTGTATATCTTCCAAGGTGTTTGTAATACTAAGTTCAAATTTTGACAATTTTAAAATTATTTAAACTCTTGTTTGTTTTTGACATTTATCTAATCTCTGCAGGATGCAATTTGTTAGACGAAAAAGGTGTAATGGAAGTGACGTCATATGGTTACGAGAACAGCTGTTTAGAGGAACTTAAAATACTCTTATCAGACATATAAAAATATGATCTAAGCTATTCCCCAAAAGGAGGTAAATACAATATTTTGTCCCTTGGCTTGGATTTAAACTCTCTTAGCAAGTAATGCTGATTCTCCGCTCTGGTTAAGCTTCGAATGACTATAGATAGACTATCTAAAAGCTATAATTTTATAGGTAACCTTCTGGTATTGTCAGTTTTCACGCCGCAGTAGAATCTCTTACGTGAACTATTGCCTTTTTAAATAGCCGGGACCAACGACTCGACGTCCCGAGAACGAAGGTATTCCAAAAGGCACTGATTAATTTTATATAAATCTGACGCTAGGTATTAAAAGAACCGTTACTTAAAGAAACGTTAATTATACGTGACATTGATACACATACAAAGCACACAAAGATTGGTGGACACCAGTCATCTACACACTCAGCTATGACCAAATAAATGGAAAATACTTCACTCGAGAAAACTTCGTCACCCATTTTCCCCAGGACTATTCCCAATAGTTGGTTTGTATTCTTGAAACACCGACGATAGCAAATTCGAAATAATAAACTGAATAATCTGAAAAGTTACAACCCATAATTTATGTACGTACGTTCTGCAGCTGCATAATTGAGCAGTCTTCCTGTACCACTTGGTAATGGAGGGGTCTCGTCATCTAATGTATTCCACCGAGGGACATGGCCGGTAAGTGAATGCGGAAGTAGGAGAAAGTGATTCCATCTGGAGGACCCACCATCATTCCAAACGCGTCTGGCTTCAGCTGCTTTATGTCGGCTTCCTGCCCTCGGACCTTTCTCCGGTGGAAACAAAGATCAGATAACCTAGCAAAGGCTACAAGGGCATATACAGAAAGCATCAGACGTTTTGATCTAACCTACCTACCTACCGTTTTGATTTGACCTACCACTTGAAGTGTGGTCATTTATTAGATTTATTAATTTGTGAACTTTACAGGAATTGAATTGTAAGTAAAAGCATAATGAGACAGTAGAGAATCGATTTCAAAAATATAGTAGCAGTAATTTGCACGACGAGTGATGTAATGGTAGACCTAGTAAAAATTTGTTGATGGAAACCGATGTAAAAGTTCGTAAAACCCACCGATTCACAATTTTTGAACTCACAGACAATTTAACACCAATTTCATGAAGTTTAGATGACCAAGAATCTTCAGTGTTTAAGAATATAATCGTAAGAAACCAAGAAAGATACAGAAGTTCCTATTCAACAACTAGATGCGTGCTGAACGTAGAAATGTTTTGACACTAAGATGGTAGCTGCATTCCCATACATCACTGCGTTAGCGAACAACATCAACCTGTTGTCAAATAGGTTATTAATTAATAGCCAAAATTAAAAATGGTGACTGCACATATAATCAAACCGGTTGCCTCTAACTACGTCATAAGCACGATATTTTAAAACGATGTGGTTGTTATGAACCGCATGTTATTTAAAAAAAATTCTACTACGAAAGTTTGCATTTTGATTGTGTTACAGTTGTATCAAATAATTTATTTCAGAAACAATGGTTGAGTAAACTAAAAATCCATAATTGTGGAAGGTTTTACTAGGATGTAAATAAAAGCTTATCTCGGTAATTCTCAGTAGAAGAGGCAATAAAAATAAGATGCCCTCTTTTGGGAAGCTATGTGGGAACTACACACAGTCTCAGCGATAATCCTACATCAAGGATTAACTTTATCTCCAGTTGTCTCTAAGGGTCTTTGTCACTCTTATTTTTGACCGCCACACATAAATAATACAAAAGATATGAATCGTTGAGTAGGTAGTGGTTCTAAAATCTCTCCAGGAGTGGAACTAAAGTGAGGTTAAACTAAATTGTATTTTGTAGCCCCTGAACTATTAGCAGATTTTCCACAGGAAAGAAGCTATTACCGCAGCTCACATGTTAAGACTTAAGCCCGGGACCATGTTACTTTTTAGTTCTGAGGTGTCTGGAGAACAAAATATCCCCGTCGTAGCAAATCTGCGTACTCGACGAATTACCAAGTCAATAATATATGACAAGTCTTTTAAACATCCGTCACATATGATAGTTATTTGAAGGTTTTACTAGGATGTAAATAAAAGCTTATCTCGGTAATTCTCAGTAGAAGAGGCAATAAAAATAAGATGCCCTCTTTTGGGAAGCTATGTGGGAACTACACACAGTCTCAGCGATAATCCTACATCAAGGATTAACTTTATCTCCAGTTGTCTCTAAGGGTCTTTGTCACTCTTATTTTTGACCGCCACACATAAATAATACAAAAGATATGAATCCTTGAGGAGTGGTTCCAAAATCTCTCCAGGAGTGAAACTAAAATGAGGTTAAACTAAATTGTATTTTGTAGCCCCTGAACTATTAGCAGATTTTCCACAGGGAAGAAGCTATTACCGCAGCTCACATGTTAAGACTTAAGCCTGGGACCATGTTACTTTTTAGTTCTGAGGTGTCTAGAGAACAAAATATCCCCGTCGTAGCAAATCTGCGTACTCGGCGAATTTCCAAGTCAATAATACATGACAGGTCTTATAAATATGATAGTTATTTGCCTATTCTCCAAATTATGATTAACATGGAAAATTGTATGCAGGTTTGCTGCTGAGAGGAATACCGAAAGTAGGCATTTTTACAATAAAATATTGTTATTTTGAGTATATCCCTAGTTTTATCAATACCTTTCTATAAATAATTTAGCTTTCCTATTCTCCATAACATAATATGTGAAAGAGTATGCAGGTTTGCTCCTGTAAGGGACACTGGAAGTCGGATTTTTTTATTATAAATCAGTTTTACTTTGATCATATACCTAGTTCCGTTAATGTCTGTCCATAAATAAAGGAGTTTGCCTGTTTTCTTATTTTACTATTTTCGAAAAATTGGGAATTAGGAGATAGGTCTATAGTTTGTGATACATTTTTATCTCCTTTTTTTGTAAAATAGAAGAGAGCTTGACATTTTTAAATAATTAGGTAAATACTTGAGTATTATCGTGTCACGAGCTATTTTAACAGGCCTGTGAGCCAAACTGTAGCTAAATCGTGACAAAACCTTGAGTGGCGACACAATCCCGAGGTTACCCAACTGCTCGCCCGGCTGCTGCAGCCCTCTGGCTCAGTCGCCCCGGGCGCTCAGACAGGTCCGCGACTCCAACGACGAAGGTTAAGGTTACGAGTGGATTACCGATTCCGAAACCGGAAAATAACTCCGTACAAAAACCCGGCGCCTCCTTCCCCTCACTTTCACTGGACCTAAGGCTACACGTTCACTTTCTATCCGCAGTCGCTCGGGCGTGACTGCCAGTGCTGTTTTCGATTGGCAAAACCGTGTCTGTGTTGTGTTTTTTGTGAATTTTGAATGTGCCTTTTACCGTGTGGATTTACTATGTAGCTGTATACAGTTCTGAGGTAATATTGTATTTATTTTTTTACTTTTTTTCTTAAAAGTTGGAAGATAAATAATCAATTCATATTTAGAAAGCAAAACAGAAAAAGTTTGGCTTTTGTGTTTAGTTGCTTACGAGATTAAACTCTTTCATATATGTACTTAGAATCTCAAAAGTAAATAAAGTTATTAAGTGTGAAAGTTCCCTTTTGAACTACATTTTTTCTCCAAATTATGTAATACATTAAAGTTTGCTTACAATTATTATTAAGTATATATCTTTCATTTTCAAAATAAAAGATACATAATATTTAAGCGAGTAACTGTAAGCTGTGTTACTTATATGTTAATATTGGATTGAATGATTGAATATGGCGTAGAAATACACAAAATAAATAAATGTTTACAAATCCTGTATTTTTCTGTAAGTTCTATCCAGCTTCCATTATTTTCAAAAGTCGTTATTTTTTGTAAAACCGAAACCAGCAAACTCATTTTACAACTAATATTTCCTTACATTAAGGGTAAAAATGTGTATTTTAAACATGCATTGTTTGGAATTAGATTTATTTGCATTGTTTGGGTGATTACTTCAAACGAATCGTCATTTGTACATTTGCTTTCCGACCAAGTTATTACATGTAATTTTGAGCTAAATGTGAATTAACTATACAACAGAAGGTTATAATTCTAAGGTAACGGTTGTCAAAGCTCGGACCTTTGTCGATCAAAACGTAAAAAATACCTCCGATGTAGAAAATGGGACGATAGAAAGACGATAAACAACAGAACCGAATCACTTTATATTTTTCTAATGACGACAAAGACTTTAAATTTTAAACGAGTCTTGAAACTTTTACTAGATTACTCTACGAAAAACAAGATAAGAAACTATTGTTGTTGCAATTTCTCTGCTCACGCTGTCGCAAAGTAATTATTCGAATGGTTAAGTGTGAGACAACGCCAGATGTGAAAGTGAAATTAAGGCTCTCGTTTGCCCAACTGGTGGCCGGCTAATGCAACTGAGATGATGTTCCAACGTTCTGTGTTCGTAATATACACAGGTCAGAGAGAAACGTTGCTAAAAATATTGTGTTTCATCACTAAATTATTAAGTGACGATTTCCACGAGCCGACGTCGTAAAATGAGCAACTTTTGACGCACGATGTGTTTTTCATCATACTATTCAGTTTGTTTGATAGGCCTACCTAAAATAAATGTTATGAAATGAATTAATGAATCCAGCTACTTGGAGCACGATTTGTGAATAGTTATGAGCAATGGGTGTTGAATGTGATATTCTCTGATGTGGATTAACATCCGCACTATTTAATAGATTTATGAATAGAATCAATTAGGCCATTTCGTTAGTTCAGAGGCATAATTGTGGTTCAGATCCCAGGTTAAACTCTAGGTCCCTTAGATCGTACTCACCTTTAAATTTTTTAAATTATTTTGGTAAAATTTTTAACCTTATGTTACTGACCTGATCCACCAGTAACAGTGGCTGAATAACAACATTTTATTTTAATTTGCGTTTTAGATTAGTTGGTAGTGTATCCTGGACAACGTTGTTTACTTGCACTTAGACGTACCGTTAAATCAAACCAAAATATCTTTTATTTCATATAGGAAGTTCAATAAAAATACTTATAGTTGTTCATTAAAATGAAAAACATAATATAACAAAACCGAATTACCTAAATGATACATAAATATGCGAAAATTAATTCTTGCAAGGATACTACACCCGAGCGCGAGAATGAGTCTATAACTTCGTTTTAAATTTTAAATTTAAAACGAAAGAAAAAAATACTATACTGGCCCATAGAGAAAAAATAAAACATTGAAGATGGAATTTAGAATTAATGGTATTTAGTATGCGAAGTTAAAATAAGTAACGAAAATTTTTTTAAATTATTTTGGTAAAATTTTTAATCTTATGTTACTCACCTGATCCACCAGTAACAGTGGCTGAATAACAACATTTTATTTTAATTTGCGTTTTAGATTAGTTGGTAGTGTATCCTGGACAACGTTGTTTACTTGCACTTAGACGTACCGTTAAATCAAACCAAAATATATTTTATTTCATATAGGAAATTCAATAAAAATACCTATAGGTGTTCACTAAATGAAAAACATAATATAACAAAACCGAATTACCTAAATGATACATAAATATGCGAAAATTAATTCTCGCAAGGATACTACACCCGAGCGCGGGAATGAGTCTATAACTTCGTTATATAATTTTAAATTTAATAACGAAAGAAAAAAATACTATACTGGCCCATAAAGAAAAAATAAAACATTGAAGATGGAATTTAGAATTAATGGTATTTAGTATGCGAAGTTAAAAAATAAGTAACGAAAATTAATGTTTTTGTTTAAGAAACGGGGTTTGATGAGAGTGACAAAAGCAAAAAATTGGAAATGAAATAAAGAAGAGGAAAACTAACACACACACTTATCAGCTGAAAGGTTTTAGTGTCTGTAAATGGACACCATGTTGTTGGCGGCAGCTTCATACCGCCCTCACGGAGCCATTACTGTAAACGTTTCTTGTATAGTGTTTAGTCATGTTGCTCCTCCGTAGTGAACGTAGCAGGTTGTTGTAAATCAAGTAAGTAACATAGTAACAGTTCGTTGTTGAAACAGTGAATGTATGTCTAGGCAATCGTATGCCCATGTCCAGTGAATGTCTTGTTCTGTACTCGTGTGACGGTCGTTCAAAAAAATAATTTGAATCTTTGAACATGAACATAGCAAGGGGAGTTATAAAGAGTTGTCTGATGTCAAGTACGTCCATCTCCTCAAACAGAGCATCCGAAGAGTAACGGCGACATCTGTCTATAGCTGCTTTATTGCCTTTTTTGTCGTGTACAGTGGTCGTAGTGTGGAGTCATAGACGCAATCCAAAGCTGTCATCCCCCCTCAAGGAACGATTTTACGTAAGAGAAATATGTACATCTAATTTCCAAAACTTGTCATAACTGGTAAAAAGCATTAATAAGTTTTCTTAATTTATTGTTCAAGTATAATACATGATCTGCCCATGACAGCCTAGAGTCAAAGATTACTCCGAAATATTTGTATTTGTAAACCCTTTCCATCTCAGAACAGGTACATGTAGCATTTAAATAAAACCCACACGAGTGAATTTTGAGATCTCTGTTGAACGGGACACTTTGGGCTCTAAGGGTGATTGGCATGGATTTTATCAAACCATCTTTTTGGGCTAAATAATCGAATGTCGTATACTATCGAGTTGTAAAATATGCAACAGTGAACTACAATCGATTACCAAAATAGTCGAATATAGTACAACTCACCATCCCCATCGTACTATATATTATTTCCCCGAGGAAAAAACTACTTCAACCCGCAAGGCATGTATTAAAAAGCCATTCTTGTAGCGTTGGGCAAGAACGTTTCATTTTTGAAGTTTGTTTTACTATAATCTCCACTGTAGTTCAGGCTTTCATCTTCAACCTTATGAATTAAAATTATTTTCCCACAGAGAAACGGTATCCTTCCCACCGGTTTGTGCGGGAATCCAGTAGACAACGATGGCTTTCACGTTGTCCAATCATTGACCGATTTCCACGGCTTTACCGATAATTCGCCACGATCACTTGAAAGAGTGCAAAGCGAGCATTGCCGGTGTCATTATGTTGTTACTCTATTGCCGCGTTTGTAAATCAAACGACGTTGGTTCAGCTGTCGAAAACTGACGGTACCGTTCCTTAATCGATAGTCACAGTCGTTCAATTGTTGGACGAGTGTCATTGTGTTGTTACTCTCTAGACTCGTATGTAAATCAAACGGTTAGTTCATCTATCGAAAACCAACAAAGTCACTAACCGATAGTCACAGTCATTCGATTGTTGGACTCTTGGATTGTTGGATTGTTGTGTGGAATTACGTTGTTACTCTCTTGCCTCGTTTGCAAATCAAACAGTTGGTTTAGCTGTCAAAAACTGTCAACGTTCCTTAACAGATCGAGTCACAGTTGATCAAAAGTTGAATAATTTATCATGATGTATTTTCTTTCAAGTAAATTAGTTTAGCAGCACCATTAGTTAAGGTTTTTAAGAAGATTTCGTGTTCATTAGTGGAAGTTAACTATGTAATCAACGACGACAAGGAGTCGTCACCGAGGAACATCGAAGACTGACTAACTCTACCTTAGCCTTGCCTAAAAACGCATAAGAGAAACCAACGGAAGAATATAAATGAGAACGTCAGTGAGATTTGTACACCTGGATACTCCAGCCGCCTCTGCTAACGGGCGGGTTGTAGCTGAGGGGTCACCGCTCAACGACCTTCACTTTCCAGCGAGGAAAGTCGAGCTGACCTCTCCTGACAAGTTCACGCGTTGGCGTGGCGAGCAGTCGAAGAAAGTGGTCGAGCAGAGATCGTTTACCTTAGGACACGAGATCATAACGGTTGTTTGGTCGGGCACACTGATTTCTTGAAGTAGATTAGTCATCAAATCTGCAGACAAACACCGAATCCCATTTTCTGTTAACTCAAGGAAGACATCTAATCTGTGTCTTTATATAATCTGCTTCTTTCACTTCAGATAGACGTCAAACCTAAGTATCTAAATCAGTTCTGCTCAGTTCTCAAATTTGTTTCTCTCAGTTCAAGAAGACATCATGATTTTTAAACTCAAGTAGACACTGAATCTACTTATATCAGTTCAGGTTGACACTAAACCTGAGTCCCTAATTTAAAGTAGACATTAGATATAAAATCTGCGTATCTAAACTCAGACAGAATTTGTGGTTCAAAACACAGACAGACACCGAATCCCATTTTGTGTTAACTAAAGGAAGCCATCGAATCTGTGTATTTATGTCTATATAGCTGTGTACACAGCAATACATCAAATATGCTTCTTTCAGTTCAGGTAAACATCAAATCTAAGTCTCTAAATGAGTTCTGCTCAGTTCTCGAATCTGTTTCTCTCAGTTCAATTAGACATCATGAGTTTTTTTTAACTCAATTAGACACTGAATCTGCTTCTCTCAGTTTAGGTTGGCACTAAACGTAATTCCACCCCGAATCTGCGTATAAAAACTGGAGTTATACATCGAAACTGCGATTATAAACTCAGGTAGACACTGAATATTCAGTTCAAAACTCAAATAGCCATCGAATCTCCGATCTGTAAACTCGGATACCAAATCGACGCCATATCGAGTACCCCTAAACTCAAGTATAAGTGATTCTCAGATAGGATAAGGCCCTTTGACGGAAAGTCTGCATTACAAAATTTTTTTGGAGTACTTGACTCCTCAATTAGAAGTCCAAGTTGAGTCTCAAGCCAAAGTGAGGAGTGTGATCTCTCTCAGGATCGTTTGTCTCCTACTTTGGAAACTACCTTGCTCGACTATCTACCAACTCACCCATATGCAACAATCACGAGAATATCGTTCACCCAAGTGCGGGACACCATTCTTGTACATCACCGACACCCATTGTGCAGCGCCGGTTGCCAACCTCGGTTATCTGGGTTGCCCTGGTTGTGGTCGCGACTGCACCCGTGAGAACCGCCAACCAGACAACCACAACCGCAGCCCTCCGCCCTATCCTTTCTTGTCTTGTGCCAAGCATCCCTTGTTATTTTTCTTTATAACTCTTTATTTTAATTTATAAAAATAATAAATTGTATAATATTTATAAATATTTTTTAAATTAATACATTTTCTAACCTAATACTGCGCTGCAAGCCTGCATCACAGTAATATTTAATAATACAATACAAATCTTTAAGCAAAAATTTTTGGTTGAATTTTTCGTAATAATTATAATATTATCAAATACAAAAATTGAACTAATTAATATAATATATATTCAAATTGACCAGTATATTTATATATTCTTATCCGCATCTAAATTCATTATTTAACTTTATATTTTTATTTACTCTGTCTACCGATTAAATAAATAATTGTATAGTATTTCCTCTGCATTCATTTGAATTCGAGTTACACTTATAAAATTAATTCGCTGATTTAGAAGTTATTCTTATACTTTTAACTGAAATAGCAACCTACCCAGGTAGGTATTTTATGCCAAGTGTGAATGAGAAAAGATGTGTAGGATTATCGTGGCGCAATCTTGTAGTCTTGTTACTGACTAAGGCTGACTTGTTCCTTAGACAGAACTGTTAATTAATAGCCCAAAAGACAATGGCATTTAAGGGACCTACATTTTAACGTGGAATCCGAACCACTGCCTCTGACTTACGAACTGGTCTAATTGTGAGGATTATCGTAGTATTCAAGCGCGCGGAGATTGAATAGAAGAGATTGAAGAGAACACTACACTCACCGACCATTGCTGACAACTATCCACAATTCGTGACTTCAACGTAGCTGGATTACACGATACGCCACGGTACCAGTCTTCTGCCACATATATTGTAATTTATTACCCCCTACTTTCAATATCATATAATTCTCCCCCACAAACCAACCCAAATTTCTCGGAGTTGCTGACCTTGCATTTCTAATTACTCATTGTAGCTGTGCCTCTTAGTGGTGTGACCCATTGTGTTACAGACCCCCTTCTATTAATTCTGCCCATTCAAAGTGGTACTGTCTTTATTCGCAACGCACCCAGCTCACGCAACCATTAGAAAACACTGTTTTATCTCAGATTTCAATTTAATCAACAGGTGGTTTCTCTCCTAATACAGAGACAAAACGTTAATCGTTAATCGCTAGTAATTAGCGACCGAAGCACTCTCTAGCGACGGTGAAAGGAAGCTCAGCGCTGCGATCTAGTGGGTGGCGGCGGAACTAGCTCGGGGGTGGGTAATTGCCGCGTAGTGAACTATTAAATTTTAGTTTGTCCCCGTATAATAAGCTCTGCTATAATTATTGAGTCCCAATTACTACTTTGTGCTAGGACCCAGATGGTATCCACTAATGGAAAATTGAAAAATGCTTCGTGTAGCTAGAAACCTAACGGGGCAGTACCTAGAATTTTACTTGACTCATTATTAAATGAACCAATATAATCTAATCTAACCCCCAGTAGCCCATGACGCTGGGCCGACGTTGTAACATAAATGTCTAAATTAGTAGATCAACAATTTGGCACCTCGCGCGACGCGAGGTTGACCCATTGATGGAATAACCGACCATTATCTATCAATGCCAACCATTGCCCAACAGTGAGCCAACCAGGACATTTTTTTAAAATATTTATTATTTGTTCCGTTTTTATCGTTTTAATTCAAAAGGTTATAAAAAATCTACTGGTATTTGAGTGTATCCTCAAATACCATCCTCGTAATTAGACCAGTTCGTAATTCGGAGACAGTGGTTTGGACTCCAAGTTAACCTTAAGCTCCCTAAGAGATGTCATTAACTGTTGGGCTATTAATTAATAGTTCTGTCTAAGGAGCATGACAGCCTTAGTCAGTAACAAGACTTAATATCATTACCATTAGATTACCATTTGAAATGGCGACCTACCCAGGTAGGTATTTTAAGCCAAGTATGAATGAGAAATGATTGTGGCGCGATCTTGTAGTCTTGTTACTGACTAAGGCTGACATGTTCCTTAGACAGAACTATTAATTAATAGCCCAACAGCCGATGGCAACTAAGGGACCTACAGTTTAACGTGGAATACGAACCACGGCCTCTGAATTACGAACTGGTCCAATTATGAGGATGGTATTTGCGGATTTGCCTAGTATTCAATAGTGCGGACGTTAATCCACACAAGAGAACACTACATCCACCGACCATCTCTCATAACTATCCACAATTCGTGACCTCCAAGTAGCTGGATTACATGACGTCGCCACCGTCCCAGTCGCCATCATGCCACAATAATTATCTTAGGGCCTACACTCATTTCTCATTCATACTTGGCTTAAAATACCTGGACAGGTTGTCATTTCAGTAACTAACTAATGGATAAATTAATTAGTTTCATGCTGATCTTGCACAATACCATGTAGCAATTGAAAGCGTAAGGTGTGCGCGGTCCGTTGCATCGGAGACAGGTGTTGGTGTTTCCATATCAATGGAGGCCACGGGATCGAAAGCATGACGGTAGTGGTTTTGTGGGGGGGAGGGGTTATGCAACACACACGAACTATCCGGACTGTGGGAAATGTTGATTACAAAATATCAATAACAATATTTCTCCTACTGAAGTTTTATTTATTTTTATGTTGAAGTTTGGTTTCAATTATAAAAATAAAAAACAACAATACAGATAGACCTATTAACAATACTCAACAGAATAAAACAGGTTTAAATTAGTTTAACAGAAAATAAGTAATATAAATTCTTTAACATGGTCATAATTAACATCATGACTAAAAGCATAAATTAACAATATCACAGGCCAAATAATCATCAATTGTATAAAAATCCATACCAGCAAACCATTTTTCTAAAATTTTTTTAGAACGATCAAACTTAACAATCCAAGCTTTTCAGGCAATTTATTAAATAATTTAATTTTTATAAAAATATGGCTTATTCTCTTTTTTTTAGCCTTATACATAAGTCTAATAAGTACTTTTTTTTTAGATTGTCAGCAGTGGTTAGTGTTAGTATTTTTAATTCTTTAAATAACAGCTTTAAGTAAACAGCTCTCTCTGTTAGAATTGTTCTTTATAAATCTGATAGCTTTTCTTTTGACAAATGAAAATCTTTTTAGACCCGACACTGTTACCCCAACGACTGATCCCATATCTCAGATAGGAGTGAAAAAATGTGTAATACACAGTTATTAACTTATTACTGCTAACAGTACATCTCAACTTGTGTATGAAGTTTGAGAGGTAATTCGTTTGATATGATAGTTGTTTACAAATATACAGACATATATTACTCTGAAAATGAATTTATTAGCAATGCACTTATATCTTAAAATATAATAAATAGCATAAAACACTTTTTTTACATAGTACCGGTATGTGAGAAAATAACACTTTTTGATGGTTTATCGCTATGGTTAAATATGTTACAGGATATAAATTATAGAAATATATACGGGTAATAACGAAAATTACATACAAAGCAATTATAAATGTTATATGCCCAATATGGGCATATAACATTCTAATATATATATATAACATATTCAATTATTAACAATATTTTGTTAATCGGATAAAAAATAATCTTACATTCTATATATGCACATACAGTCTTACATCTAAATTCAGTGTAAATAAATACATTTTTAGTTAAGATCAATGAATCAACAATCTCAAGAAAATATCAGGTTCATTGGTAAAATTAATTATTTAATTTTATGTCTATTTTTAGATCACAATCGAATACTCAATGCACTATTTCATTTTGGCACATCAAGTGTTTGAATTTACTATACAGTATTTTATTTTAAAAATTTAACACTGCAAACAATACTGACTAAACTTTTCATTTCAGATGGATCTAAAAACAATAGTCTGCAGAGAAGCCTTAGCGACAGAAGTTCCCCAGGAGCCGAGACAGGTTGCAAGTTCAATGATACGATGCGGCTTCGGCTACGGACAGGACGAAGAGATACAAGAGACACCTTCACTGATGGGCGCAAGACTGAGCGGAGGGTGTTGAGTCCGGGGCGACCGAGACCGAAGGAGCCTCCGCCACCACCTCCACCTCCAGCTGTTGAGGAGTTGAATATTCCGAGGAGTGAAGACTCAACCTTCGACGAGGAGAAATCCCAGGAAACATCATCGAGCATTCCTCCACCCCCTCCCCCTCCCCCTCCCAGACAAATATTCCCCTTCACTAAAGAGGAGATAGAGAAGATCAACAAGAGGGGGAAGACAAGTGAAATAAGACCGAGGAGTTCTTCAAACTCTCCTGTGCGACTATATACCCAACCAACCGATAGTGTTGCTAGAAGAACTTCTTTGACTTTCCCGATCACTTCTCCAGGAGTAGAAGAGGAGGAAGCTGAAGGTCCCATGTGGCATCGAGAGTCTAGTATTGTCAGTGAAAGCATCACCCCCTTGATGCCACTAGAAGATAATGTTCCTACGATGGAGACTTTGGCTAGTGTGACTGAGTTTTACGAAGCGCTAGAACTTAACTCCAAAAATGAAGATGAGAAAGTGAAATATAAAGGTGAATCTGTTAAACTACATGTTCCTCCAGCTGAGCCATCCATTATGAAGAAGGATGAAGATAGTAGTCAAAATTGTACAATAGTTACTGTTTCATCTGCAACTCAAAAGTTATCAGTTACCAGTCCTAAAGGTCGCTCTAATAGGAGAACTTCGATTTTAATTACAGGCAGTAACAATGATCAAGTTGAACAAAACATTAGCAAGACTTCAGTGCGAATTGGGGAATATACTCCTCTAGTAAACACAGGAAGTAACAAAGTAACAATTAATGTCGGTGGCTTTGATTACCAATCGAGTGAAAACAAGACTGCTAAATGTAATACTCATATTGAAATTAAAAATGACTTTAAAAGTAATATTACAATTGGACCTAGAGACAACAAAAGTAGGACCCTCTTGATTCTTGATTCATCCTCAAAAGAAAGTAATGGTGCTGAAACCAAAGAAAATGTAACTGCCTTAAGAGAAGACAATGTTAAAGATATTGTAATCGACATTGCTGCACAAGAAGAAATGAATAATCTTATAAGGAACAAAATAGATCCAGTGGAAGCTGCAAGGAAAAACATAGTTCCACATGTGTGTGGGAAAGCGCATGAGGACAGAAGGGAAAAAGAGATTCTCTCTATAAAAGAGGAAGATCTTGCAGGGAAGGATAATGAATGTGACACACTTCGTACGCAGTTGTCAGTTGAGTCTGACAACTTGGACGATGACGTTTTTGCACCAAAAGACGACAACTCTGATGACAACTCAGACTGCTATGTCTGTGCTAAGAAAATAAAAGGAAAACAAGATGATGAAGAAATTAGGGTAGGACTAGAATTTGACTCTGACGAAAACCATTATGAAATCATCAGAGATCCAATTTATGAAGAGATTTCAGACACCCCTCCTCCACTTCCACTTTCCCCCCCTCCTGCCTCTATAGATATCGAGACCTCAATCCCGACAAGATCTATATTTGAAGGAGCTAGTAAATATGATATATTAAATTATTTGGAAACCGCAAAAGAAAGAGGAATAGTGGTGGAATCAGAAGACGATTCTGAAGTGAGGAGTCCGGAACATTCTCGCATCAGCTCATTAGATCTGAGCAGCCGAATCAGCCAGCTCAGCAACGCTAGCGATTCTAGTGAGGACTCTTGTAACCTCATCATCTCACCACCAGATTCTGCTTCTATCACATCTGATAAGGTAAGACTTCAAAAAAAAGATCCACGGTTCATAGTACACATAGAGTTCAATAGGGATCTCAAAAATTGCATTACTGGATTAAATCTTTTGTGTTTTAACAGTATAAATTTTCTTTTAATTTACCCACCTTCTTATATCAGGACTGTAGAGATAAGCAGCTAGAACCATCTCACATATTATTTCAGTCTAGAACTAGTGGGTTGCAAAATCAACACTTAGTAAAAATTCATTGGTGATTAGTGGGATTTTAACCCAGGACCACGGGGATCAAAGTCTTCTAGAACAATACCTCCTTGATTTAAGCTATCCAGTTTGATCCT
Organism: Nephotettix cincticeps; assembly: GCA_023375725.1. NCBI lineage: Eukaryota > Metazoa > Arthropoda > Insecta > Hemiptera > Cicadellidae > Nephotettix > Nephotettix cincticeps. The sequence goes on from CM041787.1 coordinate 51,459,443, forward strand.
TAAATTCTCTGATTGTCTCCTATAGAATTGTTGAAATGCAATCTGAGTGACATTAAACATTACCTATGCTCATTTCTAAGGGTTTTGTCAGGACCTCAAACAAACAAGTAAGGAAAAATTCAATAATTTACCCTTCCTAGAAATAATTTATCTCAAATGAGGTTTCCTAAAAATTGTTGTTAAATATCATGGTATGATTTTACTATAAAAGTATTAATCTGCTAGTCCATAAAGTGTAGGGAAAACCTACACTTTATGCAGCACAGATGTACTGAAGTACTTCAAACTGATTATTGTATATGTTCTAATTGAAGATACTATTCCCAAACCAGTGCAATAGTTACACTAATGTCTTTTTGTGCAGGTTCGCAAAAGCAGTGTCGAGATAGAAAGGAATGACTCTGGAGTGGGCTCAGAAACGAGCAAATCTTCCCGTAGCAGATGGCAGCACGTGCCCGCGACTCACCATCACGGGTGCGAGGACTGTGATCAGTCTGTTGAGACACAGGTCACGGACAGGTCAGTCTTTACACCAACAACCCTCTACATGTTAAACTATGAACGATAAATTATTGACATGGATATGTCTTAGCTCTGGGGGGTGTTTTTAAATACAAAAGAAAAAACAGCTGTTTAGATGAAGTGAAAACATTACCTTTAGCCATATCCATGATCTAACCTATTTCCCACAGGGAAGTAAATACAAACATTTTTTTGGTGTTAGTGGAACATTCTGTTACATCCCAATGCACTTTACTTAAGACTGAAAAATAGGTTCACCGTCCTCCTTCATTGCAAAGAAAAACTCCAACTTTAAACTGTAACTGTAGATTTAGGTAAGAGTATACCTCCTCTAATTCTTTGACCCTCCTATGACCTTTTAGTCTTATTCAGAGACATGCTTGTAGCTCTGAGGCATCTTCTTGCATCAATTTTTCTGTTTGGGTTTACACTGGTTATAATAATTTGGGTCGGTTTAACAGCAGTCTCATGAAATATCTAGAAGCATTTACCCACCTAGTTAGCATAATTTGTTCTCCACCAGGGATTGTTAGCTGCTAAATACCAAACAATATACTGTAAAGAATGCTAATTTTTTATTTATAATTTCTACTAACCTTTACATATTATAGGATGATCTAATATGAAGCCAAAACGACATAAGAAGCCAAAATCACACCTCAGAGGCCATTTTGAAACGGTGCCAGGGATCCCCGCCACATACACCCAGGGACAGTACTCTGCACTCAATTGAGTTCTTATGTCCTTCGAATCACTTTGTATAATATTGCTAAATATTATTTCGGCTATATATAACAGTTATAACTTAACTAAAGTACACAACAAGAAATCTTTTTAGTAAAATGAATAAAATGATACCACTGAGGAGGGTTAGTGTTGTAGTAAGGTTCTTCAGCCTCGTACTCGTCTATGTCCGAGGCAAGGTCATCAAAGCCACGCCCAGGTTATCTGATTCTTCGTCATTGCCAAACAAGTGAATAATTTCTTCTCGAGGAGGATTTGGACAGGAATTACATTAATTAGATTAGGGAATTGGATTTAAATCCATTGCCGAAGAAACTATTTCACAATATGGAAAATATATTTCAAATATGGAAAATTATACTAAAAATGGTAGAAATAAAAACAAATACATTTTTCACAGCCCTAGATACGTCTCTGTCTGTTGATGCGTTTATAAATTGAGAAAACCGTAGGGGATATACATGTGATACATCTTCAGACGTAAAAATGTATATACTATTATCTATAAAGTCTTGATTATACAAAATTAAAAATACTTACACATTTTCAAAAATAAATTAACACCATCAATATTATGAAACAAGTACGAACACTTTAACTATTGCACAGCTGTTTAGCAAGAGCAACATTTCCAAGTTTCCTGGATATGCTAATGTGTGAGAAAGTAAACAGGATTTTTTTGTCACGAAGTTGGATGCCCTGAGTTGAACGGTTGGGCACCCAAGTGAGACCAGGGACTCACCTTCTCACTTTCCAACAACAATTAATTACAAACAGGAAGTTTATTTGCATGTGCTCTGCAATCATTTCCATTGAGTTATGTAATTTAAAATAAATCAAGCTTGGATTTAAGATGTAAAACTTTTTCATTTAGTTTTCTTGACAATTGAAGGCTTTAATTTTTTATATTACCTTGTACTACATTCAACGTGACTGAAAAAAAAGTAAATTTTGATCTTAAACAAAAATATTTTATTAATTAAAGTGTATTAACGGAACTAATTAAAACTGTTTGATTAAATTATTGTTTATCTTCAGTGTCCTGTCGATCCATTGGTCTCCGTAATGTGTTTAATATAACTAATTTAAGTGATTTAGTACAAAGATAATTGTTTGCAGTTGTACTAATAAGGAATAAATAGTATTAACTCTACTTGGGTTGTAAGTAATTTTTGTAGTACTTTTGTAGTTTTGGAGTAATGTACAATAATATTTGAACCTTTTCTTTGGAATTTTAATTTTTTAATATAACTCAACAGTTTTCAAATTTGTGTTTTCTAAAACAAACATCTATTTTTTTTATTTTAATTTACTCTATATGTGGAGGACCCCTTGAAATTGAAAGGTCAGATTGAATATTAAAAATACTGTATAAGAATATGAATTATTGACACAGTGTCTTTGGTATATCTTATCTTACTGTATCAAATTATTATCATTTGCTATAGCAATATGAGGTGTCACAACTAAAAGCGTTGAAAATTGATTGACAGTACATCATACTTATAGAAAACTTTTATTACCAATTAGATGGTAGTTGACAGCCAAAAGTACCAGTACTCTAAAAAACACACCTACACTGAATAGTAGGGATTGAGGAGAAGTCATCGGCGGAGTTAGAAGTTTTACATGTTGGGGGGTGGTAATGGAGTTAATTTCCTAGTTTTCGTCACTAAATAGCCTAAAAATTATAAAAAGAAACATTGACTTAAAACTAATATAAAACCACAGTAAAAACTCATCAAACTATTTGTGTCAAATAAAATGTTATTATAAAAATGATAAGATTGGTAATAACAATCCATAAACTTTTAAGGGGTTCGGGGGGGCATTCCCCCTCATGCCCCCCTTAACTCCGCCCATGGGAGAAGTAGACTCTAGGATCTGGGCTTGAAACTCTCAGCCTTCACCTTCCTCAGGCAAGCCGGTACAGCATTTTTAGATCTTGATTGATTTTCCTAGAAAGCTGTCTTTTGTAAGAGATAGTTGGTATCACTGGGTGTTTAACCTCTGCGCACCCCTGATGCTGTGATGCTGCAACTGGACACGTGTTTCATATATTGGCCTAAGTTGGTCTAGACATGCAAAGCACAAACGAGGATGTACTGGTTTGGTTATAGAGTGTGAGGATGTTCATTCTTTAGAACAGAGGTCTACTGGGCTCCTAACTCCCCCTTTCTTCATGATAATGCTCAGAGCCCAATAACTTTTATGAATAGCAATTTCACTATAGAGAAGTATGTTTTTGTTCAGTGTAATGTTTTCAGACTCAACCATAATCCAATATTGTATATAGAATAAGCAATATACTATGGATGAAATCATAAAAATTACCAAAAATTTTCTTTCTTAAAAAAACTTTGACATAATTTTAACCTAATGTAGTTGATAGATTGATGATAACTTGATGACGAATATATACTAAGTGTTATTTTTATGCAGTGGTGTGATGTTCGCTCCTCTGGTGTGTCGGAAATGTGCCAAGAGAAGAGCGGAGAGGAGAGAGATCATCACAGAGATTGTGGAAACGGAAGAAAAGTACGGTCGGGATTTGAGGATAATCTTGGATGAGTTCTACAAGCCGATGTTGGTGGCGGGGCTGCTCACTCCAGATCAACTCTCGGCCATCTTCCTGAATGTCGAAGAACTGTTGGAGAACAACGCCTCGTTGGCAGAGAAACTACGAGACGCACTGGAGATTGCAATGGACCAAGGTGATGAGGACTTCCTGACTGTCAACATCGGCAGTATCTTCCTAGATGCAGCACCCATGTTGCACGCCTTTGAGTCATACTGCACAAGACAGGTTTGTGGAATATTGGCTTACTTCCAGGAAAAATATGTTACAATATATTGAAATGCTTTAAATGAGGGGATGGTTCAGTTGTCAGAGTATTAGATCATTATCTGTAGCCTGTTAAATCCTAACTAAAAATCCCTAAGTAAAATACTAACACAATTTTGTTTTATAGTTCATTAAGCTGCCTTTATTGTTCAATATCATTTATTGGAAATTGTCCAATGGGTGTGTGTTTTTAACTACACAGATGATTTCTCCCAATCATCTGAATGGGAGAAATTCCTCCAGTTTTCAAGTGATTACCTAATAATTTACATTAAAAATGTAATGTTTAAAGTTACAGATATTAATTATATCATGACAATAATGTTATACTTATCTATCATGCACAAAACAAAAACTACATTGATAACGCAACTAATAACCACAACACTATGCCTCCGAGCAAACGAAGCGACAGCAGATAACGTGTGCCCAGAACGAGAGTCGTGCTCCATCTATTATTACCATACGTTACAGCTGTTTGAGAAACTGAAAATATTACCTTTGACACTTCCATTATATAAGCTATTTGCCCTTTGGCAAATAGCTTCCCTTTGGAAGCAAATATTTTTTCACTGTAAAATATTATACTCCAATCATACTCCAATCAGCTGGTCAACCTTTAAGTACTCTGTTTCATCTCAACAATGCTGTTGTCCAGGGAGCTGCTTCCCTGCTTCTGGCCAACCTGGAGAAGGAGAAGGAGCTGCTCCGAATATTCCTGAGGGTCTCCCAGATGGAGAACTCTGTCCTCAGGAGGATGAACCTCAACTCTTTTCTGATGGTGAGTGATTACAATAAAGTGTGAGATCTCATCCAAGCGAAGTATATTAAAGAACAGCCAAGTAGCTCAGAAGTTTTGAGGTCACTCGTAATCGGATGGTTGTATGTCCTATTTTAAATTCCAGTCGCTATTTGAAATTAAACGATTAATTAATTGATTATCCATGCAACAATAAGTTAATTAGTTAGTGAATTGGAGACTAACCCAGGAAGATTGGTCTCCAACCTTAAGCCAAGTATGAATGAGAAGTGAGTGTAAGATAAATTTGGCACGATCTTGAAGTCTTATTACTGACTAAAACTGACATGTTCCATAGACAAACTATTAATTAATAGCCCAACAGTCAATGGCGTTTCTAAGGTTTAACATGGTGCCTCTGAATCACCAACTAGTCTATGAGGGGGATCTTTGCTACCGACCCTGTCAATCGAACATAGTATTCAATAGTGTAGACATTAAGCAACACAAGAGAATATCACAACCACCAACGATCATTCATAACGATCTATAATTTGAACCTCCAAGTATCTCCTGGATTAGAGTACAACCGAAGACCCAGGCAATACACTCTACACCAATGAAATTAATCTGCTTTTTTTATAAGATTATTGTAGCATGATCTTGTAGCAGATGATTGTATCTTCGTAGAGCAATAGTTTAACGTGGAGTCTGAACCACTGCCTTTGAATTACGAACTGGTCTAATTGGTCTTTGCGGATTAATGTAGTATTCTATAATAGACCGGGGTTTGGACCATTCCCCATCAAATCGTTAAAAAAATTCCTCTAGCGTAGAAATATACAACAAATAAAAAAATAGTGCAGATATTAATTCAAACAAGGGAAAACACTCCCAACAACCATCACTCACAACTATCCACAATTTGTGACCTCCAAATAGCCCAATTACACGACACACCACGGCCCCAGTCAACATTAGGTATTAGGGTTTCAATACCCCTGTCAAAGCACTAAAAATATCTCTCGGTGATAACACAAAATAAAAACAATTAATTTCCATCAATTTTCATCTGTTGCTAATTATTACTTTTTATAAACCTGTCAAGGTTATATCCCAGAGATAGAATGACAAGCTACAAGTCCATTACAGCTGGTAGTAAAAGATCCATTGAACTACGAAGGAACTCTTATGTAATTTGAATTTTTTGTAATTTACCCATAATATATAGAAAATCAATACCAATGTATCAAAAATGGAAATTATAATTTAGGTTAAAAACATGGTTGGCTTTTCGGTTGAATATATATTCAGGTTTTTTATGGTCTCACTCGTTTGAAAAAAACAAAATGCTCACTGCTGTTATCTTATAGGGATCTCTCATGCTACTCATGCTCAAATTCCTACCCAAAATATTACAACGAGTATCATTGATCACTTGAGATTCCTTTATCATTTTTGCATTTAGAAATCACATTTGGCTATAATTTAATTTGAAATACTAAGTGCAGACAATTTTCAAATACTGCTGAATTTAGCATTATAAAGGTCTGAATATTTTAGACTGACTATAAAAATATTAAATTTGTAAAAGTCTTCTTTTAAGTTTACAACTGTTTTCTGGATGACATGATTTAAAGCAGATTTTAAGATACATCATGGACCAACGAATATACGTACATGTGTATATACATTAGAGTATACTGTATGTTGGGTTCATACGTCTTGTTGTGTTGCAGGTACCTGTGCAGCGCGTAACCAAATACCCACTCCTGTTGGCGCGCCTGTACCGAGTCACGCCGGCGCACCTCAAATCTCGAGAGGCATTGCGGCTGGCACAGAGCAAGATTGAGCTACATCTGGAGCACATCAATTCGGTTAGGGATAAACTGGTTACTCCCAATCAAAATATGAATTTATTATTTTAAAAAAGTATAATAAAATAGACATTAGATTTTGGTGGTTTGGTAAGCTCCAGAAAAACCTGCTCATTTTAAGATATAAGGAATTTTGTAAAATTGTATTGGATGAACAGATTTCTAAGGATAAGAAAGGTATAAAATAGACAGAGTTTGTGGAGAACATAAAAACCTTAAATCAATCCAAAATATTAAATATTTCTGAAATATTTTAAAATACCAAAATATTTCTGCTCAGCTTCAGAACAAACTTTATAGATTCATGCCCAAACTCTACACTCCTTCCCCATTCCATTTTATGGGAGGGGTGAATTGTAGTTGTTCTCTGCATTACCCTGTTCAGCAAACAATAAGTAAGCATAAATCCTTCTAAGCCCTCTTTGAGACGGACAACGATGTCAAGCGAATGTCTCGCAAAACACCGAAATGAATTGAAGACTATATTGTGTTTAAACTGTACCTGACTTAAACTGTATAGGGTTATTTATTGATACCATATTTAAGATGTGTAATATTGTGGTTAATTTCAATCAAAGTATGTAACCCTCAAGAGAAATATTTGTCCAGTTATCTTGCATTTGAACAATTAAAGGGTAAAAATCTGAAAAATACTATTGACAGTTTTAAAAATAAATGACTTTAAAAATTTTATAGAACATTTCTTAATCAAAACAATATTAAATAAGGCCACTTATACTCGAATATAACAAGGATAAATAAGTCCAAGCATCCTATGGAGGAGATTGGGGTTCCAGAAGGCTAGTTACATCTTAACACTAACTCTAAATTTTACCCTGTTCATTTTAATTCCTTCTGCTGTTTTTAAGCATTCACATTCCAGATCATAATGTATGAAAGTAACGTAATGTATTTCTTTTCTTATCCACGGAGGAATGAACTTTTCATGATCTTTTACAATTCAATCTAATATTTCCATTTTGCTTAAATGAGTTTTTAAAATTATTTTAAAGTTTAAAGTGGTTAAACTGGAGTGAACCTCGTCCTCTGAAAAAAGTGTTAAAATCTTATTTTCATCCCATTAAAAAGTACATACCTTATGTGATTGAACACTATATACTGTTGAAAAACATCATTTTTCACCCAAAACTTTCATGTTTCCCTAATATTTTTCTATAATACATTAGTTGTAAGAAATATTTTACAAGTTGCCTTGAGAATTAATTTTTTACGGTATTTGACAAAAATTGCAGCCCTTATGTCCTAACTTCCCATTTTAGCTTCCCTTGATCTTTGTTCATTCTTTTTATTTAACAGATTGTACATGTATTTAGTAATGTTTTTATTATTTTTGTTTCATTTACAGTTAGCAAAAGACATCAGCACAACCAAGCTTTGGAGGAGGATATCGATAATAAATGGAAGACGATCGAGTAGTGAGACTGATATGGTGAACATCAAGCTAAGAAAGGTAATCGATAATTTAGCATAAATGTATGGATCTCAACCATATGAAGGTAATACCAAGTTTCATCCAAATATATTGGTTAGTAAGTGAAATTTTAATTTTTCCTTAAACTCCATAAGATTAACATTGGAGCCCAGAAATACAACACACTGAGTTTAGATTTTTTAATATGTTGGTAACCGTTGGACATAATAGCTTTGGTAATAATAGAAGATAATACGGTAATAGCTTTGACTATACATCATTAATAGACGTGCCATTCTTATGCGCAAGCTGTAGTGGCTTGAGTGGTTTCCGAATCGGCGTGGGGAGTTAGTGCGTGGTTCCCCGTGCAGGAGCGCTGTCGTCTGCTACCCTCCTCCCCCCCTTCGGCCAACCTCCAACCAATCATAAGAGCGAGAGAGGGATGTGCGCCGTGCGCGCGCACTCCTGAGGGTGGGGCCAAGTGAGCTTACAGCCTTCGCCACTAGGAAGCGGCACTACACTCTCGGGCCTTCCGAAATTTTGTTGGCGACAACTTTTAACCATGAATGACACGTCTATTAATAATGTATAGTCAAAGGTAATAGCTTCTTCCCTATGGGAAGTTCGCTGAAAGGTTAGGCTGAGTTTCAATTAAAAATGAAGCAGTTTATTCGGAATTATTACACTTTAATCTACAGCATAATCTAATTTAGTCTAAAATTGTACCTGTGATAGATTTATGCAGACTCAGTATTACCGCCTCTTTGAATTGTTAGGCTAATTTAAATGTATTGTTGTCTAGTTTTAAGTTGACGTGGCCTATTGTACAAAATATTGTACCTAATGGCAATAAAGATTTCTGATTCTGATTTCTGATTCTGAGCACAGTATCATTAATTATACAGTACTACGTACACAATGTAATTAAACATAGTAACTGACTTTTTTGATCATAAGAGTTCATCAGTTATCGTCTTTTGACATAACAAAGAAATCCTGTTGGCCAATGCATTGTATCATAAATATCTAGTATACGGATGTAGCAGTCCACAGTTGCTCGAGATAGGGTAGGGCGATATCAAGCTACACTCACAGTACATCACTACAGACTCGATGCCCGGTCCGACTTTTTATAATCGCTTTTTGGTGAACTACTTTTCGAACATTTGAGTTCATCTTGAGCAATGACTTTGATTGCGTAAAAAGTAGGCCTACAGACGGCACTGTTTTATTTATTTAGATCAACGGTCAACGCCACTTACAATATAGTGGAACTTAAATATGACAGATTTAAACAACATACAGAAAAATATACAACATATGAAACAGATGCTGCAAAATGTAATAAAATATAGAAGAAATTTCAAGAGAGTTTTGTCATTGTTCATTTTTAAGTAAGTCGTGTGTTTTATATTTCTAATGAAGAGTCCACAATTAATAGAACGTCCCTGCATGAACACTTTATATGCCGTTCAAACAAATACATGTAATGAACAAAACCTATATATTGACTGTGATAAGACTAGGTTAATTGGTCTAAATACACAGTTTGGGGCTAAATCAATGAATTTTATTACTAATTTTAATGCCACTTGGTAAACTTGGTAATCCGAACAGGTTTCGGTCCCATTTAGATCGGATTACCAGGACTCTGGTGTACATTCCTCGACTATATATGTCTGATAGAGTGTGTTTTCACTCTTTCTTTGAGACTTTTATTTGAGAAACCGCCCAAACTATGAGGGTGTTTAACCCTAGAACACAAAGGCTCCCTGAGCCAAGCGTTGTTACAAAGGCGTAGTCTCTCAGACTACTTTTTTTTGAAAATAAATAAAAAATACTTTTAATGACAGGGAAATTTTTTAAATTATAAAAACACTTAAAGTGGACATTGAATTAATGTTTTATGAGAGTTTAATCTCCAAAACTTAATTGTTATTAATAACTGGCAGCAGATTGTCCCTTGGTGTTCGCCACACATGACATTTGCGCAACGTCTACAAAAATTTTTTGTCATGCGCCGTAATCTTGGAGGTAAGAAGGCCCAAACCTTCCTACCTTGTTGGACTAGTTGTGGAGCTTCATTTAATACACTAACATTTAAAATATAAGCAATAGATTGCCGGACGAGAGTTCGTGGCGAAATTGTGGCCTGAAGCCAGTACTTCAGGAGCTCTATGTGCGTTTCTCTAAAAAGTTTTGCCGACTTAGGGGCTTACACGATTGTCTCAGACACGATTTTTTACATACAATACGTATATATCATTTAAAGTGATGTTTATGATGTTATAAACATGCATAGGGTCCACCTCCTTATTTTACGACTTCAGGAAGTGTTACTGCACATTTGGTCCAATTAAAATAAATGTTTACACTATATACAACATATATTTCCAATATAATGTTTCACTAACACCAAAACACGCGAAACAGCGAAGGTATACTATACTTTGCAACATGACACCACGATCCGTACACGTTGCGAGTCTGCCGCGAACTGTGCGTTGTTACAAAGGCGTAGTCAACCTGACGACGCGAACTTAAAAAAACTTTAAAATCTCGTTAAACAAAGGACGCAAGCGAACACCAACCAGACCCTTTTAATATTAGGCCAAGACCGACAGCTACACGGAGTTTTGTGAATTTTAGTGGAGTGGAAGTGGGTTAGGGGTAAAAATGACACCTTGCGCGTCGTCTCTCAGACGACGCCTTTGTGTTCTAGGGTTAAAGTTGAACATGAGTGAAGGATGAGTGACTATACTACTCTCTGTCACAGTGAACTATCCAAATCCTGGATTAGATGGCTCAGCTGGTTGCATGATGGATTCCGGACCTTTTTCAGCGATGGCACTGGTTCGGATTCTGGACGGAGTAACCAATTAGTTTTTATCAGTACTGTTCCTCTAGTATTGTATTGCCTAACACGGGTGAGGCAATACACACAGATACAGTACAGATATGGATCTGTGCTTAATAAGTTCCACACACATCAGATCTGAAATTCATTTTTTCTTTCATGGGAAGGGGCGGATTACTCCTAAGGTCCTTCAGCGGTGACGGCTTTTTGCGCACACCTAAAATTCTCTCTCCTAGAGAATCAGGAATCAGCCAAGTGAAAAAACCTGGAAAACTGCAATAATTAACCTATTGGTTAGCTTGTCGGGAAGCAGGAAGCTAACCCTTTCCAAATTGTCTAGAGTAGAGGACCTTAGAGCCTTAGAGTAGAGAGTGTATAGAGCTCTGCCAGTTCCATACAATCACAGAGTACATGATCAGCAGTTTTCCGACAAATCTCTAACTATGCAGATGGAGGGAATTACAATATAAGTAGAAGAAGCTGTCAACCTCTAAAAATATATAGAGCATTTGCTTTATTGGCTTCTGTGCTGCACTGATTACCTTTCTATATTAATGTGACTATCAATCAGCTATTTATGTCTTAATTTGTTTATGTTTATATAATTTTGTAACCTATGTATTAAACTCACTCTAATACTCTAGTAAATAAATACTCAAATAGATTCTCAAAGACTCAAAGATTCCATTTAATAATACTCAAAGAAAACATAAACAACAAACAATAAGACATCTGAATGGTTATACATAAGATTTTAACAGAAAGGCAGGGAGCCTTTTTAGCATTTAACACTACGTGTGTCTCAATATGAGATGCGGAAAGCGAAAAGGGCTCCAAAGTCGTGAGGTACACATAAGTCAGCCAGTATATTATAATGGTACTGTACTATATATTCAACTTTTTTATCAATGTCTTTATTAGTTATACAAAACAACACATGTTCAAGCATGACTCTCATGTTGTATCCCTAAAGTTAAGGTTATATCATCAGTTATTTTTATCTACTAGAAACCTATGCTATATGTACAAAAGACAACCAATCCCATTATATATTTAGCAACAAATTTGCCAGTACTACAGACCAATTGAGCTTTATTATTATTGTTTTTTATAGTAGTAAACCTAATATTACCAAAAATTATTTTACCAATTTTTGCTAAGAAGAATCCCTCACTAATGTGTAATTACCCTGTTCAGGTCGCCGTGGATGTGCTGGAGTGGAACCACGACGAGGTGAGGTTTGCAATGGAAGGGAAGCTGCTCTTTACTCAACCGACGGATAATAACTGGCGACGAGGACGAACCATCAAGCTGAGTCCGATAAACGCCATGTTGGTTACACTGGGAAAGGTACGGGAGTCTTGTAAACATTACCTTTTGGGTAAAGTATGTATTTGTTTTCAAATAAACCTTGCCCACCCATCAACATGGGACAATTGCTACAGTAGGGCGCTGTTCAAGACATCTAGGTATCGCAGTGGGGTACAGGCTATCCAGAGATGACTGATCATACTTACTTGAAACTTGACACCATGTTGCCTTGTTCTTTGATCAGCTATGCTGGATAGAATGTGGCATATTTATACTTAAATAATTAAAATCATATATTGCACAATACACGAACACATACTTGGCATATAATTTAATTTAAAATATGCAGACGTGACTTGAATCAGGCCCGGGAACAACGGCTGTTTGAGCTTTCTTACTTAATACTTACTTACTTGATACTTGGAGATATCCCACTAGTAACACAACTGTGTGTGGTCGTCATGCATTATTGCCTTTACACTGAAAGTTGGAGCTCTAGATAATTGATTTGAATAAAATCAGTGCATTACCACATTTTTAGTGTCCTGGTGTAATATGTTTCCTAAAATTTTCTGTTACAATGAAACCTTATTTTGTATTAATTTATCTTTATTAAGAGGATATTTCTTTTGATTTTCTCAGTCACTTATTGATTGTATTTACAGCCGACCGAAGACTACCAACCAGATTCTGATGAAATGTTGGCCTTTCCGAGGAAGAATGGAATCAGGGATGCTACTCTGTTACTTCTGAAAGAAAAAAGTGGCCGATACGGGCTTTTAAGGGTGAGCAAAGAAACTGGAATCATTTTCAAGGATTCTTCTTTCTTACTAACAAAATGTAAACTTAATGTCACAAACCTAACTGGAAATGAGCTTAACTTAAGGTCACAACACAAACCAAACTTTATTGTGTACCAATGCAGGATTCCAAATGGGTAAGTCAAACTGTTGACAAGGCTTAGAAGATACCTATTCTCCACTACAGTTGTCTCAAATCAAAGAGCATTCTAGAATGATGAGGTTTGCAGTCTCAGAAGAGCTCATACACAGATACCATTCCGGCTCATCGCAAAAATCAAATAGCTCATCATAATCAATGTAATTACTAACATGCTAGATCTTATTTTTATGCAGGAAATGTTTGTTTGTGTATCAACTAAAGTAATACAAGCGGCAGCAGTCTTAATCTTTATTACTGCACCAAAATTCTTTTTGGATTTTAAACTCATAATATAATTTGTAAAAAGGCAGACAATGCAAGGATTGCAGACCTTACAATTTGTAAAGCTCAATTTTTAACAACTACTAGTAACGATAAAATCATACTTATTTACCAAAAGGCTTGATGGGCAAATGCCCCCTCATGTACCCCTTTAAGGGGCTACTTCAAAAGGATAGCTACTTTACTTGTCGATATCCAGCTCAAAATGCAGTATTAGCTTCACTTATGTAGTGTCTGCTTAGCCCCAGGAAACTAGTTTTAGAAGAGTTGTTGAGTCTGGAAGCAATTCCTTCCTCATGATATGAATACCATCATTGTTAGCATGTCTCTCTGGTCCATTTACCAGACTGCAGTTACCTCTAATGTTCAAGTACTATTCTGTACTTTAACCCTTCAAGTGCTAACATCTCACTGTGAGATGCCGGTGAGGTGCAATTGTATAGAGCTATCAAAGTCAACAATTACCGTCACAGTGCTGCTATCTGCGAGCTAATACATGCGCAGTAGTTCCCTGTAGTTCTCTTGTAGTTCCCTGTTCTGACGCTTGAGTTTGTTTTTTTGCCACTATAGTATGCTTTTACAGCCAAATAAGTTCTTTCTCAAACGGTGGTCTTTTGTAGTGTAGTGGTTTAGACCATTGTGATGATGGATATAGTCAGTTGTGAGTGATCATGACTTGACAGGAATCATCAACCACTGGATTCAAACTGGGCATGTCAGACTTAATTTTGAAATATTGTATGTATTAGCAGATTTTAAAATTGTAATTAACTTGTTCTTCTGCAATAGGAGCCCTTGTTCCTGGACCGATGCATCATTTGCTGCGAGGCTGACATTGAAGACTATTTTGAAGTTCAGGAACTTGCTACCAAAGATACTTATTTGTTTAAGGTATTGTAAATTTTCTTTGAAATCTAAGTAGAAGTAAAAATATAAATACACTCTTTTCACTCATACGAAAATAATGGTACGGGAGACATTCCAATTGTAGCACAAAAAAATCACATTAAATCTTTCGCACAGACATGGTACCGGTTCTTTGCGCTACTATTAGAATGTCTGCTGTAAATGCGAAACTGTGTTGTGTGAAAGGAGCGTTAGAGTTTTGCGTTGGAGCTTCTTTTTACTTCTCAGATAATGTTGTATACTATCCATGTCCTACTGCTCCTTTCTTTCTAGTAGCTGTACAATATATCGCAAGAAGACGTGTCTAGCAAGTTTTTTAGTGCTCTCCTAACCCAGAATTTAGCATGTAGTAATCATAACATATTTTTTGTTATTTATTATTTTTTGATTGATATTAAATATTGTATCTATTTTCTTCAATTGATTGTATACTTCTAATTTTTTACTTTAGTTGACTTTAGATTAGATTATTTAAATAGCAACTGTACCACAAGGTAAGTTTTTTAAGCCAAGTGTGAATAAGAAACAAGTGCAAGGTGATTGTGGTGTGATCTTGTAGTCTTGTTACTGACTAAGGCTGATGTGTTCCTTATACAGAACTGTTAATTAATAGCCCAACAGTCAATGGCATATCTAAGGGACTTACAGTTTAACGTGGAGTCTAAACTACAGCCTCTGAATTACAAACTAGCCTAATTATAAGGATGGTCTTTGCGGATCAATGTAATATTCAAAAGTGCGGACGTTAATCCACACAAGAGAACACTACATCCACCAACCATCGCTTACAACTATCCATGAATACTAGTACAGTGGCACTCCTCAAATCCAACCCCGGGAATCCAAAATCCCAGCAAATCAGAATGTGTTCTCGGGACACAATATGAAATAGCTGTAAATTAAAAAAATTATTTAATCACACAAATTTTACTTTTCAAGGTTTAACACTCAAAAAATACGATATTAAAAAAAACACGAAAAGACAAGTTTTTCACTTAATGTCTGTTATCTTTTACTGTCAAAGTGAAGAAAATCTTTACGCGGACGCAATTCTAAGCCAGTGTTGCATGAATATCATGTTGATCAAGTGTTAGGACACTAATGAGCAGGTAAACGCTCACTAGAGGGTAGACAGGCACGAGACATATCCCAGTAAGTTGGGAGGTAAGGGGAGAGTGATTTATTTTAGCACACGTTAGCCTAGCAATAATGACATGTCATGGGACTTACATCCTTCAGCCAAGGTAACTGCTCTTTCAAACACTGAGTCACTCATCCTGTATAAGATAAATTGTATTGAAGATAACTTGTCTTTCCTCTAACAACTTCCTTCCAACTTGTTGCAGGCTGAAGATGGAGACCAGACCAAACGTTGGTTCCGGCAGCTGCAGTACCATGCACAGGGCCTTGGCGCATGGCGCAAGCGGCGCAACGCCCTGGCCAACATCATGATCAACGGGATGCAGCTACGCACCTAGCGCTGGGTGCCTCTCCTCACCATCCGCTACGCCTCAGTCACCATCACCATGGAGACACGAGTGCCTTCGAGTTTACAGGAATCGGAAAATTAGTACAAAAACTTTGAAAGTAACCGACTGTAAAATATCTATTCTACAGACATTCAATAGCTTTTCTATAACTTATGTAACCAATCGAGTGTGTAAAGTTTGTATCATTTGTACATTTTTCATTGTGATATAGTATGTAAACTTTGTATTTTGTTGTATGTTTGTACTATTATGTAAATATAAATTTATTAACAATTGTTACTTATTAGAATTTGACTAAAGTATTTAGAAATAAATAAAATAATTATATTAATTTGTGTATTATTTCATTAATAGCTAGCTTCACATCCAGGTAGAATGGTTTAGAAAAGATAGGAACTAAAAGATCATTTGATGTTACTTAGAAAGGAGTTTTAAAAAAGTTGAGGTTTTGATCAGTTCCTAAGTCAGGGTATAGCTAAGTCTTGAGTTAAGAGTAAAACTTCAAGTATAAGACCCACTTTTCATTCATTTTTCACTCCAGTTGGTTTGACACTTCTTCTTTAATACTTAAATGGGTTTTTTAACAAAAATAACATTTTACGTACCTCTTCTTACATATATAAAGGTTTGTAGCACTTTGCCATTTTATTTAATTTAAATAAGCCATTTTTACTTTCCCTCCTTATATATAATACTATTTGGAGGAACTACTGTCTTCGTAAAAATTTAGGGAACAAGTTGAGAGTGGATGTATATTCTGTATATTCTGTTGCTTATATAAAAGACAAGACCCCCGTCGCAGCAGACCTGCGTACTCAGCAAATTTCCAAATCAATAATATAATATATGAAAAAATTTATAATATGACAAGTTTTATAAAAATCTGTCCATAAACCTGAGAATTATTTGCCTATTCTCCGTAAGATTAACATGGGAAAGAGTGTGCAGGTTAGCTGCTGTGAGGAACTCCGAAAGTAGTCATTTCTACCATAAATAATTTTTATCTTAACATTTATACCAACTTTCATCAACATCTGTCCATAAATAAAGGAGTTTGCCTATTATGATTAATATTGAGTATGCAGGTTTGCTGCCATGATAAATACATAAACTATGATTTTAAGCATTAATGGATAGATCTCAACCACATGAAGCTAAATATCAAGTTTTATCCAAATATATTGATTAATATGGGAAATGTTAATTTTTCCCTATCCTCCATAAGATTAACATTGGAGCCCCTCAATACAACATATTGTGTTTAGACTTTTTAATATCTCGGTAACCGTTGGAGATAGAGAAAAACTTTAAGGAACTTAATTTTGTAGTTTTTTTAAGCTCATTCCAATGGTGAAATATAAAATTAGAAATTTTTAAAAATTACAAAAACACGAAAATTAAAAACACAAAACCCCCCCCAATCTACCCGTTCCCGTTGACCGATATGTCTGGTTTACGAACTCGTCCGAGCATTTGTAGGAATACACGCCTCTACCAAATTTGGTCTCCATTGGAACATTTTTACGAGATTTATCGTGTTCACAGACACATATATATACATATATATATATACATATATATATATAAATTTTAACGACTATTGTTTTTGGACTCTGGGCACCTAAAGACGAAAAAATAACATGGTCCCGGGCTTAAGTCTTACCATGAGACCTACGGTATTAGCTTCTTCCCTATGGGAAATTCGCTAAAAAGTAATTTTTGGACTATATCTATCTGTCTGTGTTGATCCCAAGACCACACTGACTGTCCGATTTTTGGAAATTATGCACACTTGCACTTTGGCTATCTCCAGACCAATTAATTGAATTTTTATTTATTCCTAATATTATGAAAAACTAATTTTAAAAAATTTGACAAAATCCACTTGATAAAAATATTTCATGGTTTATAGTTAGTTCTTAAGTTGGTGTAAGCAAAAACCTATCTTAAAATATCGTTTTAAATTGTAACATTTTTTGTTGATAGTATCTTAGAATCTACAAATTACGGTTTATATAAAAAATTAAATTTCCTCTCCAAGCTTAGCCAAGTATTATGTTGTCTGAGAGTGTCCAATGTTATTATTATAGAGGTACAAAAAACTCAATTTCATTCTTTTTTCTCAACGTGAAACTTGGTTGGAAGTGTGGGACACACAACCCGACAAAATCCACTCAAAAATATTTGGTATTACCATGGGAGGGTCGCCTGGGTGATGAACCTAACATTAAAAATAAACTTCTTCCACATTTAATAGGTCCTAACTAACTTTGAATGTTGTTACAAATGAATACAATTCTAAAACTTTAGATTCAGAATGGCAGTTTGTTCCAAATTGTTCTTTTAACTATCTGATCATTAACTTTCAAATAGCCAAGTAGCATTCAAGTATTTGGTTATATGTGTTTGTTATTAGCTACTAAACAATAAAGTTGTTCGATGGGTGAAGTTTTACTTGCACTTAAATTTGATAAATAAAAAAAGGAACTATTATTATATTGATCCGTGCAAGTATTTTTTAGTTAACAAATTCAGAAAACAAAGTTATGGGTGTCAAAAACTATTAGTGATTTCACTAGACACTATATACGGTTATTAGATTAGTATATGACTGTTTACCATCCTGAAAGGGGGTGTTTACCAAGCCTGTTTTCCATGCCGATTGCACCTGTTATCCATGCCGGCTGTGCCTGTTTACCATGTTTGCTATGGCTGTTCACTATGGCTGTCATCTCTGCATATGAATTACAAACTGATGTAATTATGAGGATAGTATTTGCGGTTTAACGTACTATTCAAAAGTGCGGAAGTTAATCCACACAAAATAACACTAGACCCATAGACCATAGCTCACAACTATCCACAACTCGTGACCTCCAAGTAGCTGGATTACAGGTCACGCCACAAACAATTTTGTAATTCATAGGCAGTGGTTCAGATTCTTTTTTAATAATTGTAGGTCCCTTAGATTTGTCATTAACTGTTGGGCTATTAATTAACCGTTCTGTCTCAGGAACATGTCAGCCGTAGTCAGTAACAAAACTACAAAATCACGCCACAATCATCCTACACACATTTCCCAGGTTGCCATTTCAAAGTATATAGTATTATCTTTTTTAGAATTTTTTGAAATTTTACTGCTTTACATTTTTGCAAAATCATGCACAAATACTTTCAACAATATAAATGAATGGGCTTGGAACATAAACAAACATCAGCTTAAAACGTTTCCTCTCTTATTCAGAAGACAAATGATTGTCATTAAGGTTTGAAAGGAAAGTGTATTCTGAAAGTGAGAAAATTCTCTCTAAACGAGAACTCTCATATAACGTTTTACAGAAATAATTCTCCAGAATCCTAATATACAATACAGTTGAAACGCTTTTCTGGTCCAATTGTTTCTATATTTCTCAAACAATTTTTTCGTCTTCTACTAATCTTAAAGTTTTTAAAACTAATCATTTCATAAAATTTGTCATTATGGTCCCCCTCCCAATTCCACAATTGAGTAATTAATTTTACAAAAATAAGATTTTCCAACCTAAAAGTTTGGATAACAGTTTGGATTTTTTGTTTAAACCGTGTGTTCACTGAATATTAATTATTGAAATTTAGGTATTTGCTGGGACATTTTTCGAAAGTAAAAAAAGTATTTGATAAAGTTTTATCCCAGTTAAGTATTGTTTTATCTTAACTAAAATTTTAAGAAAATAAACATTCTTATTACTTTTATATTAGGATTATAAAATACTAATCAAGCTATTTTGATTTTCATTTACTCCACTATTTAGTCAGTTTTTCAGCTGTTTAATATACATCGTTTTAATGGTTCAACATTTTAATTTTTTTATTCTGTTTCGCCATTGGCAGGTTCAGCTTAAGCTATGCAGCCTCGAAGTATATTTTTTTATTGAATTCCCATCTAAATTTTGTGGCCATCACGGGGATCGAACCCGTCACCTCTTGCACCGAAGTCCAAGACACTAACCGTTACAATAGCAGATGCCACAATGGATTAACTTAATCCATCCAATCAATTTAGAACAAAACCATCTGGAATATTATAGAAATGTTCTATTGAACTTTTTAATAAATGTTTAACTTTAGCGGATGTTCAATTTTAATGTTTAAGTTAACGGAGGTCAAAGGCAATCCCTTCAAAATACTACAAGATTAACTAGTCTTAAAGTAATTAATTGGAGAGGACCAAAACCTATGACTGTAAAAAATTAAAAAAACAGGAGGATTTAAAAAACAAATTCAAGAATAACTCGGTATTTCCATCGCTATGACACTTTCTACAGTCTATTCACTAATGTAACTACACGGTCATTATGTTAGCTACTCCTTTCCTTTGTGTTTCGTTTCTTGTGTGCCTGAATATCGTTATTTGGTATTGACATGGATATGTCTAAGCTCTGTAGGGGTGGGGTGTTAGTGTTGTTGTGTAACCCAACAAAAGTGCAGCGGACGTGTTTGTTCTAAACAAACACTTCCGCTAACATATTTACTAAACAGAAAAATATTTTAAGGTCTGTGAAGTTGACCTACCCAAAGTAGCTTATCCACATGTATTAATACAGATCGTTAGTACCTGATTGTCCTCTCAAATGTTCTCTCAAAAAATTGTTAGTACCCTCATATCAACCAATTTATAGCGAAAAATCAATGGGTAGGTCAACTTAACAACGTAAAAAGTAGCCAATCCACATTTTACATCAAAAGATGATTTTTTTACACATCAATGATTAGTACCTCGTTAGTGCCTGATCACGAAAAAACGTTGTTTTGCACGCCATAGTGGTTTTATGCGGAAATGTATGTTATGGGCAGGCTACTAGTCAAATTCAATTTGTAACCTACACACTAAAAAAGAAGCAGTACATAAATTTCAATTCCATTCGTTAGTACTTCCTTATTTCTTGTTTGTTCTTTCAAAACCTGAAACATTTTAAAAGGATGTTTTATAGCATATTTCAATTTGGGGCCTGTCAACTTCACTCTGCGAAAAGTTGCCTGCCCAAATTGTGAGATGAAGAATAACCTATTTATACACCGATCGTTAGTACCTGCTCGTTCTTTCATTAAAGCCGTTAGTACCTCATTAATAATTTTTTATTTCAAAGTGGGTAGATTAACTTTCCAATCGAAAACCAGCCTACCTACTTCTGAAGTTAATATATTACCTTCTCACACACCAATCGTTAATATCTGATTGTTCCCTATTTTTTAATGTGTTCTGGCTAATCATTTGGTACTTAATAAAAGTTAAGTTCATAGGTCACAATACCATGCTATAGAATACATTGTTACTTTGCACTAATAACTGAATCAATCACTGAAAAGGTAAAAATAAATTTAAACGAAAATTTAAAGCAGTTATTTTGAAATAATTATTTAATTGTTTTTTAATACATATATTTGATAATTGGGGTGAATTATTCCTTAATTTACACTTAATGTTTCCCATAAACCCAAATAAAAAACATGTGGTTATCCACTTTTAAATGAAAAAAATTCTTATTATTATAGTTTAAAACAGTAAAATAAATAACCAGATACATAGAGTTGAATATTATGAGATTTTGCGTTTTCAGTAGAGAATCCCCTTAAAAACCCATAGATTTCACAACATAAATAACCTCCACGAAATATTTGGATGGATAAAAAGTATATGGAAATATTATACCATAGAAATAGAGCTCCAAATGTATCAGTTTTAAAATAGTGAGCCTAAAAGCATATGGAAATATTCCGGTGGCATCAGACTCACTCTGTGGCATTTTGAATTCTCTGTGAGGCCATTTGGATCGACGAACGTAAACAGCTTCCCTAGTTCGGACTGCCATTTTATTTTATACATAGAGATGGTTGGCGCATTCAAACAAAACTTTTTAGGGAATTAATATGTCAAGGACAGGTCACCTAATTTTTTTCTCTACCATTGTATTGGCAGTCAATTAAAAATAAATTTTGATACCAAAATATATATAACTACAGATTTTGTAAATATTTATTTTAATTTTAAATTTGATCTATAAAAATTGAATTTCATTTGCAGTTTCTCGTCAACTATGCCACATATTCTGATTGTTATAAAATATATCAAAAGAATAAATGATAATTTTATTGTTCTATGTTAGATATCCTTGATATTTTTATTATTGTAGTAGAAAACAGTCAATGTGAGGTAAATGGTTATGTTTTTGTTAAAAAGTTGAAATTAAATTTCTGAAAAACCTTGTGTTTTACACCTAGTTACACAACTCTCTAAATCTATTAAGGGTGTCTTCATTACATTTTCAGGGCGTCTTTTATAAAACTGCATTATACAGATTTGGTAATATTACTATTAATATTAAGATGGAAATGTAGTAAATAATTATATAAATAAATAAAATAATAAAATAAAATAAATTTATATTTGAAATAAAACAATAAAAATGTAAATTAAATGAAATTTTACACCTCCCTCAAAATAAAAGTGGTGAATAAAAATCTCATTTACATTGAATATTTCCATAATATTATGCCAATTTAGACTGGGACCGTGGCGTGTACTGTAATCCAGCTACCTGAATACTATGTTAATCCGCAAAGACTATTCTCATAATTAGACCAATTCGTAACTCAGACTTCACGTTAAATTGTATGTCCTTTAGATACGCCATCGCCTTTTGGGCTATTAATTTTAATTAATTATTAAAAACAGTTCGGTCTAAGGAACATGTCAACCTTAGTCTACAAGATGGCGCCACAATTATCTTAAACTCATTTCTCATTCATCCTTGGCTTAAAATATCTACCTGGGTAGGTCACCACTTCAGCACCTAACTAGCTAACTCAAGGGGTCAACTAAGTAGTAATGAAAAATCATACAAAGTTCCATTGATACAATTATATCATTATAGGAGTTGCACGTACCTAAAGTTTGCCTATAGACTCGTCTATTCCTGTAATGCCCCTAATAGAGCCTTAAAATTATTGCTAACATATCTGAGTGGTTAATATTAATTTACGTTAGTAAATGGTTGTTACAAATTGAAGCGAGCACAGTCGAGTTAAATATTTACACAACAATCAAATTTTGTTTCCCCAGAGTAGGTGGTGACGAGTGCAGGAATAAGCTAGAATTAAAACACTTCAGCGATGCCCCAGAGGCCGGAATATTACTTTAAACGTCACAGTTATTTATTTGGTTCGGAAATATATAAACTGGTGTTTATTTTTCTGTCACGTTTTCACTCAGATATGTATTAATAATTTTTCAAATTAAAACATGTAAAAATGTAAAGTTAAAAAAATACTTCAACGAGTAAACCTTTTAATTTAATACTAGCCAAAGTATTTTTAAAAGGCTAATGTAGGCTCTAAATAATTTAGGTTATTGATAATTAATTCTTTATTGTTTACAAAATGACAAAAATGTCTAATTTTATATTTAAACATGACAAAGTAACATATGTCAAATGTTGGGAGAGGTTAAGCAATAACGTAATAGAGGCAGGCATCGGGGGAAAATTTAAAATCTACCATTCCCTATTTCGAACTAATAATTCACTAATTTCGATCCAGCAGTTTATGTGTAAAAATTAACTTTATTTCTTTTTCTTACCGAACTGTCAAAATGTAAAGTAAACGGATGTTGACATTAAAAACTGTAAACATTGAATCCCAGGGTATTTACAGCAACCATGTCTTCTGCTTCTCGAACTGTCAAATTTTAGTGTTCACAGTTCATTTTCTAAAAAATGTAAACATTGAAACTTAGGACGTTCACAGGGCGTAGCCCGAGAGGATTTTAAGGAAATGAGTATGCCTATGTGTTGCATGAGTTTAAGATCTGTCTTTGTGTAAAATTTCAAACTGTTTGGTTCAGTATTTTTTGCGTTCACTTGCCACAACAAACCCACAAACACACAAACCCACAAACAAACATACAGAAACCACCTCTTCTTTATAATATTACTAGCCAAAGTATCCGTTCTTCGCACGGGCTAAAAAGGCTGAAAGGTGTAGGCTCTACTGATACATTTAAGGTATTGTTAATTAATTCTTCTTTGTTTACAAAATGACAAAACAGGAGTGTCTACAACATTTCAAAGTAACATATGTCAAATATTGGGAGAGGATAAGGATTAATGTAATAGAGACAGTCGTCGGAAAAAAACTTAAAATCTACCATTCCGCTATTTCAAATAATTCACTAATTTCAATTCAACAGTTTATCTGAAAAATAAACTATATTTCTTCTTCTTCCCGAACTGTCAAAATATAGTGCAAACGGATGTTGTCATTAGAAAATGTAAACATTGAAACCTAGGACGGTCACGGCAGCTCTCTCTTCTTCTTCTCATTCTTCTCGAACTGTCAAATTTTAGTATTCACAGCTGTTGACATTCAAGTAATTTTATGTTTTCATTCTCTAAAAATGTAAACATTGAAACTTAAGACGTTCACTGGGTGTAGCCCGAGAGGATTTTAGGAAATGAGTATGCCTATGTGTTGCATGAGTTTAAGATCTACCTTTGTGTAAAATTTCAAACCGGTCGGTTCAGTTTTTTTCGCATTCACTTGCCACAAACAAACCCACAAACAAACATACAGAAACCACCTCTTCTTTATAATATTATAGATTACTTTCGACAATTATATTAATTTCCCTAGACTAAAATTCGTATTAAATATACACGGATGGTGAAAAGTCCCGGAAGGGTTTAATATTTTTATTATCAATTATCATAAGAGTAAAACCTTTTCAAATTTAATTAGGACCTGCAATACTTTTATTTTAGCTTATTACAAACTGTCAATCTCAGATGAGGGATGGTCCAAGAGGAGTGTAACGATATCATAAATAGAAGCATAGTTGATAAGTGAATCAAATTTAATTAATCAAAGTACAATGCCACATTCCAATTTCAAATAGACAACCGAGTTGAAAATGGCTGTCATTTAAAGATGGTTTGACTCTTCATTTTTGAGGTACTGAAAAGGTTTTGAGGTCAATAGGTTTTGTAATTTACTACCTATGAGTTTGTTTGATATGCAAAGTGTCACAAAGTGTTTTATATACACATCGAATTAAAGGCTGTAATTTAGCTGAGTACAATGTGCAACCCTGACTTCAAAAGAATAACGCATTCGGAAGTGACAGCCATTTAAAGATGGATTGAATTTGAAATATTTAGGTGCTCACAAGTTTTAAATATGTTGGAGGTATTAGAATGGATAACTACGTTAAAATGGTTTGTTGTCACTCAATTGAATTTGCTAAGCTTTACTCTTGTAGATTCGACTAAACATATTCAAAGCTTGTGAACACCTAAAAATTTCATATTCAAGCCCATATAAGAAAAAATGTTGTTTTTGAAATATGGTTGATATTACATTATTCATATGTAAAGTTCAATACTGAATCCAGAAATAGCATAATGCTTTTGTAATAATGACATTAAGGTCACAAAACCAATATTATTAACACATTTTGTCTCGTGAAAAAGCTCAAAAAACTAAAAGTTTGAAGTGTCTTGATAAATAGAAAGGAAACAGAAAAGCTTCGTTTTAAAAATA
The DNA here is from genome assembly GCA_023375725.1 of Nephotettix cincticeps. Classification (NCBI taxonomy): domain Eukaryota; kingdom Metazoa; phylum Arthropoda; class Insecta; order Hemiptera; family Cicadellidae; genus Nephotettix; species Nephotettix cincticeps. The sequence continues at coordinate 51,484,963 of CM041787.1, forward strand.
GCCATCCCTTTTGCGGTCTATATTTAAAAAAAGATGATAGCATTATTTCATGCATTCGAAATTATATGTTCACAAATAGCTCAAAATAGCACCCAAATCTGATTTCGTAACAAAACTATTTAGACAGTTTATACAGGAATAATTTGAACGAGGAAGTTGAATTTACTACCACCCAGTCAATCTGATACTCTTGAACTCTTGAACTAAAGTTATTTGAGTACACAAATGACGATTTACCTTCATATTTAATCTAAGACTCAAAGAAGTTTAGAAATATTTCTCTTAGCTACGTCATTTTTAAGCAGCATGACAGAAATATAGTTGATTAAAGTAACAATTTAAAATTCTTTGAACCGATTGTAAAAACTAAAGGTGTTTTACATCCAAGCCGTGGCACAATATTACTAAAAACTTGCCATTTTGCGTCAACATCGGCACTCATCTACATGCAAACGACAGTTTCAGAATCAAAACAACACTCTCTTGGAGTAAGTATGTTATTGTTTGCTCCTATTTTTGTATTTTCGTCCAACCATTATCACATTTATATTGAATTTACATATACATACTATACATGACATGTACAGGGTGTTCATTACTTCGAGGAGTGATAAAACTCATCAAAATAAACAAAAAATCTCCTATAAACATTTGTCGAAAAATCCTTTGTTTAGCCGCTAGCCGCCATTTTGTATTTTTACAAAAAACTTTATATATCAAGAACTATTTAAGATACAGAAACCAAACTTTGCACACATATTTATTGGCCAAAGAGAAAAATATTCGCAAAGTATCATTTAGTTTGCTTTAATATTTTCAAAATGGTGGCGGTTAAAAATCTTTTAGTTAAAATAACAAAAAAACCTTTAACTTTTAAATGAGATAAAAATATAAAAACAAACTAAATGATACTTTGAGAATATTTCTCTTTTGGCCAATAAATATGTGAGCAAAGTTTGGTTTCTGTATCTTAAATAGTTCTTGATATAAAACGGGTTTTTTGTATAGAAAACAAAATGGGGGCTAGCGGATAAACAAAGGATTTTTCGACATGGTTATAGAAAGTTTTTTGTTTATTTTGATTAGTACAGTACTAGCACACCTCGAAGTTTGTCCCCGACTTTAATGAACACCTAGTATATTAGGTGATAAAGCTATTGTTTGAAAAAAATTTTAAATTTCTTTCATCCACCAAAGTTTTAAAACCGTTGTTTTTAAAATACTTTCATATGGTGTCATATTATTTGGGACCCTCAATATTATAAGCTGAAAAATGTAATAGAAACGTTTTTTCACAACTTGTTAAGTTTTTCATTTGAACTACTTTTTAAATCCAGAAAAAAACAAAATAATTACAGATAAACAAGTGGATAGATGACAGACATCGACAACACGTCAACATTTTTTTAACTTCATAAATCCTCAAAATAAATACTACACTATCAGATCAGTTTTTGAAACGTTGACCAATGAATGAAGATGAGTTTAAGATGATTGTGGCGCGATCTTGTAGTCTTGTTACTGACTAAGGCTGACACTTTTCCTTAGACTGTTAATTAATAGTCCAACAGCCAATTGCAACTAAGGGAAGTTGCAGTTTAACGTGGTATCCGAACCACGGCCTCTGAATTACGAATTGGTCTAATTATTAGGATTAGATTAGATTAGATTAGATTATTGAAATGGCGACCATACCACAAGATAGGTATTTTAAGCCAAGTATGAATGAGAGTTGATTGTAAGATGATTGTGGCGCGATGTTGTAGTCTTGTTACTGACTAAGGCTAACATGTTCTTTAGACAGGACTGTTAATTAATAGCCCAACACGCTGTGACAACTAAGGGACCTACAGTTTAACGTGGACTCCGAACCACACCTCTGAATTACGAACTGCCTAATTATGAGGATGGCCTTTGCGGATTTACGTAGTATTCAAAAATATGGACGTTAATCCACACAAGAGAACACTACACCCACCGATCATCGCTTACAACTATCCACAATACGAGACCTCCAAGTAGCTCCAAGTAGCCCCAGTCGAAAAACCATTAGTGTAAAACAAAACTCATTACACTACACTTACACAGCTAAAGTGAGACTGTTTATGTGTTTACGCTAATAGTGTCATCGACTCTGATGACAGAGTGTCAGTATCGTGAGCCGCGTCGTCATTACTTTAAGTGATATCGCTGCGTTCTACGTGCGAGTAATGTGATATCCGCGCAAGTCACTTTACCGTCAAAAGCATGAGAAATGTGATTGAGAGTTCTTTTTATTACTCTTCACAGGTAACATAAAATTGTTTAAATTATAAAGGGTTATCTTGATTATATATTTTTTATGTTAAGGACGATTCAGTTATAAACTTATTAAATTGTGTCTAGTTAATATTAGGTATATGGTTATTGGATGTCGCCTATAACATCCATATATAACATTTAGACTGGGACCGTGGCGTGTCCTGTAATCCAGCTACTTGAAGGTCATGAGTTGTAGATAGTCGTGAGCGACGGTCGGTGGGTGTGGTATTTTCTTGTGTGAATTAACGTCCACAATATTGAGAACTACGTTCATCCATACCATCCTTATAATTAGACCAGTTCTTAATTCTGAGGCAGTGGATCGGAATCCGCGTTAAACATTGGGTCAATTAGATATTACATTGACTGTTGGGCTATTAATAAACAGTTATATCTAAGAAACATGTCAGCCTTAATCAATAACAAGACTACAAGATCTTGCTACAAACCTATAACTTTTTACCAACCAGTATTTGAAGTTGTGAAAATTGTCGTAGGAGTGTTTACCTATCCAGACTGCAACTCTGTCAGGCGTTTTGATTTTTGAAGAGAATAACTATTTAACATACGTTTTATTTCAATAAATTGAAATAAATTAAATGCTTAATTTGGAAGTGCACTTTTCACCAGTTTGTAACGTGTTATTCGAGCGTATAAGTTGGCATCACTGAAGCTGTCAACACGACCGATATGACCAACCAAACGAGCGAGTTCATTTCACACCAATTACTCAATTTGGTTTTCAACCTGCCGATAGTAACACTGTGAGATATTCAAATTTAACGAATTATTCAAATTACTTATTTTTCATTCGTAAACATTTTAAAAGAAAGTTTTACCATAAGGTTATCCTCAGTATAAAATTTGGCGTTACTATTTTATTTCAAATAATGTTTCAAATATATTTCTGCCAACAAAAAATATAGAATTGAAAAATAAATATTACTATTTTACTTTATAAAATGATAAATATTTTTTTTTTAAACCAAATAATTAAAAAATATATTATATCACCTATTAAAGCTAGTATCAGACAGAACTCAAAATTCTTAAAATATTTAGCTAAAGCTGTTAAATCAAATATATTTGTTCATAATTCAAATGTATAGTTTTGTGGGATTTAAACACTTCACTTTCAATTATAACTCTAAGAGAAGTATGGGAATCTAATCCCCTTAGTATATAATATAAAATTCAATTAAATGAGATTTATTGAGTTATGCTATTTTTTTAATAATAAAGGTGATAAAACGAATACAACATAAATATATTATCTTTGTTTGGCTTTTGAGAGAATACATGGATAACAAGTAATAAATTCAAAATTCGTAATCTTTCCAATCAAAACAAAACTTAAAATCGAAGTAATTTAAATTTTTACTTATGAAAATAAAGTACAATCATTTAATCGCAATATACACAATACAGCAATAGGTACAAATAAAGCGAGACGCCTCGCGCCTGCATGCCTTGCGGATAGGCAACATGAACCCCGTGTCTATGTTGCATACTAGATTCGTCCAGGCGTTATCGTAACCATTAGATACGTTTGGACGCCTATCACTGGTGGCATATTTGAAACCAATTTTTAAACTCCAAGAGTAATTTTAAACTATCAACATAATTAGAAGTCTCTTTTATATTGAAGGGGTTATTTTCTACGTTAATACGTTACCAAAATATATCACAGGTTTGTAATGATAGTCAATTAATGATTATTTTAGTTCAATAATTTTTTAATCTTCCATTATATTTTAAAATTCTTTATACTCACTAAATTATGTTATATTTATGTAATGGACGACATAAAGTTTAATAAGACAGCCATAATCTTCCACATTATCGCTATAGAAAAAATTGTCGTTATATTAGGAGGCACAGTTATTTTTTTATATATACGAGAATATTTCTTATGAAACATTATTCTCGTATATTAAAATAATTTGGTTATATCTACGTATGGTAACTAAGAATTAAGTAATGTACACAGTGAAGAATAAACTGTTTTTTGTAAAAAAAATGGTTTTTATAAATTCCCATCACCTTACGTAAGTAAAAATGAACATATAAAATACCAGAAAATGATTTTATATAAGTATAAAATTGTTTCATGAAAGTTTCATTATGTTAACCAAAGTTATATTTAAATACAAATAATTTAAAAAACATCTAACAGTTTTAAAGTTCGTGTTTTGATTTTATTTTCTTCTGATGGAAAGTGTATCGCAGATTCAGGCAACATTGGAAGGCAAGAAACTTCACTTCCACCTGATTGGTCTCAGCTTGTTCGTTCCGTTTGGTCAAAATATTACTCATTGTTTCAACTTCTGTTAAAAGAATTTCACCATTGTATTTCAGAGTAAATCCTTTTCAAATTATTTAACTGTATGAGCTCTGAATACTTAGGAGGGAATAATATTAAAAGAGATTTAAATTTTGTTTAAATGAATTACAATTTTTTTTCAAAACGTTAAAGTTGTTTTTATCTTAATACTGTTAGATAAAAATTGCATTAAAAATTTTTCTATCTGCACATTCATTGTTTATGGAAAATACTCTCGTCTCTTAAGACCAATGTCAATGAACCGTACATTTCTAGTAAGCTTCTTGACTTTTCTCTCCTTTCAAGAATAATATCACAAATTCTAGCTTTTATAGCTCCAGTTCTCCCTTATTAGAGCAATTCGATGGAACGCAAAAAGTGCAGCGGAAGTTTTAACCATTTAAATATGGTCATGAGAACAACTGTTTTGATGAACTCACTCACTTGTTTGATGTTATGCCCCTCTACTGTGTGCGCTTCTAATAAAATCTTTTTTAGGTTTAACACAATTTTATACTACAAAACATTTCTTAAATTAGTACCTGAGGTCATTATAGCTTCGAAGAAAGTGTGTCATGTTAAAATAAAAAGGCTGCCTCAAAATATCCTAACACAAAGTGAAATATTATCGAATTATCCAGACGTAAATTGACTGTTGGAAGTGACATCATATGGTTATGAGAACAACTGAAAACATTTACTTCAGATATTTCTTCAATTATTCAATTTACTACAAGGATGTAAATGGAATCCATTCGTACATTAATATCTCTTAGCCATGTGGGGGAATTGGTAATCCGCCGGGGCAAAATTTGAAACGATGGCGTCATAGGGTTATAAGAAAAACCATGATTACTAGAAGGTAGGGATCACAAACAAAAACAAATGACGTCAGTGAATCTAATGTAATCGCATTTTCTTTGTACTTACACATGGAAATGTCGAAAAGCTGTTTAACCAAAGCTTTCATTTATGTAGACTACTTTGACATGGATACGTATACGCTCTGAGGGGGCGGTTAGCAATTTATGGAACGCAAAAAGTGCAGCGGAAGTTTTTAACATTTATATGGTCATGAGAACAACTGTTTTGATGAACTGCACTTGTTTTTGTTTATGCCCTCTACTGTGTGGCTTCTAAAATTCAAGTGTTCTAAAATAAAGTGCTAAGAATATCCTCAAACTCTCCATGGACTATCGGGGTTAATGCGATTGTTGAGGTTATAACTGTGAGTGAAATGAACCTCGCCAACAACTTGGACCTCGTTCCCGGAACACAATTTTTTAATATTGGTATTGCAACCGCCAACAGGCACTAAAAATGGTACTGGTCCGAATCATCTAATAGTGTGAACCTTACGAATCTTCACATCGTGAAGAAATCAAAGTTTAAGAAACCAATGGTTCCAGGGTGGATCCCGATAGTATTTACATTATTATTTTGTTTATTAGTTCCAAGATCTTTTTACAATGCAAATCGTATTGATCAAAAATAATTAAGTATTTTAAAAAAGTGAGGACACCTGTTTAGAGGAACTTAAAATATTTTTTTTGATACATCTATGATCTAAGCTATTTCCCAAATGAACTAAATACAATATAGTTTATATGGAAACTTGTTCTAATATTAGTATAGAACAATTAATCTTAATCAATCTCGAAAAGCTTTGAACGGTCTTGATATTTGGCTCCAAAAAAGAAGTGTTAAAGTTAACTAAAAAAATCCAAACATATCACCTGAAGTTGAAAGTGTCAAATATTTAGGCCTAACTTTCAACCAAAAGCTTACTTGGAAAACCCACATCTGGTGGAAGAGACAGAAAATGGAATTTAAAATTTGAAAACTCAATTGGGTAATAGAGAAAAATCAAAATTATCATTAAATAATAAAATTACTCTGTATAAAGTTACGGTAAAACCAATTTGGACCTATGGAATCCAACTGTAGGGAACAGCAAACTCTTCCCATGTAGAAATTTGGGAGAGGTTCCAGTCAAGAACTCTTAGAGGAATAAATATTGCTACATGGTTTGATTATAAATTTCCTAAAAACTCTTCCAGTAAAAGAAACAACGAGACAAAGTAAATTGTTATCAAGAAAAATTATAAAATCACACTAAAAATCTAACTGTCAATCTGCTAGGTAACATCAACCAAATCATCCGATTGAAAAGTATTTCCCAAGTGCTGCAAATTGTGGACATTAGATTAGAGTAGATCATTGAAATGGCGACCATACTACAATGTAGGTATTTTAAGCCAAGTATGAATGAAGATTGAGTGTAGGATGAGTGTGGTTGTGGACTAAGGCTGACATGTTCCTTAGACAGGACTGTTAATTAATAGCCCAACACCGATGGCAACTAATGGACCTAGGGTTTAACGTGGAATCCGAACCACGGCCTCTGAATTACGAATTGGTATAATTATGATGATATGCTTTGCGGATTAACGTGGTGTTCAATAGTGCGGACGTTAATCCACACAAGAGAACACCACATCTACCGACCATCTCTCACAACTATCCACAATTCGTGACCTCCAAGTAGCTGGATTACAGGACGTCGCCACCGTCCCAGTCAGATATGTTTAAAGCCCTAATGTGAACTTTTCAACCTCTTTTTTATTTAACAAGTGTCATCATTGGACGAATTCTCGTTAATGTAAACCGTTTATTCACAGCTTTTACTAATTGTTCATAAATGTATTAAGAACAGTTTGTAAAATGAATAGTGCTAAAAAATATAAGTATAGTCGATGACGAAATCATAATAGTCACTTGTGTAGAACAGTACTGTTTCAATTATTGTTCTACACAAGTGACTATCATGGTTTGAATTTATTATTAATTACATTTTCTAAACAAAAACTGGGTGATTCGTAAAATTGATGTGAATGTCGAGAAAGGGCAAGGGGAGGAGATTAATCATTCGATCTCTTATTAAATGGAATTTGCTTGAGAGCATTTTTAAATTGGGTCGCATCTAACAATGAAATGGCTCGGCCTGGCATTTATCAGTTGTCACTCCTGGGCTCTTCAATATATTTTCAAGAGACAGTATATTAAACAGTAATATATGTGCACGAGATATAATTGTATAATCATTAAAATATTGTACTTGAAATCTTAAACAAACGAGTAGGAAGAAAAAATAAAATTTTACCTTGGTTATTAAAATGTTATTATTAATACAATTTTGTTACACGATAAAATAACATATTTAGTTTCGTTTTTGAAATAGGTTTTTAAATCTATTTTCAATGGTAGCAAACTAATATTGACTTTAACATAGGTTAGTTATTTGTTCTTATTAAATCAGTTATAAGATAATATTTTCTGTAAAACCTGTAAGAAATGTGTTTAATATTGCTCAAAACTGGGTTTTAGAGAGATTATTTCATTTTCATAAGGCATGGGTTAGTTTAAAGTACAGCGTTTTCCAAAATATCTCGTTTTCACGGAGAAGACGAACAGACAATTATTGACAAAAGACTCATTTCGGGCGTTTCTGGGCTCTATAACGTAAAAATAATCAATAATGTCATAATTTCAAGCAATTTACAGACAAAATTCTAATTTTATTTTGATCATTTTTACATATCAACACGGAACTAAATACCCACATTTATTGAGTGCAAATTTTTTCATACACATAACCCTTCTACAACACAAAGTAATAAATGTGTATGATGGGTTCGTTATAAATTAATGAGATGTGACAAACTTTAAATGGGGCGGAATCCATGTAATTAATAAAAATAGTTTTCAGAAAAGTAAACGCAACTTTTTCCTGGTACTTAATACATTTAAATTTTTAACACGATGATAAATAATAGATTTTCTGAGATTACACTAAAGAGACGCATCTCTGACAATCTGCATATATGTGACGTCACATCTGACAATGCAAACTGAAGTGACGCACCTTTGATGTATCTGCAGATGTGTGACGTTCCTGTACCTCTGACTATATACATTGAAGAGACGCTTCTTTGACCCTTGCAAGTCAATAGACTGGGATGGTGGCGTCATCCTGTAATCCAGCTACTTGGTCACGAATTGTGGATAGTTATGAGAGATGGTCGGTGGATGTAGTGTTCTCTTGTGTGATTAACGTCCGCACTATTGAATACTGCGTTAATCCGCAAAGACCACCCTCATGATTACACCAATTCTTGATTCAGAGGCCGTGGTTCGATTTCCACGTTAAACTTAGTCCCTTAGTTGCCATCGAATTGGTTACCAATAGGTTACCATTTCAATAATCTAAGTATCTAAATAAAAGGTAATGTCAAATACAAAACCTTTTTGAAAACCACATAAATAGAAAAATTAATAAGATAAGATAATTATGAAAGTAATGTTTGTAAGAATGCTGTTTTATTTTCTTACAAAAATTACGAACTAATTTATAACAAACAAATCAAACAAAGTGTTGTTGGGTATTCCAACGTTAAAATATAAAAATCTAAATCTTTTGTAAGAGTACAATACAAAAAAGTAATAAGATGAGAATAAATTTACCCGACGGAAAGAGAAAAACTGCAACGTTGGCGACCAAAGAGAGAAAAAAGTAGGACATTTCTTCAAAGCTCGAAGCGCTGGCAATATTATCAACCATGCAGCGGGCATATTAGAGTATATTACATTTTTCTTACTTTGCATTTGACACATTATGCAAGTAACGAAGCATATAATTCTTTTTAAAATTTTGTTGTACCTTCGACTTTTTAGTTTCAAAATCTAGAACGAACTTAACGTATATATTTCTCATTCATTATAATTTTGTTATCACATGACATAAGTACGAAAATTCTACAAAGTAAGTATTATATTCTATTTTAATTTTTATTTCTAATTATTTATTTATTTTATATTTCTATTTTTATTTTACCTTACCATTTTTGGGATTAAATTAATAATGTCTGGTAAAATCAAGAATAAATCTATGGTTTTCGAAACAACGTGTTCTATTACTATGTGGCTACGTTGTCTAAGAGGCAATTTTCCAGATCTTACCTAAGTAAATATTTTCAAAATATCGATAATTTAAAGTTCATAAACCCATGACAATGCTCATAGCGGATTCTACAGTGGAAAAAAAACAAAACACTAACCAAATATTTAATTTTCATGCAAGAAATGGGTTGATTCAAACAGGGTGTTTACCGGACAATATTGTGGAATAAAATATTTATTTTCCGATTATTTAGGATATCAGTATTTATTAATTACTAATCTAAAAAAAGGTCGACAGTGGTTATGAATTTCAAAACAAAAATAAAAAAATAAAAACAGTTGAAAATTTTCGATAACAAAATGTATAAAAAAAAAAACTATATTTGTTTAAGGCATAAATAGTTTAAAATATAAAAAGTAAAGTCAACTTATAATGGAAAAATTCTTATTATAATATTAACATAAGATATATTTCGATGAAACCTCAGCTTTTACCATAATAAAAATAAGCAATATTATCAAAGAGTAATAATACCTAAAAATAAATTTTTTTTAATTATAAATTAATATAAAAATCAGTAATTTTTAATTCTTTTATATTCTATAAAAAAAATATTAATTATTAGTAATTTTACTACATGTGAAATTAAAATAATAATTTTCTAAAATCTGTAAAAAAAAAAAATTTTGGGTAAAAACATTTATATTTGAAATCTGACATTTGAAATCTTCTTTTTAGATCATTTTTTTCAATTTAGTTTTACAAAAATAAAAACAAAACAATTTAATATATAATAGTTATATAAAAATTGTAACTTTTTCCTACTAAATATATTTTAATTTTAAACTACTAATGTTTTATGTAAAACGTACACTTTGTATGTTATACAAAATTTTTTACTTTCTAAAAAATAAAAAAATTTGTACCAAAGTAGTCGGCAGAGGAAGTTAAATTCCTATGGAGTTAGACACTAAGATGATGGAGCAGCCTGCTGTCAGTCTGTTTGAAAGATCACTTCTGCCTATTCGCTTGTCGGCTAATAACATATCGAAGCAATCACGCTTCGATACGAAGCCTCAGCTTTTTACCGGAGATTAAAAAATCCCGTTTTATCATTTGAAGAGTAATAAGTCTATAATATTAGCCAGATCAATGCGGTTATATGCGCCGCATAAATAATTTGTTGGGGTAGAAACTGGAATCATTTTGTAACTGAAGAAAAAATGTTTAATTGATTCTCTTGAATTTAAAATATTAGTATTTCATGTGTTTTTGTGTACTGTTGATAGTTGATAGAGTAACTCTTACCCAATATTTTAACTAAATCTGTGGGAGGAAAAAAAATCAGTTGGGTAAAGCAATTTTAACCTTTGAAATCTTTGACATTCTGAAATCTATCTTTTTAGATTTCTGGACCAGATAGCTTCTACAACATTTTTTTCATTTTACTAAACCCAAAACAAAAATGTTTTATGTGACAAGTAGAGTATTTATATCTATTTTGTAGGAAAATACTGATTTTTCCTACTTAACTTAGTTTTCTTACTTAATTTACACCCTGTCTAAGACTGATATATTGTACGATGTACACATTTTTTTCAAAATCAGGACAAATACTAAAATGGCAAGTGTAAAAACGCAATAACACAAAGTTAGGTTATAAAAAGATCTTTAATTTTTAACGCATTAAGGGTATTTATATACAAGTACTTTTGACGTAGCATTTAACATTACATTCAAAAGAAAATTTTACACTTTTTTTCTAAAACTTTATAGTTAATTATTGTTTTTATTAAAAAGTACATAAAATTATGATCAGTAAACAAACTATCCAGGCTTTGGCTGAAAGGTTTTTTCAATTAAATAAACTTTCAAAGGGACGGAACTCATGTAACCAATTAGGACGGTTTTGAGAAAAGTAAACAAAACATTTTCCTGTTACTTAATACATTTAAATTCTTCATGCAATGATAAATAATAGATTTTCTTGGATGACACTAAAGTGACACACTTTTAACATTCTGTATATATGTGACGTCACATCTGACGATCCAAACTGAAGTGACACACCTTCCATATATCTGCAGATGTGTGACGTTCGTGTACCTCTGACAATCTAATCTGAAGCAACGCATCTTTGACAATCTACAGATCTGCATATGTGTGACGTCCCTTTGCCTCTGCCAATCTAAACTGAAGTGACGCTTATTTGACAATCTGCAGACGTGTGACGTTCCTGTACCTCTGACAATTCAAACTGAAGTGACACATCTATGACAATCTGCATATTTGTCACCATTCAGCAAATACGTGAAGTTACCGAACCTCTGACAATTAATTCAAGTAAGGTATGAGGCGGCTTTGACAATATGCAGATGTCCTTCATTACTGTACCTCTGATAATCTAGACAAGTATAACATAGAATTTACAATATAAACTGAAGTGACACATCTTTGACAATCTGCAGATGTGTGACGTTCCTGTACCTCTGACAATATAAACTGAAGTGACACATCTTTGACAATCCGCATATATGTGACGTCACCTCTGACAATTCAAACTGAAGTGACATTCAGCAAATACGTGAAGTCACCGTACTCCTGACAATTTAAAGAAGGTATGAGGCGCCTTTGACAATATGCAGATATCCCTCATCACTGTACCTCTGACAATCTAGACAAGTATAACACAGATTTAACATCTTTACTATGTGTGACATCACCCTCTGGAGGTCTAAATAAGATATGACGCAGGTTTGACAATCTGCATATGTGTAACGACAACAAACCTCTGACAATCTAATAGGTGTAACGCACCTTGTACAATATGCAGAAGCTGAACTCCACTGTATCTCTGGAAATTTAGCTCTGTGTGACACACGACTGTGTTTCTGACAAGGTCAGGCGTTATCTACACTCTACAGGTGATGCGGCGACTGTGTAGTTGTCAGCTGAGTCAACATGGTGGACCTGTCTCTCTCCTTGAACCTGATGGAGGTCGCTCTGCTCTGCGACACGGAGAGCTGTCGTCTAGGAGGCCCGCGACACCATCGACACAGCGTCTTCTGGAAACTCTCCCTGAAGTGTTTCGACATGAACCCGTATACCAGGGGATTCACGCAACTGCAAAAGAGAAGAAATAATTATCAATATAAACATATACATGATGGAAACGATTTTCTCCCAATCCATCATCTCACTCTCTCAAAAATGTCATGGGACCAAAACGTTTTATAACCTTCCAAGAAGATTTAAGCAGATGAACGTTTCGTAATAATGAACTCTGAGTGTGGCTACTCAAAATACATTTCTATGCAATCGAATTTTTACAACTGGAACACTTTATTGTAAATCTTTATGTTATTCATTAGAATACCTGTAAGACTACTGGATAAGACATAGGACCTTCTTTCACAAGCCTACTTTCGTACTCCTCATACTTTTCGAATACTCCATAGGTTATATACAAAAGTTGATACAATGACTTTATTTATAAAATATACAATGATAACATTAGGTATTTGACTTAGCCTATGAAGCACGAGTATAGTTTATATTAATTTAAATAGTTTACAACCGAAGGGAATCTTTCTGAAGGTATTGTCTTTTTCTAAAAGAAAAGTCCGATTCCAAACAAACGAAGGAGAGCCAACTATTCTCTGGATATTTTAGGTAGAAAATTCCATAAAACTTGCATTAAACGTTTTGTGGTACCTGTGGTAGATGTTTTCTTTATGTGAAGTATATTGTGAACTTTCTTATACCAACTAATGCCAAAATTAATAAAATGATCTTCTACTAATTTTTCTTGATAAAGTTCAGAATTTTTATTTCCCCTTGTTTGGGTTCAATTAATGCCAGAGCCATTTTAGTAGTCACAGATTGATTAACAAACGCATTTTTGAAAGCGTTCCAGGATGTGAACCCGTGAACTCTTGCACTGAAGTCAATGTTCATGTAGATCTACATGAATTTTCAATACTAATTGTTTAATTTGGAACGAACCAAGAAGCATCAATTTCTTCAAAGTTATTTCTTTTTGACTGGAAATTTTCAAGTATGTTCCAGTCGGCAGAGGGTACCTGTTGAAGTAGGCCATGAGGTTGAAGACAGTGAACCCTTAAGAACATTTTTATCACACCTTTAATTACAGCAATTTTCAACTATAATAGTCCAATTTGGATCGAACCAAAGAATGATTATCTTAAAAGTGTTAAACTGGAACTTATCAAACATGTTCCAGTCGGTATAGGCTACCTGTTGAAGTAGGCCATGAGGTGGAAGACAGTGCGGACGTGCTTGGCGGCGCCGGCGGCGTGCTCTGGTACCACGTGGAAGGCAGTCAACAAGTCTAGGATCAGGATGGGACCCCAGCACACCACGAACATCACCACTATCAGCACCAGCATCTTGATCACCTGTTGCGTCTGGACAGCGTTACTACCACACGACACCCGTCATCCGTGCCGGCCCTGGAGTCCCCCAGGAGTGTAGGAGGGTAAATATCCCGAGTATAATTAGTAACGGTCAGTTTAATTATCGATTTACAGCAGCCTGGGGGTCAGAGACAACTTTTGCATTGAGATACTAGAACAGGGTAAATAGAAATACTTATGATGGGGGGAGCACGCTGGTCTAGGGGTAGAGCGCGGGGCTTTGGTGCCCAAGGTCCCGGGTTCAAATCTCGCCAATCACCAATGGCTTTTCACTATGTGATAATATCACAACCCGAACAGGGGTGCGAAAAAAGTCGCTACGGCTGAAGTGCTTTGGGAGTAATCCGCCCCTTCCAATAAAAAAATACCTATGGTTTCTTAACCTAACTTGAGTTGGTGCGAGCGAAAAAAATCCACTATCTTAAAAATAATTTTAACGTTTATTTGTTGATTGTATCACCAATATGCTTTAGTATTACAGTTACAGGGAGATTAATTAAACAATTTTGCGTTTTTTCCTACAACGATTGTGGGAAAACTGCTTATGCTTTTGAGGTGATTTTTTTTAATGTGGATGAATAACAGACCTTTTTCACGTAAGCTAATTAGGAGGAAATTAGAAAAGAAATGTGTGTACTACAGAAAATTATTTTAATGCCCTATTTTTGATCCAGTTATCTTACAAAATATGTCACTTTGAATGTCTAGAGATGTACAAAAAAACAGAAGTCACTCAGGAAGCATGCATGAAACAATCGCATTTATACGTAACGAATAAACGACACTAGTGCCTACCTAGCTGATTTCATTTGTCCTTAACTGCTTAGAGATGATAATTCAGTCTGACACACAAGTCCTTCGCTCAGGGAACAGATAGTGTACTTTGAGTATAAAATAAAAACACTTAAGGTAGCTCGAGTAGATGAATTTGGACCGATGTGGCTGCGGAACTAGGGGTGAAACCGTTGAGTCGTTCGTTTCGCCAAGGAAACGCTCCCTTAACATCGTTCTAATGATTTCTTGAACCAGAACTAATTGGAGTTATAACCAAGAAACCGTTTATGAGAGCGGCTGGAAAAAATTTTAATCCACTGTTTTATTAACGAGATGCTATGGGTGGGGAACGAAACTTACCTATTATTTAAATTTCAACATCTTCGCGAGGAAGTAAAAGAAAGAAGCAAATTTTAAATCAGCAATAGTTTCACTATGAACATTTTACTTCTACCAAAGTCTACAAAATTTCTAAAAAGGTATCACAGGTTTAAAATCTTATCATCATTTAAGTATGTATGAAAATATAGATTTTACTGATAGGTTAGTTAGATCCTGATAACACCATCTAACTAAAGCGTCCGAGTCAGGAGTTGAATGGTTAAATGTTTTGCTACACGTAAAAAATTATACACCAAGTGGATCTTTAACTTGTTAGGCCAGACAAAAATTAAAGTTTTATACTCGTTACTTTCGAAGTAAAAAAGGTATTGTTAAAATGTAAATGTAATAACTCTATCGACGCAACATAATAGTCCTCGATTATTAAAAGGGATCTTCCCAAATGAAATAGGGACATTTGGAATTGCATAGTTGGTATCGCGGTTCCGGTGACTCACGACGGAAGAAGGTGGCGTCGTCGAGTGTCGGCTATTTAAGAGGCGGAAAGGTGACTCCAGGGACGACAGGGCGGTTCTCTCAGACGACATGCTGACTTGTTTGCGAATCAGCTTCCCATTCTTGAAAATTAACAAAACTTAACTATTTCGTGTAAAGACCAAAAACTTACTTTTATATACTGTCAGTGTCAAATCTCACATACAAGTCAGCATAAAGGCACAACACTGACATGATTACAAGCTCTTGCATATTTTATACCTTAATAGGTAATATATACAACTCATGTTGCAATTAAATTTAAAAAAATAATATTTAGAGACATATTATTCAAATCCACAATGTCGATTACTTATCAAACATTTACATGCACATTGAACCAATTAAAATAGCACCTCCTCAAATAATGTGTAAAACAAATACAACCAGACTTAATAACAGGAATTTAGGTTAGGTTTTTACAGTGCCTTTAAAACCGGTTGTTTTAAAATTTACTACACTTGCAATGGATGAAAATCCATATGGATTGAGAGTTGAGGTTGTTCTATGTATAAATAGCGGCAGTAGTAAACCCTTGTCGCATTTTTGGGCTGGATGTTAGGTGTTAGGAATTCACAGCAAAACCGGTTTTGTCTTCCTGTGGAGAACTGTAAAAACATCCCGAGTCAGCTATCGGAAAGAAGAAAATAAGGATGGGAAAGGTAGAGTATTGGACAGTCTACAGAAGCAACTTAGTATACTCTCACAGAAGCAACTAGAGAGTTACAGTTATTAGTGAAAAAGCGACCTAACCAGATAGGTATTTTAAGTCACGTTTGAATGAGAACTGAGTGTTAGATAATTGTGGCGCGATCTTGTAGTCTTTTTTCTAACTAAAGCTGACATGTTCCTTTTACAAAACTATTTAATAGCCCGACAGACCATGGAATATCTAAGGGACCTACAGTTTAACGTGGAGTCCAAACCACTGCCACTAAATTACGAACTGGTCTAATTATGAGGATGCTCTTTACAGATTAATTTTTTATTCAATAGTGTGGACATTAATCCTCACAAGAGAACACCACACCCATCGATCCATCTGCGAATGTTTTTGTGCATCCGTAAAATACCAGTTCAAAACTCAAAGACAAAGTTGTGAATCGGATCCCACGTTAAACTGTAGGTCCCTTAGATGTAGTTGGCTGTTGGGCTATTAATTAACAGCCCTGTCCAAGAAACATGTCAGCCTTAGTCAGTAACAAGACGGTAGGATTTGTAACAATCATTTTACATTAGTTTCTCATTCATACTTGGCTTAAAATACCTACAAGGGTAGGTCACAAAGAAAGATGAGGTTATGTGATCAATATTGATCATTGAACTAACATCTGACAGACAGAGAACCGACTTGAGTTGTCTACTGACGCCATCTATCGATAAATAGCCTCAACCTCTCATCCATCATTATTCGCACCAACCACAAGTACAGTCGATGGTGTTTTCTTTTACTTTACTGACAAACAATCCCATTTTTATCCGCACCTGGTCTCTGCTCCGAGGAACGTAGCCCAACACGGATGTGATTGCAGAAACTTTTTCAATGTCCTGTTAAAAAATGTGTTGCTTTTTAAAACTGTATGGTAATAATTGATGGCGATGGATATGTTTCTATTTAGGTTCCATCTTTTGTATCGCGTCAAGTTTTTTAAAACTACCTCAAGTTTCAGGTAGCATTAAAACTGTTTAAACAACATTTATTTAGTTATCAAAAATCATTCTTTGATAATCATGGTTACACAAACATAAAATGATTGTTGAGGCCCGACACTGAAAAAACGAAACTAGTACATTATATTATTTCCCATGAACCTAATATAATTTATTATTTAAGATTACAAAAACTATAGTACTATAGACAGAGCATGAAATAGATGAAAATTTATTTTACATTTTGGACAAAAAAATAAAAAACAATTGCTAATTTATTTAAACTTGTATTTTTACTGTCGTGTTGTAAGTGTGTGTTGAATATAGGGTAAATGAATATAAGGTTTGAACACGTTTCGTCCCTAAAATCTTTTTCCAGTTCGCTTCAATCCCTTGCTCTCACTGGCCTTTGAATATCGCATGCTGTAGCCTCTCGTCCTTTGATATTACGCTAAATTTCAAACCAATCAGTTTATCATCCAAAACATATACAGACGGACGATCTGGCGCTAACTGGATGAATGTTGTAAGGGCAAAAAGAGCTTTTATTGATGCCCGGATTGATTTTGTATGTGGAAATTTAGCCTAAATTCAATTCAATTTGAAACAAGATTATTCTCTCTATAAAAACCATATAATCCCTCATGAAGTTCATAGTTACAATCTTTTCTTGAGAAAGACAATTTTCTGAGAATTTCTCGTCAAGTTATTCAACTCAAGAGAGCTAATAGAAGTTGGAATCTGCGTTGTAACTATTAGTTTTTCCAGAGAAACAATGGGTATTTCATTGAATAACGGTTTATGTTTTATTTGCATATATATAGCCTAGTATAAATAGCAACAAATCATAATTATTTAGCTAAAATACGTCACCTATATCAGTTATATATATGGGTAATGATTTACATATAACTTAATTACCTATAATTAGCAATTTAAATATTAGGTTTATTCTAAAAAATGCCTGGATATATATGAAAACACTTGACGTGGCATAAAAGGTTGTCTAAAACTATGTTAATGCCAAAAATTATGTAAGAATATTGTTAAATTGATTTTGTTTAGCAATATTTGTATTAAAAGTAGTCAAAAATTCGATTTTATTTAATATTTTGGACTATATAAATCGTGGAGAATAATTGGCTTCAAACTTTTCGTCATGGTTGAACGTAAACAGTACTAAACTGATTTAAAAATATTGAGGTACATATTAATAAAGTATTAAGTTCTTGCATTAAATGATATTCATATAATTTAAATAATTGTAAACCAGAAGATGAACAGATATAGTATTATATATGTACTGACATTTATTATTGTATTTAGTATAAATAATTGTTTATACATTGTGTATAGGTTTATGTTTAGTGCATACTGTTTTCACCTTAGCTCTTAATATACCATTGTATTTTGAGTCTAAATTTATCTTAGACACTTTACAATTCAGCTTTTGAATATATAAAAAGTAAAAGTGAATAATTCTTTTACTAAATTTCGCAAGAAACAATTAAATAATGGAGTCTCAAAGAAAAAATCAACTTACAAAACTCAAAAAATCTTGTGCCCAAAAACATTTAAGTTGTAAAAATAAAAAGTCTTGTTAATTGGTTTTTTCTCTTAAAAAACAGGTAAGTAATAGCGGAAAACTCTTCAGAAAACTCTTCTTCGTTTGAGATTACATTACGTAACATACTTCTGGATAGGAGAGGTTACAGCGTTTCGTTAGACTACGATGTTTTTAGAGTTTGAGTAGACGTTACGTAGCAAACCTCCCAATGGGAGGAGTTAAAGCGTTACGTTACACTACATTGTTTTTAGAGTTTGAGTTGACGTTACGTAACACACTTCTCGATGGGAGAGGTTAAAGCGTTACGTTATACTACGATGTTTTAAGAGTTAAAGTTGATGTTACGTGACTTTTAGACTTTTCGATGGGAGGTGTTACAGCGTTACGTAAGGCTACAATATTTTTGGAGTTTGAGCTAACGACACTTGTGTGTCTTGGTTCGTAAAACACTTTTGGGTGTGAATAAATACAGCGATGTGTTACAATACGTTTAGCGGGATTATTAATAACACATTTCAGGGTGAGATGAGCTACAGCGTAACGTTATTATAAGCTATTTGGAGTGACGTAACGTACACCAATAACTGTTACATCGTTTCGTTACATTATGAAAATAGTTAAATATTAAACAAGGGTGGTTTTTTTGATTAGTTTATGTTCTCCTTACGTGACACTGTTACGTAGTGTTGGGATGTGTTACGTGACGCGTAACGCTGGGACAATAGTGACTCACTTGTCTCACGTTGCTGCTACGGTCGTCGCTCGCCACCTCTCCGCTCTTGAACCCTCCACTCTCCCTCTTCGTCAGCGGAATACTCTCAAACATGTGCGTCCTGTAACATTAGATTAGATTAGATTATTGAAATGGCGACCATACCACGAGGTAGGTGTTTTAAGCCAAGTATGAATGAGGGTTGATTGTAAGATGATTGTGGCGCGATCTTGTAGTCTTGTTACTGACTAAGGCTGACATGTTCCTTAGACAGGACTGTTAATTAATAGCCCAACAGCCGATGTCAAATAAGGGACCTACAGTTTAATGTGGAATCCGAACCACGGCCTCTGAATTACAAATTGGTCTAATTTTGAGGATGGTCTTTTGCGGATTAACGAAGTATTCAATAGTACACACAAGAGAACACTACACTCACCAACCATCGCTCACAATTATCCACAATTCGTGACCTCCAAGTACAAGTTTCTGGATTACAGGATGTCGCCACCAACCTGGTCAAACTTGGACAAAGATATACTATTGTTAACCCCGATAGAAGATTCTGATTGGACGGTGGGTTCACAGAGTCCAAACAGACTGGATCCATCCTGTGACAACCGAGCTTAAAGATAGGAGTTCGAACCATGTTCTCCATCTTTTACTGTTCAAAGTGGTAAAATTTATGTTTGTAGTTAGTAAATTTTCAAAGTGCCTCGTTTTTTGCGGATTAACGTAGTTTTCAATAGTGCGGACGTTATCTACATCCACTAACCATCGCTCACAACTATCCATAATCATGACATCCAAGTAGCTGGATTACAGGATGACGCCACCATCCCAGTCACCATTATTAGTCACCATTCACCATTATTACCATTTATAAATATATAGGGTGTTTAAGACCTTTTTCGAAATTTTCATGTATTGTTTCTGATGTAGGATAAAATCAGAACATTTCATTTATACTCTCCAAAACCTTTGTCTGTACATTGCTTTGAATTTTGATTTTGCCCAACCCAGAAAACCTGCAGTAATCACAGGTTCTATCCATATCTCTACTGTTTGTATGACTTTCAGTAGCACTGATTAAAGTACTTTTGTGACGCTTTCTCTATAAAAAGGAGGATCCACTATAAGGAATCAATTTTTCATCATATATTTATTTTAAAAAGGTTTTTGATTACTTTAAACTGATCCACAACCTATTAAAATAACGAATACATAATACATTTTTGAAATATTTGAAATTGTTTTTAAAATATTTGATATTAAAACGTTTTATCTTAATGTTGATAACTTTAACTAAAGAAGATACGATTTTTAAGATACATTTTTTGGTTAGGTTTAGGTTTAGGTAAGGTTAGGTTAGGTATTATACATATTTTCTAACTCAATGTAATTTAAACTTTATACTAATTAATTATGCTGGGATTTTAATTTTACTTTTTTGGTTTTATTTACTTTTTCTTTATTTGTTTTTTGACTAATTTTATAATTCAGGGAAAATTGTAGTCAAAATATTAAGTATTTTTCTTATAATACTAAGCCATACAATCAATACAATAGACGGCCAACTGCAAGTATATATAAAATAGTATTTATGGTAAAATTGTTCAATAATTTTGTAAACCATAATTTTTTACGAAAGAGTAATTTAAACTATATGTCATTAAATCTGTACTACTGTATTAATTTGATACTGGTATTAAAATAACATTGTTACAATACTATAGCAAATCTAACGATACCATACGAAAAAACCTCTATCTTGCTCTACTCAGAAAGCCACGTACGACAAAAAGTCAGGTGTCATATCTTTTTCACCTTTTATGCAATCTTAAAAAATGAGGTAGGCCTACGTTTAGATTTTTCTTTATGCATAAATATATTTTTTTCTATAAAAAATTTTTACCAGATTCAAATTAATTCATGGTAGAAATAATGACTGCCATGTAGAATTCGTTAGTTGGAAAGGATTTAAATTCTTTTTTTCCATTACTAATATTAAGAAGTTTTATTTTTTATTATGAACATTAGAGGTTTTTTCCTTAATTATAGTAATATGTGTGCCAAATGTAACAATTTTACGTCCCACGGTTTTTGAGAAAAATGTTTTTTTACAAAATCTAAAATGATTATTGGGTGATTTAAATATGACATTTAATTTAAATTTTATCTAAATCCAGAAACACTACCTCAAAGGTTAGTAGAGAGTTTCAAACACCTGTATGAAACTACTATTGGGTACAGGTCATTATGAGTAATAAGCTTATAGATGAAAAAATTCATAATTAACTTTGCGGTATTTCACATCCAATAAACACAATGAATTAACGATTTAATAGCTGCCTAAAGCAAGTAAAACCAATTTCACCATTTTAAACAAAAAGAATAAGTCAGATTACAAAGTTAAACTCCCTTTTTATCGTTTGAAAGTTTCTAAAGAATTACGTAAAGACAGGAGCGCCAAGAGATCGACATCAAAGGGAGCGCTTAATATGTTTATCCCTGAAGACCAGCTTCGTAACATGAGTTGGCAACAATGTTTCCTCTCAGGGTATCTCAAGTTGTTACAAGTTGCGGTCGCACACAGGGAATACGGTTTGTGATTTGATAATAAGTATATTGCGATAAGAAAACTAATTTGTTTAGTAGTGAAAAGATTACAAATTGCACACAAAACCCTCGATGCAGCAGACCTGTGTACTCAGCGAATTCCTATATAAATAATATAATACAATATATGACAAGTTTCATCATCACATATCCATAAATAAAGGAGTCCATTCTCTATATGATTAACAGGGAAAAGAGTATTAAGGTTAGCTGCCATGATAAACACATAAACGAAGTTTTTAGCATTAAAGTATGAATCTCAACATGAAGCTAGATACCAAGAGCCCCAAAATACAACGTACTGTGTTTATCTTTTTGATATATCGGTAACCATTGGAGATAGAGAAAAAAATTAAAATATTAAATTGTGTTTTTTTACTGAGTTAATTATTGTAAAAATAAAAGTTTTTACAAAAAACATTTTTAGGGTGCAACCCCCCCCCCACCAAATACCAGTTCCGGTTGACCAATATGTCTGATTAAGAACTCGATTTGGTCTCTATCGGACCTGCTTTTACGAGTGTTATCTTGTTTGCAGACACATATGTAATTTTCAACGGCTATTTTTTGGTCACTAGGCACCTCAAAACGAAAAAGTGGCCTTGTCCCAGGGTTAGATTTTGCCATGAAGCCTACGGTAAAAGATTCTTCCATTTGGGAAATTTTCCGAAACGCATTTTACTAACGTTGCAGACAGATGACAGAGGGACAGAAATTGGGATTATACCCATTTCGGTTTTTATGATGAAGAACGTAAAAATAACCAAAAATAGTTCAACAATGTACAGTCAAAAATATCATTTACCTGTAATTTATTTAAATTATTACATTTTTCACAGAAAGAAAAAAGGTCAGTAATTTAACGGAAGGTTGAAAGGTGAAAATCAATCTTGTAAAGTATTGCAGTTTTACAAACAACACTTTAATTAAGTATATAAGTTTTCTAATATCGCGTCTGCAAAACATCTTGTACGATATTAACAATGTTTCTTCTTAGATTAACTCAAGTTGGGGATGCGAAGAGAGAATATGGACAATATAAAGCCACATATGTCATCCTGTATATTCCAGTCACCCTTCATTCATAGAGTAGATCGTTGTCTAATATATAAATATGAATATCTGCACATAATGCTGGACTAACTTTCAGTAGTGATCAAGCCATGCAAGTACAACACTACGTTCTATAGTATTTTTTTTCTACATATCCTACATATAGAGTGATACAGACATTCGTTCAATAATCTACTTTTTAGATTTTTAGATACCCAGTTGATAATATACATCTACAATCTAAGAGAAGATAATCTAAATATACATCTTATGGACAACGGTGATAGATTAGAATAGATTACCGAGTAAGCTATCAATGGTCTATAGGTTTAATCTTTTTTGAATACAAAATCAACAAAAAAAGTGACCAAACTATAATTATTTATTTTGAAAGAGAAGAAGACAATAATATGAAATTCATCGGAATATTCTTAGACAATGGATTCACCTGGAATGATCACATAAATGATATCAGTTCAAAAGTACCTTAAAAAAATTATGTACTAAGACACTTAAAAAATATTGCCCAATGAATATTCTATTAATGGCATATTATGGATTATTTTACTCTCGTTTATCCTTTGGTATAATAATTTGGGGCTTATGCATTAAAAAAGAGCTCAAAGATTTATTTTGTACAAAAAACTAATACGAATAATATGTAAATTAAATTTTATAGAATCACATAAAGAAGCTTTCAAAAGTTTGCATTTACTCACCCTTCCGTGCATTTACATTTTGGAAACGATAATGTATTGTATTTCCTTAAGTGAATAAATAAGTAGGAGGGATGTTCATTGATATAACACAAAAACAATAAATAGAGTAAACCTGAAAAGATTTAATACTCGTTAAAACATTCCATCTCAGGCAGGGATATAACTAATTAATAAGTTACCAAAAGAATAATTAACGCAAAAAATCCACGTCTTTTAAAAGAAATTAAAAAAATATTAGATCACTAACGCGTTCTACAGAATTGATGAATTAATATATCATAACCAATTATAATAAGTAATACATTTTCAACCACTTATTAAATGTTATACATTTAATTTTGTATGACATAGATTACACAAGGCATATTTATAGCCTAATCGTATTTTTTCTATTTCAATAGTCAGTTTTAAGCAAAATTGATTGTTCCTTAAAAATTGCTTATGATTTGATTTGTTTTAGTGGCAATTAAAGTATTATTATTATTACTATCATTTTGCTGCTTAAAAATCATAATGAAGTTGGTTATTAACTATTCAATATCTTTGATTGGACTATTCCAACGCGTAGTGTCCCAACTCTCGTTCTGAGCGCACGCTATCTTGTGTCGCCCCGCTAGCTCGGAGGTGGAGTGTTGTGGTTATTTGTTGCGTTAACAATATAGTTTTGTATTGTGCTTGATAGATAAGTATAGTATTACTGACAACATGATATAATTAATATCAGTAACTTAAACTTTGATTTTTTATGCAAATTATTAGGTATTCACTTTAAAATGGGAGGAGTTTCTCAACCTCCAGAAACGTTATGTTGTTAAATACACATACACGTTGGAAAAGTCCAATAAAATATATTTAATATTAGCAATATTAATACATAACAGTGCAATTTTAGTAAGCAAGCAAGATTACTAAAATATTAATCCGGACTAAGCATATATAAAATTGAAAAAAATGTTCTTCTTGAGCTCTTGTGTATGTGACTATTGTTGTTTGAAATTTTTTTTAGGTTAGTACTGAATTAGTCCGGATGATGTACTGACTGGTCTTGCTATGTTTTAGATTCCAGCTCATCTGAGTCAGAATCAGATTCCAGATCATAAAACATTGAAACTTTACTAATCGTGATGGAAAATTTCCGCAGTAACAATTTAAACCACAGAAACCCACAGCGAATTCAACAATTAGATTCAAACACATAGAACATCTAATGAATTATTAACTCCCAACTGCTATCAAACCTTCCTCCTATATCTATCTACATCTACATTTAGAGATATACTAATTCTTATATAGATAATCTACTCTGCTTGGATCTACATGCACATCTAGACGACTAATAATACAAGGTGCGGTAAAAAAACCGGCCTATTTTCTTCCGCGCACCGCTCAGCGTCGGAACGTCTGGGGGAAGTGGGAATAGCATTGTTGCAAAGCCAACATAATAATGCCAGGTTAGTCGCGATTAAACAGAAGTAACCTGTGAAAAGGGCGTTTGTTATTGAAACATATTTGAAAAGTGACGATTCAACCATCGCTACCCAGCGGCAGTTTTGTGCAAACTTTCAGTTAGGTCGAAAACAGTTAGGAGAAAACGCTAGTCGTTAGAAGAATTTTGTTCCAACAGGATGAAGCAACTGCTCACACAACCGATACTGTGATGGGGTTCTTACAACGCAAGTTTTGGGACAGTGTGATCTCACATTTCGGGAATAGCGTGGCCAGCACACCCCCTGATCTGAGCGTCTGCGACGTTTTTTGGAGCTATCTAAAATCTAGCACATTGGGACAACTAAGACCTACTACGAACTAAGACCATAAGAGATTGCCATCCTCGCCCCTGAAATGCTAAATAAGGTGTTTAACAGTTTTGGTATTAGACTGGAAAAAACATGGAAACTATTTAGCGGACGTAATCTTTAAAACCTCAACTGGTAAATTTTGATATTATTATGTTGTTTTTCGTTAATGGCAATTAATAACAGTCTGTAATAATCAATTAAACCAATAATTGTATCCCTGAATTATTCGTAATTTAAATTGATCGGGTTTTTGCCGAATTCTATACTTTGTCGGTAATCTAGACTGCCTGTATCTACATCTACGATCTACATATACGACCTACATATAAGAGGGCATCTCGTGCATCTAGAGTACTACAAATACCTTTTCCGTAACCTACCACACATCTACACCAACATCTACATCTAGAGGACTACTAACGCTCGGCCAGTGACCATGCGGTGACGCTCCTTCATGACCTGCCAGATCTCCCAGCAGATGGCGGTATAGGTGACGACCATCACGCCCGTGGGCAGCACCAGTATCAGCCCCAGCATGTACAGCTGGTACGCCTTGAGCAGAGGTCGGTTGTCGTAGTCCAGGGTGCAGTAGAAGAGGTTGAAGCGCGGGCCCACAGCCATGTGCACCTGCGACACCATCATTCAACGTCAAAATGGACGATCAATATGTTAAAAATAAACGGTACCAGTGGACTGACACATACTTTCTTCCTTAAGTAAATTTAAACACCCCCGTTGCAGCAGACATGCGTACTCAGCTAATTTTCAAAGCAACAATATAAATAATAATACTGATACAAGTTTTATCAATATATCCATAAATAAATAAATGAATTTGATTTCTCATAACAAATAACACAGTACATACACCAGAACATATGAGAAATTTAAACTGGCCACGTTATCAAGTTGTGTGGCCAGTTACGCTAAACAATAATTACATCTAAGAAAAACATTTTAACGCTTAACCTAACAGTCTAGCATCATGTAAAAAAACAATTTATTAGCCTACTGTAGCATCGGCTAGGAACTATCCGATAGATTTTTTGTTTGTTTAGAAAATATAAATATATGATTATAATACGGAAAAAACGTATGAGAAAAAAATTAAAGATATGGGGAAAAATAAAAAGTATAATTAATTACATTCAGTAGTTAAATTGAGAAATTTTTGAGATATCTTACATCCTATTGAGAAAAAAGCCAAGTGATTGTTTTTGCAGAAATATTTTAGAATGTTAATTTTTTGGTTTGGAGTGGAAGTTGATTATAAAATTTTGGACCCAGATATTGATAGGAATGGCGGAAAATTGTTCTATTTACTTTAGGTAATTTAAAAACTTTATTAAAAATCTTTATTAAATATGGAAGCTATTTGTCTATTCTCCATAAGATTAACATGGGAAAGAGTATACGGGTTTGCTGCCGTGAGGAACACTAAAAGTAAGCATTTATACAAAGTTTCATCAACATCTGTCCTTAAGGAGTTTGCCTATTGCCTATATGATGAACATGGGAAAAAGTGCAGGTTAGCTGCGATGATTAACACACACACAAGGGTTTTAAGCATAAATGCTTGTATCTCAACCACATGAGGCTAAATACAATTTCAACCAAAAAAATACAGGTTAAGTGAAATATTAAAATTTTCTTATCCTCCATATGATTAACATAGGAGCCTCAAAATACAACGTACTGTGTTTAGATTATTTAATATCTTATTTAATGTCCCAGACGTCATGCCATGAGACCTACGGTTTCAGGAATAGTTTCTCCCCTATGGGAAAACTGCTAAAATGACGATCTTTAATAAAACTATCTTGTCCTTTAAATTTTATCTAACTATCATTTATTATCCAGATGGTATCTAACTTTTTGACTGGGTTTTGTTTGGCGATTTCAACTTACGCTGCATACCAAGTTTCATGGAAAACGGTTAGGAAATAAGAAATTGACTTATTCTTATTTATCATTTTAGTATTTATTTAATGGGAGTGTTAATTTGTTTTATAATTAATTAGTAGTTACTATCAATAGGAGTAGTATACTAGTTTTTTATTAATTTTTATTTCATAAAAAATATTGGCTGCAATATAATTGGACTTATGAATGTATTGTTGCATTTTAAAATAGTTAAATAAATACCTGAATAGCGAGATTGGGCAAAGCAAGGAGCAAAGACGCTAGCCATGTAGCCAGGATGATCTTCTTGGCTTGGCTGATGGTGCATATGTACTTGGCTTTCATTGGGTGGACAATGGCGTAGTACCTGGAACATCCAAATATTTTACACATTAGTATGGATTCTATTTTTACTTTCTTCCCCTTTATGATAAGGAGAAAAAGGATCAAAAATAATGGGTTTTGACTGACGAGAATCCACTTTGATGAAATCTTTTTCGAAAGGATACGTCTTCGATCTCTGGAAGGGAGGAACTAAATACATTCTCTTGAAACATAGCCATTATCTAAGCTATTACCCAAAGGGAAATAAATACATTCAATTATAATATTATTTGGAAGAAGGATTTTTAATAAGTTTAAACAGGTAGAAGTAAAATTTTTTATCTAGTGATTTTTATTAGACATACAATTAGCTGCCATGTTGTATCTAAAAATTATTATTTTATTATTAATTGTAAACTTATTTCGAAATCGTCGTATTTTGAATTGTTATCCTAACGAGGTGCGTATTTATAATGGTTAAGTAAATCTGATTTTTAAACGAAAAATATATAACTTATAAGTATAAAAGTTGTTTATCCTTATATTTATTTGTTTCCGGGTTTACGTTAGTATTTTGTAATTTTATTGGATATCTTACTTTCCAACACAGAGTCACACTAATTTCATTGGACGTGGTAACAGCTAGTAATTATTGATTCGTGATTATTCTTGGTGTGGATTATAGTCCGCACTACGTTCATCCTCAAAAACCAACCCTTTAGTACTAACCATCCTAAGGAGCATGTCAGCCTTAGTTAGTAACAAGACTATAGATCACGCCACAATCATCTTAAACTCACTTCTCATTCTTAGCTTAAAATACCTGTATAGGTGGTAAATTTAATTTAAGGTAAAGGTAGCAGAGAACAGTTACTTCAGTAATGTTGGTATCAGATAATTACGGGAAAATCGCCCTGTCAGCCATGTTGGCCACAATATACCGTCCCATCAGTTGTGTTTGGGTTTTAATCAACCTGCTTGCCACGTTGAATACAAATATGTCAGCTCAGTTCTCTGTATTTCAAAGCCTTAGACACCAAGATGAATATTTAATTTTCGTCATATTGTTTGGAATATAGTTGTTGTTTTACTTCCTCCCGTTATATATACCATTTGGAGAAAATATTGTTTTCGTCAAAAATTTCGAATTGAGTTGAGAGTGGATATACTGTTTTCCCCTGAATCAAAATAAGTGGGGTTTTGACGTGATGTCTCTGTGTGTGTGTGTGTGTGTGTGTGTGTGTGTGTGTGTGTGTGTGTGTGTGTGTGTGTGTGTGTTTTGTGTGTCTGGATGTTCCGAGAAAAAGCCTATCCCGTTGGTACGATTTAGATCAAACTTTGATAAAGGTTAAGTGTATTGTATATATTTGTATGTATATATTCACAGTATCTCCCGTTGTTGAGGGTAGTTCAACCCTAAAAAATCCAAATTTCTCAAAATTGGCTCTAACAATTTTGATTAAAATTTAATTTAGTCCTTTTAGTGAATGTAGTACTCAGTAATATGATACCTCCCGCATCTCTGTAAAAATGGAACTTTATGGGGTTTTAAATGTAAAAAAATATTTTTTAAGTTTTTTACGAAAACAATAAAGGTAAAGTATAATTAAAACCAGCTTAAATAACTAAACAAATTATTATTTTTAATTATCTGTCTACGACTAACGGCTCCGCAGAGAAAATTTAAATTTACTACCCATAATAAACTCAGTACATTGTCTAAAATGGCCCAATGCAAATCTAATAGGGAATTTAAAAAATCAATTTCTTTCTTATTTCCTAAACATTTTTCCATAAAACGTTGTATGCAGCGCAAGGACACAGTAACCAACAAAATCCACTCTAAAAAGCTTGGTATTACCGTGGAAGGGTTTCCCTCCTAAAATTATATATGAATAAGGTTCAAGGAATAATATTTAAGAGCTATAAACGCCTGCTTGAATGCACGAATGCAAGGTATACACTGCATTCAAGTTGCCTACCCGCGAGTCAGCAGGCTCACATGAATTCACCTGAATGAACTCGAAACATCTAAAATTCAAACACGATTTAAATTCACAATGAGTATTAATGGATCCACGATGAATTTTATAGCTCTAACTGTAAATTTGTTTTTTAATGATTACTAACTTAAATCAATTTAATAATATAACCAAAAAATTAGTTTGAAACATGCTTCATTACGTCTTAACTTTTAAAAAGAGTAACTCTAAACCTCAGAAAAATTAAACATACCATTATAAAATTTTTGTTTTCTATTCTTTTTGCGTTGTCCGAAATTTAATTTAGTAGGATTCCAGTGTTTCTTTGTTATCTTTTGGGGTCGGTGGCCAGTCACATAAAACACTTCCACCACGCAAGACGGGGCATTTGATATTGGATTACTTCCTCCTTGGGAGCTTAATCCAGCTGTTGTTTCTATTTATGTTCTTTTTCTTCACTCTGACGGTGAGACTCCATTTTCAAAAAGCTCTTTGAAAGAAGCCGCTGTAACATCATATGAAACAAGGACTTCTCAGCGGATATAAAAAACCTTACAGATTCCTGCGAGAAAAACATGTCTACGCTCATTTTTAACAATGAGAAATAAAGCCAAGTATGGATGAAAAATGAGTTTAAGATTGTAGCGCAATCTTGTGGTCTCGTTACTGTCTAGAGCTGACTGCCTTAGGCAGGACTGTTAATCAAAAACACCTAATGACATCAAAGGCATGATGACAGTTTAACGTAGAATCGGAACCAATTTCGCATATAAACTACGATTAGGTCAATTATGAGGATAGTCTTCGTAGATGAATGTAGCATTCAATGGTGCGAACGTTAATGTGGATTAACGTGGAATATCACAGAGAATATCACATCCACCGATAGAAGCTCATAAATATCCACAATTCGTGTCCTGCAAGTAGCTCTGGATTACAGGACACGGACCGTCCCAGTCTAACATCAAACGTATTGTTTATTTTACATCCTATTTTTTTAAAGTTTCAACGATTTGGGGGACGCCCAATTCCTTACACTCACCCAAAAATAAAAACAAAATATTTTAATCAATCATGAATTTTGAAACAATAAATTTTGAACAAAGTTTCATTCTTAGGGATTGCTAAAAAAAGAAAAATGGTATTTTATATTCCTCGTAAGAATATTTTAAACCCTCGGTTAATAAAGTGCTCGTTCACTGCTTATGATAGGTTTAAGGTAATCGGTGTACAATAAAAAAACGCCTAATTTATATTATGAGTTAGTTATAATTCAAGGGTAGTAAGTCCACTAATCTTGAACGAATATTTAAGTAAATGAGCGAGTTATTGATTATCAACTATTCTCCCTAAGATTAACATTTCAAAATGTACTGTGTTAACCAATCTTAATATCTCAGTAACCAGTTGACATAGAGTCATGATTTGCGATACTTAAATGTTTGTTTTTTGAGCTAAATCCAATGATAATAAACACAATTTTTATACACATAAATCAATTTATAAACCCATTTCGGAGGTTCAAACCCCTTCTAAAAATGTCGTTAATATAATACATAGGTATAAATCGTGTTCAGGGGGTTGAGTTATGTATCCCAGGCTTAACTTTTACTGTACGGGTCATGTGTGTAGTTCATTTTCCATAGGATATTCGCTAAAATGTTTTGTAATGCTGGGTTCCCTCGTTTCTAAGGAGAAGACGTAATAAAATGCCTCGTTTGTGATACGGACCGACAATCATAACTCGAGATAAGACCCGTTTCGGGTTTCCAATTTAATTCCACTACATTGACGTCTAATAAACTGTATCACACAGGTCTTAACTCGTAAGCCCATGGTGATGAGCAATTTAGAGACCTAAATAATTAAAAAATTGAAATTTCGTAGGAGAACTATATTCGTCCTATACGGTAGCTCTAAAGTCACAGTTAATTTTCCAGTCGAACTCTGATTTATTTTTATTTTTAAATATTTATTATAATAATTTGCCACAGTAAATTTAAAATTAGTAAGCTCTAAAAATATATTAGAAAATATTTTAAGTGTTGTCAAATTCACCCGTTTAACACGTTTTAAAAATCTTCCGAAAGATACTTCTTGATACTTATTCTAATCTGACCTTTTCTTCGTACCCTTCAGACATTAATATTCAATCGATCATGATGGAACAAAGCCTCTGTAATGTTTCTCAACTTTTCTTATTACTTTTTAGATCGGGAGTTCCTTGCCTAACGAAAAATGGTAAAAGGATCCTGTGAACTTTGATTAATTTGGAATCTTAAACTTTATAAATTAAATTTTATACAATTAAGATTAATTCCACTCAAGTTCCAAAAACCTTCATCATTAGATCTGGATTTATAATTTTTAATCTAATGCTATTTTTAAGGAAATTGTAATGATTTAGCAATTTTGCTATTGGAGATTTGACATTTTAAGGAGCCACTAATATGCAGACTTAAACTTTATTCCATCATACTTATGTTAACGATACTTAAAATTGACACCTATTAGAAAACTACTGAACTCAGTTTTGTTGATCGTTTGAATTCACCCAGACCCAGAGATAATTGTGCTATATTTATGAACTGTGGTCATAAAATTCCCCAGTAGAAATAGACATGCACACTAAGATTAGGACATTGATTTAGGAATTACTTATCATGATACAAACTAGTCTTAGTCATAGGTTTGGCCACAGAAATAAGTTATATAAATTTACTTATTTTCCATAAAGTACCGTCCACACTAGGAGACTTGTCTCCGGGACCATTGTTAGCAAACGGTCTCTCCAGTGTTTCCTCTTGTATCCGGCGATATCAGCTATTCAGCTAGTCTGCCGACTGTCTCCCAACTGTCTGCCGACTGTCCCTCAACAGTTGGCCAACAAATATGTGTTGTGAAAAATACGATGTTTTCTGTTTCCCGAACAAATGGGGAAGCACGGAGACAAATTACTAATGTTTTCTCTCAAGTCTGCAAGTGTAGACAAGTCTGTAGACAGGACACAGCCCGGTACTGTCCTGCCTATTTTACATTCAATTCACAGCCAGGATTCACATCGTGCGGATCACTGTTATTGTGTTATTCGTTATTTTTTGTGAATTTGGAGTGCGTTTTCATGAGTTAAAAAGACTACGTGGAATCAAGATTAGATTAGATTATTGAAAAGGCGACAATACCACAAGGTAGGTATTTTAAGCCAAGTATGAATGAGGATTGAATGTATGATAATTGTGGCGCAAGATTGTAGTCTTGTTACTGACATGTTCCTTAGACAGAACTGTTAATTAATAGCCTAACAGCCGAGGACAACTAAGGGACCTACAGTTTAACGTGGACTCCGAACCACTGTCTCTGAATTACAAATTGGTTCAATTATGAGGATAGTCTTTGTGGATTAACGTAGTATTCAATAGTGCGGACGTTAATCCACACAAAAGAACACTACACCCACCGATCATCGCTCATAAACATCAACAATTTGTGACCTCCATGTAGGACTCAACTGACTGTTTCAATGTCAGTTTAAATCAAACTGAAATGAAAGTGAAAACTTAAAACCACAGTTTAAACGAGGACAGGGAGAAAAAAGTGACAGTCCACCTAAAAAATATCATGATTTGTATGTGAATCTTTGTTATTCCTATTGAGCAGTCGAAGGTCACTTATTAAATTGTAGATAAAGATACCTTTCAACGCTGATAGCAGTAAGCGTAAGGACAGAGCAAATGGCGGAAACATTTTGCATGTAGTGAACCACCTTGCAGAGCAGAACTCCCATAGTCCACGTGTAGGAGAACAGCTTGGCTACCTGCAAAACCACCAACCAGTATTGCATGAGCTGCTTCTGATTTTACTTTCACCCACTTATACGATAGTATATGGAGAAAACATTGTTTTTGTCAAAAATTTCGAGTTTGAGTTTAGATGTATCTGTTTTGGGGTCCCCTGAATCCAAAAAGTAGGGTTCGACGTGATGTCTGTCTGTCCGTGTGTTTGTGTGGATGTGTACAGAGCCACATCCTACCGCGTTGGTCAGATTTGGATAAAATTTGATCTTTCATGTCTTTGAAGATTCACCGTATCTCCAGGTTTTTTTATTTTAAGTGGAACCTAGTTCACCCCCTCAAAAGTCTTAAAAACGTGAAAAATACAAATTTCTTTAAAATTTCCTAAACGATTTTGATTAACGTTTAGAATTTAATGTGCATAGTGTATTAAATAATATGAGACCACCCGCATGTCTGTAAAAGTAACGGTTCAAAAGTTATGGGCTTTTTAAAAAATCAATTTTTCCCGGGAAAACGATAAAGGTAAAGTATAATTTGTTACCACTATTAAAACCAGCTTATAAACTAAACAATTTAGGGGTTTTAATTATTTGTCTACGACTAACAGTTCCAGAGGAAAGTTAAATTTACTGTCCATGGTAAACGCTGTAGTTTTCCGAGAGTGCACAATGTTATTCTATTTTCTACTAGCAATAGCCCGGCCTTTGTAGGCCCTGGGATGTCAGTAAAAGAAGAAAGAATATCATACAAAAATGTAAACCTGAAATCCTAAACAAATCGGTACAAATAAAATAAATAAATACACAGCTTTACTATATAGCATTACTTTACAGTTAAATAGATTAGAACCATTATTAAAATTAGTTATACGTTAAAATAACTTTTAAATATAGTGTTATATTTGAAATGCGTTCAAAATCACGGACCAATATAAACTAATATTGATTTTAATTTGACAGCTCTGCTATTTGTTTTTCTTTCTATTAGATTAATAAACTACAAAGACAGCTGATTGTTACCAGTACAAAATTCATTGAAAGCAAAATACGACTATGATCGCGTAAAAGTGGGGGTTTAAATGCTTGTTATTTACTTTTCAAGGGGCGGCAGACAATTTCAAGGATTGGTGAACCTTCTCTGAAATGTAGAGAATGCATGAAATAAGTTTCATTGTTATCAAATCTCCCGTTTTTTCGGAGAAGACGGCGTAAAACTCCTGAAAACAGTTAGACAGACGGATAAAAATTGAGATTAGGCTTGTTTCGACTTCTCTAACGTATGAAACGTAAAACTACCTAACTAAAAAAATGAATAACTGAGCAATTTACAGACAAAACTCTAATTTAATTTATATAAATTTTCTTCCTTATTTCCAAACCGTTTTCCATGAAACTTGGTATGTAGCTTACAGCTAAATTTCCTAACAAAACCTACTCAAAAGGCTTGGTATTACCAGGGTGGGTGGCCCCCAATAAATTTCTAACTATTAAGTTATAATTATTTCTACTAAATCTCTATATATAAAATTGAATGTATGTATGTATGTCTGTATGTCTCTGTATGTCCGTATGTCCTTTATGCGTTGCCAAACTACTCATCCGATCACCATGAAATTTTAGGAAGTTGCTCTATATGTGTCCGGGAAGGTTTTAGTGAAAAAATATTTTCGAAAACCCCATAAGTTTCCATTTATGGCGTTTTAAATTTCTAATGTTAACCTTATGGAAAGTAAGTTTGTTTACAAAATGTCTGCAATGAAAACATTTGATTTCTTAGCTACAGCTGATTGGTTTACTTTCCATTAGCAATATGCTTTACTATCCAATGCCATCTGAATCATTCATTAATGTTAAACTATGAAGTAAATGTGTACTGTAAAAATGAACAGCTTTATTCACCACGTTAATAGTTTACGGTTTTGGGGGATTATGTATTTATATTTTTATTTTTATTTTCTGTCTGATTAAAGTCACGTGTTTATATGATAATTACAATGTTTATATTATTACGTTTATTATAATAATCAGCTGTTGTATATCTTTCCTATAAAAGCCGTATTACAGTTAGGTTTCGTTTGGGTTTGGATTGGATTTGAAAATTGTGAATTAATCCACTCAGATTTATTTGTTTTATGGGAATGTTATTAATATGTTTTATCGTTTCAGTATTGTTATTCACTATGCCCCAGAATATATAACCTTTCACAACGAAGCCGTATTGCTATTCGACTTCAGAACATGGCCAATCTTAAAATTAACATGTGTTTACTGTGAGGCGTTACGAAGTTCGCCGGGTGAGCTAGTTATATTTATATAGACTTTAAATAATATTAAGGTTATATTAAAGTTTTAAATTTACTCACGGGATAAAGTCTGTTTCAGTCCACTGATACCTTTTATTTTACCGTTGTATTTATTTACCATAACCTTATTAACACAACACTTTTTTCATAAAAAGGCAGACCTTTCAAGGAGTCCCCCTGATAAAAACCCCTTTATCTGATCCAGAAGGTGAGCCTGTCATCCCTAATTAGCCAAGTATCAAGCCAAAGCCTTCTGATTATACGTTTCAGTCTCTTACTAATTAGAAGCTTTTTACCACCTTTGTACGACTATGTACGCCCGATGACTGCATCAGTACAAGCCAGTACATAGTACGGGGTTTTCTAATTTTTTCTACAATTAGAACGAATAAAAATAAATTATAACTGCTCAACTCAATTATGAGTATTAATTTTAAATTTGGTTAAATTATATAATGTGTACCACTAGTAAATTTTGGATTAAATTAAAACTTTATTAAAGTGTAATTTTAAAATAGATTTAAAACCATGATCAATTTAAATAAATTAATATAGATTTTTAATTTAAACGTGGTTATTTCTTTCTGCTATAATCACTTCACTTTAGTTTAAGTTCAGCAAATCTTTAAAAAAAGTTGCTAATAAAACCCAAAACTGTGGTTTGAAAGATCTTTGCTATAGTTTGATGTGGGTCAGTTTAAAAGTATGAAACAATTTTTGGGGTTACTAAGGCATAAAACGTAAAAATAACCAAATATTCAAACTCCAAACGGTTTACAAAAAACTTATAATTTTATTTATATTCTGTAGATGTATATAGAAACATTTCTGATAAAATAGTTGCACAACCTCACAGTAGAGTGCGGTAACAACTGTGAGCGTCGGCAAGCCAAATTATCAGCTGTTCGATATTGGACGCCAGCTGTCCTGACTGATATAGGACTGATATTAGTTTTTATTAGCGAATTTCCTATGGAAAAGTGATCTATTCATGTGACCTGCATGGTGACAGTTAAGCCCAGGATCGTGATAGAAGTTCATAGCTACACCCTCCTGAACACGTTTTAGGGGGTCATAAAAATGTTGTATATATGTCACCACGATAACAGCCGCAATTAATTATTTTCTGATTATTAAAAAAGTTTTTTGGAGTTTTTCTTTTCTCTAATATCCTGGAAGAGTTCGTTGGGCAACGCAATTGGACTACTTTAACTACACTTTTGGGTGGGTTTTGAATCCCAGAAATGGTTTTCAATTTAATCATGTATTATTTTTGAAAAAATATAATTTTTATTCTACCATTGGACTCAGCTAAAAAAACATAGTTTAGTATTTTGAATCATCACTAACAATCAATTGGTTACTAGGATATTCAAAATGGTTAACACAGTATGTTGTCTAATGTAATCTTATGGAGAAAAGCTAAAAGTCAATAACTCACTTATGTACTTAAATATTCTTCCAAAATGTTGTATGCAAGTGCTAATATAATGTTTCTTACGACAACAAACCTACGTACCCTTTGCTCGTGTAATTGTTATGGAGAATAAATTAGTATAAGTCGCTTAATTTATGACAAAATTTCTAAAAATTTGGTATGTGTTCTTTAGTTAACAGTCATTATACATACCATATACAACAACCCTTTATTGCAGCAAACCTGCATACTCAGTACTATTCGAATACTATGATTGGAACAATATAAGTTCTGTAAAATTCGCTCTACTAATGTGCTGCGTGTGATCTCGTGTAGTTTTAAAACATTAGTAAAGTTTCGTGTAACCTTCTGGCCAAGGTCTACAGTTAGATTTTTCAGGTCGCACTACTGCCTCTAACGTGACCTAACGACTACTTATGTAGCCGGGACCAACGGCTTAACGTACCTTCCGAAGCACGGTGGCAGTCTGACAAATTAAATTTCATGTGCCATGACCGGGAATTGAACCCGGGGTTTTTTGGGTGGTAGGCCAGTACTCTACCCACTCAGCTATGTCTGCCACTAAAATTAAAACACTAAAATTAATTAACTACCCAAGCACATTGTATAGTGAGATACAAGAAGTTGTTGGCTTTAGTATAATGTTAATATTTACAATATTAAATTTGAGTGGGTGCTTTTGCATTTTATTTTCTAGTGAGTAAACATGTTCTTATATTTATATCAAAAGTTAATACGACTATTATCTGTTTCAGTATTGTGTTTAAATGGTTCTCTTGATGGAGTGTCTATACGAAATGTTGATTACAAAAAAAAACATTGGTTAGAACATATTTTTAATTCATTAATTTGTAATACTGAAATAGAATTTCAGTATATCTAATCTATTTAACTCATCGAGGTCAATATTTTTAGATTATTTTTCCTATTTGTAGATATAAACATAATATACTTATACTTGTTTAAAAAACTGAATCTGAGGTAGCAATCATCTTTGTTTGAAATAAATTCCCCACTTCCCCAAACATAAATGATTTTCTAATATAAAACGTTTTCGAAAATCTTAACCCTTAAGAATTGTTTTCGTAAATATACACATCAGTTTTACCAAGAACAAGAATAATTCTGGTAATAATTGTTTGAATACGAACGTCTCTAAGAAATAGTGAAAAAGCTTCGATCAGTGTTGAAGAATAAAGAACGGAAAAGCTAATTTCAATAAGAAATTTAACGTTACTAAAAGTAATGCACGCATTTCCCTAATGCATCCATTTCACAGAGCCAAAGCTAATAATCGCATATAGATATTCTGCATATCGTAACTTATTTGTTCTGCATTCCTTAAGCTTTTCGTACCAATTCTTCATAACGTAACTAATAATAAACGGTATCAGTGGATGACAATATTTTCTCTCTTATATAAATTTAAAAATAACACTGTTTGATAAAAATATACATATTCATGACAGTTTATCTAAATATCATTTAATAAATTTATTGTTTCAAAAATATTCATTCAAATTCGGAAATTAACAACAAGAGAAACAGGAGAACCCCCCCTCAAGTTCATACACAGCTTTTTGACTTGGTTTTCTTAGTTTGAAATCCATTATTGGTGATGGTGGATTGATGTTATTTAGATTTTTATTGCGGACATTTTCAAATCAAATCAAAATCTTTTATTGTCATGAAACTTTTAAACAAAAGCATGGACAATTCGTCAATATATTACTTCTTAGGAGTATATGAATAACACTTAAAACACTACATATAAATAAAACATTAATAAAAGATAAACTTAACACTTAAAAAAATCCTGAACCCTGTAGTATTCTTTTTTAATCAGAAGCAGTTTCAAAATTTCCATCACGATTTTATGTAAAACAAAGTTTCACGACGTTTCGGGATCTGGAATCTGAAAGGTGAACTAATATCTAGAACAGCACAATTAACATATAATCCGGACCAAACCGGTATAAAGCTGAAAACAAAAGTTTAAAGCAGTCAAAAAATTTACAAACAAACCATTCACTAAACATTACACACAAAAGAAACCAAACACGTCCACTCGTCACGGAGACTCAGAGACAACTGAAAGGAGTGGGCGTGTCCCACCGGAACCGGAAACAAAATGGCCGCCGTAAAAACCTGAAATCCAGGTGAAATATGTCGAACAGATCTATTTATTATTATTTATTCAAATCCTTCCTAATTTACGTGAAGTATTGCAGTACAGAGTTAACTTTACAGAGCGAAAAACATTATTTTTACAAATACAGCAATGGTGGGCCCACCATTGGTGGTCTGGATTTTTGTTTTAAGTATAAATTATAAAAATAATGTGTTTTTTGCTCTGTAAAGTTAACTTTGTACTACAATTTTTCATGTACATAAGGAAGGATTTGAATAAATAATAATAAATAAATCTGTTAGACATATTTCACCTGGATTTCTGGTTTTAACGGCGGCCATTTTGTTTCCGGTTCCGGTGGGACACGCCCACTCCTTTCAGTTGTCTCTGAGTCTCCGTGACGAGTGGACGTGTTTGGTTTCTTTTGTGTGTAATGTTTAGTGAATGGTTTGTTTGTAAGTTTTTTGACTGCTTTAAACTTTTATGTTTTCAGCTTTATACCGGTTTGGTCCGGATTATATGTTAATTGTGCTATGTTTTAGATATTAGTTCACCTGAGGACGGTCAGATTCCAGATCCCGAAACATCGTGAAACTTTGTTTTACATAGAATCGTGATGAAAAATGTCCGCAATAAAAAAGACTTGGTTTTGTTGGGTGATGTGACCTTAAGCTGCATACAAAGCTTTATTGAAAATAAGGAAGAAATTGAGTTTTAATATTCTCAATTAAAATAACACTGTTTTCTTTCAGACTGGGTAGTAAATTTGACTTTTCTCTCAAAGACAAACATTATGAATACTAATTTGTTTGGTTTTTACGATGGTTTTAATGATGGTAGTCAAGTTATATTATATTATATTTTTTGCATTTAAATGCCCATAACTTTTGAACTGTCATTTTTATAGACATTCGGGTGGTACCATATTATTTAGCACTATAAATTACTAAATTTGGATCAAAATCATTACAGCAATTTTCGAGAAATTTCGATTTTTCTTGTTTTAAAGGGTTTTTACGAGTGAACCACCATTAACAATCAAAAATTTTAAATAAAAACTCTTGGATATACTGTGAATATATAATTATAGACAAAATTTCATCGAAATCGGACCAACTCGGTAAGCTGTGGCTCTATACACATCCCGACGCACACACAAGGACCTAAAAACCCTTTTTTGTATTCAGGGGACCCCAAATGTTTATACACTCTTAAATCTAATTCAATTTATTTTACGAAAAAATACTTTCTCCATATAATATCGTATAAGAGGTAGAAATTTAAAACTATAGACGTAAATATTCTTTGATATGTTGACCAATACGGTTTAGGCAATTAGGCTTGGTGTGTAGTTTAAATTTAAACTTTAAGTTTACCTTAAACTGTATATGTGCTTACCTTAACCGGTATACAGATGAGAAGAAGAAGAAGATCAGCTGAGGCCAGGCTGGCCAAAAACACGTTGGTCGTGCTTTTCATCCTACGATACCGGCAGATGGTGAACACTATCAGTGTGTTGCCTACCACCCCTACCAGGAATGTCAGTCCGTACACCACCTGAAAACAACTGGTTTTTACTGTCTTTTATAACATTTCACACGTTGCAAGTAGAGGCACAATTGTTTGCAATCCTTAAAGAATAAAGTAAAGGCAAGATTGGATGTTAAGATTCTGGAGGATCAGGAACTCTCAGGAAAGCTGACTAGGCAAGAATTCCCAAGAAATAATTTACAACAACGGGCAAAGAGCTTGATAAGGATGGAAAATGTATGACATGGTCAGTCTACCTAATTCTCAGTCAAGTAAAAAACGCCTCCAAAACAACTCAGATCCAAGCTCTGACTGTACAACCCCCTCACATTCCAACTTCACAACTCCAAAGTCCTCTAGGCGAAGGCTAGGATATAGCCCAGGAGCCCTTAACCCTTTTAAGTGTGTTTCAATAGTGACAGTCAAAATATACTTTATCTTTTAATGTTTTCGCGAAAAAAGTAAAAACTTTATTTTTTACATTTCAAAGCCCATAACTTTAAACCCCAATGTTTTGAGAAATACAGGCGGTGTCAGTTTGTTCTCATAAAGGACTATAAATCATTGATCAATATCGTTACAGCCAATTTCGAGATATTTGGAATTTGTTAAGTTCTTTAAATGGTTGTTGTGGGTGGACTACCCTTTAAAAATTCATGAAAATCAGACCGTCGGATTTTTGGAAAAAGGAAGCCTCGTTTTAAGGCTTCTGCAACACCCCTCCCATACACACATCACGTTAAAACCCACCAGTTTTAAGACTGGGATGGTGGCGTCATCCTGTAATCCAGCTACTTGGAGGTCACGAATTGTAGATAGTTGTGAGCGATGGTCGGTGGGTGTGGTGTTCTCTAGTGTGGATTAACGTCCGCACTATTGAAAGCTACGTTAATCCGCAAAGACCATCCTCATAATTAGACCAATTCGTAAT
Source organism: Nephotettix cincticeps (assembly GCA_023375725.1). Lineage (NCBI taxonomy): Eukaryota > Metazoa > Arthropoda > Insecta > Hemiptera > Cicadellidae > Nephotettix > Nephotettix cincticeps. Next base: position 51,527,086 of record CM041787.1, read on the forward strand.
TGGTCGTGGTTCGGATTCCACGTTAAACTGTAGGTCCCTTAGTTGCCATCGGCTGTTGGGCTATTAATTAACAGTCCTGTCCTTAGCCAGTCCTAAGGAACATGTCAGCCTTAGTCAGTAACAAGACTACAAGATCGCGCCACAATCAACTCTCAATTATACTTGGCTTAAAATACCTACCTTGTGGTATGGTCACCATTTCAATGATCTAATCTAATCTAATCACCTTTTTGGATTCAGGGACTCCAAATGGATATATCCACTCTCAACTCAAATTCAGAAATACTAACAAAAACAATACTTTCCCAATATACTATCGCAAAAGTGGAAGAAAGTAAAAATAAAAATGATCTCACCATAGTAGGAATAAGCTCATCCCAGTAGAAGCAGTTCCAGGACCTGGGTTGGGCATCGTCCTCGTAGTCGCTGTGGTTGTAGCTGTAGAAACAGTCGTCGTCCAGGTCATAGTCATAGTAGGAGACGTTGTACATTGTAGACACAACCTGTGTAACAATAGTCTCATTGTAACTATCACTCAGCAGCAAAGCGATGATACTAAAACTTCCACCATTTGTCCAAATTTGTCATTTGTCCAGTTTAATTTAGTGTTATAGGAAATGTAGTTTCTGGAGTTCCATTTTTAGCGAATTTCCCATAGGGAAGAAGCTATTACCGTAGGTCTCATGGTAAGACTTAAGCCCGGGACCATGTTATTTTTTCGTCTTTAGGTGCCCAGAGTCCAAAAACAATAGTCGTAAAAATTTATATATATATATATATATATATATATATATATATATATGTGTGTGTGTGTGTGTGTGTGTGTGTGTGTGTGTGTGTGTGTGTGTGTCTGTTAGCACGATAACTCTCGTAAAAATGGTACAATCGAAACCAAATTTGGTAGAGACGTGTATTCCTACAAGTGCTCGGACGAGTTCGTAAACCAGACATATCGGTCAATAGGAACGAGTAGTTTGTAGGAACGGGGGGGTTTTGTACCCCAAAATGGGGTTTTTTGCGTTTTTCTAATGTAATTTTCAAAAATTTCTAATTTTATATTTCACCATTGGAATCAGCTTAAAAAATTACACAGTTAAGTTCCTTAAAGTTTTTCTCTATCTCCAACGGTTACGGAGATATTAAAAAATCTAAACACAGTACGTTGTATTGTGAGGCTACAATGTTAATCTTATGGAGGATAAGGAAAAATTAATATTTCACTTATTAACCAATATTTTTGGATAAAAATTTATATTTAACTTAATGTGGTTGAGGTTCATTCATTTATGCTTAAAAATCATAGTTTATGTGTTTATCATGGCAGCAAACCTGCACACTCTTTCCCATGTTAATCTTATGGAGAATAGGTAAATAATTCTCATGTTCATCGACAGATTTTGACCACTTGACTTGTCGTATATTATTATTATTATATTATTGATTTGGAAATTCGCTGAGTACGCAGGTCTGCTGCGACGGGGGTATTTATTTATAAGTTCTAGTTAGATATATAACAATATCTTGTTATTTCAGTTAATTTCCTAAGTAAAAGAGAGCTAAGTATAATTTTTGAAAAAATAAAATCCAGTTTTCTTTTCTATTATTGGATTCAGATCTAAAAACAAACGGTTTAGTATTTTAAATCATAGCTCAATTGATTGCTGAGGTATTCAAAATGGTAAATAAAGTACATCGTCTAGTGTCAATCTTATGGAGAATAGCTAAAAATTAACTCAAAATTTGGTATACATGTCCATTTCGTTAAGTTATATTGAAACATAAATACCCCTAAATTTAATGTTTCTTTGGAAGCAAACCCACGTATTCATTGACCATTTAGTTCTTACGGAGAATAGATAAATTGGTATAACTCGGTTAGTTATTTACATTAGAAGATAAAATTTGGTATGTGTTTTTACTTAGGGACTATGTAAAACAACCTTTTAGCAGAAAACCTGCATACTCAGTACGTTTCATTTTCCGTACTATGATTGGAATAAAATAAGTTCTATGAAATTTGCTCTACTCACGCAAGCGTGCTGCGAGCGATCTCGACCATTATAGTATTGCTTCCACCTCCCACAAGATTGTACATGTTGTACATATATGATTGCGTGACAGACTGTAAACATGAGTCCTTGGTCCTGGCTTGGATACCAGAGTATAGATACACCTAGTAGCTAGATTACAGAACACGCCACCGCCCCAGTTGTGATACATTAGTTTGGATAAACCATATAAAAATGTTTGTATTTACTTCCCTGTGGGAAATAGATTAGATGAATGTTTTCAGTTCAACTAAAAAGCGGTTCTTACTTTTCAAATGTTCGTCTTACAATTTGCTAACACCCCCCTCCCAGAGGTAATACATATACATGTCAAAAAATGTTCTATGTAACGCTCTTGCCCGCATGAAACGCATAGACCATTCTAGGTCCATTTGGATCAATTTATAATTTTTTGTTTTTTTATTTACTTATTATAGTCACCAAAAATGTTGTCAAAATTGTGTAAAACGTATAAAATTTATTTTGTAAGATTTTTTGTTCTTTCAGGAATAAATTTTGAAACAAGAGGTCTCTCTGAGACAGAGACTTGTGACAAATACGCCGGTCCCGCGGTGACGGACGACCTACCTGGCACAGCATCCGCATCACATCAGCACACACCGGCCGCACTGCTTTATATTTATGAGCTCCCGCCGTGCTTACATCCTTGTGGAATTCCATAGAGTAATAGTTTGTACGTGAACTTATTCATAGACTAGTCGATTTTTTCATACGGTACAACAATAGGTCAGTTGAATTGATTTCGTGTTTCCAACTTTAGTTATGCTTAAATAACACTACTCTTGTGGTAAATGCATGTGGTTTATTAAATATTTTGTGCTCTGAAGTTGAAAAACTGGAGTGTGCAAAGTAAATGAAACCGGGAATCACCTGTTTAGCATCGGGAAATCGAGTGTGAGAACAACCCGCTTTCTCAGACAGACATAGGAAAAGAATATTTTAAAACAGTTTTCTACCCAATGCTAGATCTGCAACAGTGTAATGAAAATGATTGAGCGTTTTAGAGATTAAAGACAATCCTATTACTTCCGACAACGTTCCAGGAATCATATTTTTGTAGCATTATGTAATACAATGTGCAGTAAAGTTTATTTAAAAGAGAATATAAAGTTTGACTCATGCTTTATCATTTTATTTAAATTAAAAAGATAAGTTACCACTTTCATTTTAAAATTAACAAGACAAGCTTATTACAACCTAAAAAATGCTATGCCTAAAAGAAACAGATTACAACAGTACTGGTATGAGTACAATCATTAACTACCATGCATTAATTCTAGTTCTTTCATTTTGAAAATAATTTTTCAAATCCAAGGTACACCCTTATTCATGTACGTCTAGGCAGTCGTATGTTCATGTCCAGTGCATGTCTTGTTCTGTACTCGTGTGACGGTCGTTCAAAATGTTCATTTGAGTGTTTGAACATGAACATTGCAAGGGTCCTTACAAAGAGCTGTCTGATGTCAAGTACGTCCATCTCCTCAAACAGAGCTTCCGAAAGGTAACAGTGACACCTGTCTATAACTGCTTTGAGTATTGCCTCTTGCGTCGTGTAAAATGTCCGTAGCAACACAAAATAAAAAACATGATTAGATTATTGAAATGGCAACCACACCACAAGGTAGGTATTTTAAGCCAAGTATGAATGAATATTAAGAGTATGATGATTGTTGCACGATCTTGTAGTCTTGTTATTGACTAAGGCTGATTTTACTTAGTCATAAATGTTAATTAATAGCCCAACAGCCGATGGTAACTAAGGGACCTACAGTTTAACGTGGAATCCAAACCACGGCCTCTGAAGTACGAATTGTTCTGGTTATGAAAATGGTCTTTGTGGATTAACACAGTATTCAATAGTGCGGACGTTAATCCACACACGAGAACACTACACCCACCGACCACCGCTCACAACTATCCACTATTCGTAACCTCTAAGTAGCTGGATTAAAGGTCGCCACCGTCCCAGTCAATCATGTTTCCGTTAATCAATCTTTCAACTTAGAAATAGCACGACTGATTTGTATCTATCTTTGTTTTGTCTGTTACACAAAATAGGGTTTTTAGATTTAAAAACCAACGAATGTCCTTCTGAAAACCTATAAAAAGGTGGGAGATGTAAAAACAGTGTCAGGTCTATAACACGTTGTCACGTATTCGAGTAAACTGAGAGACGCAGCTATATCCTTTGTGGCGGGAACTTCGCGAATAAAGGGAAATTACGGGTTAAGTACGGCGGGAGGCTCGTATATTACCTCGGCGAAACTAATATCTGTTGCAAACTAATGACGTTCGTGATCCAAAACTGTTCTTGTGCGCAAGTACAATGTACAATAGCACAATACAGTACTACAATGGTACAGAGACGACATTTGTAATTGAACCATTCATCATCTACAGCATTATTTATGGATAGATGTTGATGAAACTTGTTACGATTTGTCAAAATAAAAATTTTACACTATATATTCATACTTTCAGCATTCCTCACAGGAGCTAACCTGTATTTTTTCATGTTAATCATATGGAGAATAGGAAAACTCCTTTATTTATGGATAGATACCGGTATTGATGAAACTTGGTATAAACTGTCAAAATAAAAAGTTCTTTAAAGTGTTTCTCTATCTCTAACGGTTACCGAGATATTACAAAATATAAACACAGTACGTTGTATTTAGCTCCAATGTTAATCTTATGGAAGATAAAGAAAAGTTAATATTTCACTTATTAATCAATATTTTTGGATTAATCTTGGTATTTAGCTTCATATGGTTGATATCTTATGCTTCAAATGATTAAAAATAATAGTTTATGTGTTTATAATGGCAGCTAACCTGCATACACTTTTCCCATGTTTATCATATAGAGAATAGGCAAACTCCTTTATTTATGGACAGATGTTTATCAAACTTTGTATAAATGGTGAAAAAAATTGTTTATACTAGAAATGCCTACTCTTAGTATTCCTCACAGCAGCTAACCTGCATACTCTTTCCCATGTTATGAATGTTTTCCACCTAGGCCATGTTATTCTCTCAAAGAACGAATCTTATGGAGAATAGGCAAATAACTACCTGTCATATTTTTATCGACAGATATTGATAAAACTTGACATATGATATTTTTTATTATATTACTGATTTTGTAATTCGCTGGGCACGCAGGTCTGCTGCAACGAGGGTATTTATTTACATAATAATGACAAACACATGTAATAAAGCGACTTTACGACAGATGTAGTGCTTGATGATGGAAATACATAGTTCCCGAAACTAGTCGCAGTTAAACAACTGTTCGATTGAAGACGGCAGGTACTGTACTGTAACCTTTAATACTGTAAGTCAATTCTCAATCCTGGAGGCGAAAATGTTCAATGTTTACTCATAATAGTCAAACAGCAAACTGTATTGCTAAGGGACCTACAATTTAGCGTGGGATTAAACTCACAATTTTTGCTTCTGAATTACGAACTGGTCTATCAAGAGGATGATCTTTGCGGATGAATGTGGTATCCAATAGTGTGGACGTTAATCCACACCAATACATAGCCACTGACAGTAGCTCATGACTATCTAATTCGTGATCTCCCAGTAGCTGGGAAAAAAGGATTTATGATGAATGTTTTTTTTCTGGCAAATACCAGCTGATTTAATACCACGATCAATTTTCAATAATCAATTTCAATAATCAGCCAAAAAAAGAATGGAAACTGGGTCCAGTATCTAACCATTAACTTTGGTCAATAAAATTGATAACTGGAAACTGTTTTAATAAATATAATTTTATTTTACTAATTTTAAATACTTTTCATGTTCATAAAACTAACAATTTTACTTCCTAACTTAAAGATTTGTCATACTTTCATTGTGTAATAAAATGGAAACGTTAAAACTAATAAAATTGGGAACGAATTGTGAACTGAAACAGAAAATATTTGAAGAAACTCAGCTCCATTCATTTTTAAAAGTGAATGAAACCCTCTTAAATCCTGTTGCAGTTTTCCTTCATCACGAGACTGGCGTAGGTTATGTATATGCAAATTCCCTTCCATTGTGCTGCATGTATGTGTTATATACCCTTGTTGCTCATTTACTGTACGCCTGTTTGCGTGTGAAACAATATTTTTCAACGTTCTATAATATATTAGATTAGATTAGATTATTGAAATGGCGACCATACTACAATGTAGGTATTTTAAGCCAAGTATGAATGAAAATTGAATGTAAGATGATTGTGGCGCGATCTTGTAGTCCTGTTACTGACTAAGGCTGACATGTTCCTTAGACAGGACTGTTAATTAATAGCCCAACAGCCAATGGCAACTAAGGGACCTACAGTTTAACGTGGAATCCGAACCACGGCCTCTGAATTACGAATTGGTCTAATTATGAGGATAGTCTTTTGCGGATTAATGTAGTATTCAATAGTGCGGACGTTAATCCACACAAGGGAACACCACACCCACCGACCATCGCTTACAACTATCCACAATTCGTGACCTCCAAGTAGCTGGATTAAAGGATGTCGCAACCATCCCAGTCCCATATGAATCAGTGTTTGGTAAAACTAAATTATAACATTAACAACAAAGACAGAATGTACAGACAAAACTCTTATTTAATTTACATAGTTTTTAGACAATAGATATAGACAATGTGTTTTTCGGCCCGCTTAAATGATAAAATTAAAAATTTATAAATGAAGGTGAAATTTCAACGTAATATTTTTAAGCAGATATCGCTTCCGATATCTACAGGAGGTCAGCCAACCAACCAAGCCAACGAGTCTCACTTAAAATATTGAAATTATTCGTATTATTCACCAATCTGCGAAAGTAATCCCAATATACAAAACATTTATCAAACATTTCTTAGTCAAAGTTAAAATCTTTAGTCGTATGTAGTCGTAAATATCCCAAATCCTATCTCTAACGTATTATCACCAAAAATAGGGTTAATATAGGTTAATAATTTAAAAAGTTTTAAGTGAAGTGGCAACCTACCCAGGTAGGTATTTTGAGCCAAGTATGGATGAGAAATGAGTGTAAGATGAATGTGGTGCGATCTTGTAGTCTTGTTACTGACTAAGGCTGACATGTTCCTTAGACAAGACTGTTAATTAATAGCCCAACGGTCAATGGCGTATCTAATGGACCTACTACAGTTTTAACGTGGAGACCGAACCACTGACTCTAAATAACGAACTGCTCTAATTATGAGAATGGTCTTTGCAGATTTACGTAGTATTCAATAGTGCGGACGTTACACATCAGAACACTACACCCACCGACCATCGCTTACAACTATCCACAATTCGTGGTCTCTAAGTAGCTGGGTATATTTAACGTACAGTAAACAAAAACCTTTTCCAAAAGGTAGATAGTTTGTGAAAATAAGTTTCATTATATTGAGTTTTTAAGGATAAGCGTTACAAAAACCCTTTTATCGTAAATAAAGACAAACGGAAATTAAGAGTTATTTCGACCTTTCTGAGGCGTGAAACATAAAAATAACAAAAATATCACAGCTCCAAGTAGTTTACAGACAAAACTTAATTTTATTTTTCATATAACATACTAAACTGGGTACAACAATAACAAAATTAAAGTGTAACTAATAAACGATTTTATGGTCTCGAATCACTACAAAACTCCACCTGTTCTTCGTTACAAGGCTCAGCTGCGCGTGTTTCCACGTTTATGTTCAGTGTTAAAACCCTCTATCTTTAATGCGCCAAGGCAGTTTGTTTAACAGGAATTAGAAGACGCGAGAAGAGCTGCACTCACCGGTTTACTTAACCTGATATAATCTTAATATAAGTTTATTGGGTCTGATGGTCTGAGAATGTTTACCTATCATACTATTTTATTTATAGATTTGTGAACAAATTGTATTTAGATTAAATTAGATTATTGTGATTGCGATCAAGGTATTTTGAGCCAAATATGAATGAGGTTTGAGTGCAAAATGATTGTGGCGCGACCTTGTAGTCTTGTTACTGACTAAGGCTGTCATGTTCCTTAGGCAGAACTGTTAATTAATAGCCCAACAGCCGATGGTAACTAATGGACCTACATTTTAACGTGGAATCCGAACCACGACCTCTGAATTACGAGTTTGTCTGATTATGAGAATGGTATTCGAGGATTAACGTAGTATTCAACTGTGCGGACGATAATCCCCTCAAGAGAACACCACACTCACTGACCATCGCTCACAACTATCTACAATTCGTGACTTCCAAGTAGCTGGATTACAGGACGTCGCCACCATCCCAGTCAATTTTTACTTCTTAGTGGGAAATAGATTAGATAATGTGTATGTCTAAAGGGAATGTTTTCCTTCTAGATTCAGAATTCTTGGATCCATTAGACAGCTGTTACTACCATGTGACGTCACGTCCGTTACTCTTTCTACATCTCACGACTTACAATACCCTTAGAGCTCAGACATATCTGAATCAATTTTGACTAAGAGATATTATAGGTTGAACTATTGTTTATATAAACTAGCTGTAAGCCCGTATGGACAATATGACTCAGTTCGTAAGCAAGAGACTTCTTAAGCACAATTACAGTAATATAAGTCGTAAATAAACTGTATCAGTGGACTGTAAAACTAAATAGCTTAGGGAATATAATAATTTTGTCCCTGGCTAGATAAAATATGTCCAATATTGTGCAAAATACTAATAGCAGAACTCGTAACTTTATTTTAAAATAGTGAATGTCAGTTTAATGTACAAAAAACCTTCTAGAAAATGTATTGAGCAATGAATAACAAGTTTCATCCCAATGGGGTTTCTCGTTTGCACAGATAAAACAAATACCTCTGTGAGGACAGACGGGAAAATGACAGAAATTGAGATAAAATACTTGAATTAATACTTTCACGCAATGTACAGATAAAACTGAAATATTATTTATATGGATCAAGGTTATTACAGATAAATCTATGAGTAACTGACAGCGGATATTGAAATTTTTATAATGATTTCAAATGACTAACGAATTTATAATTCAAAAATTTGTTAACCCTTATAAATTGTTCATATATTATATTTGTATAACTTTTTTAACATGCAAACTGTTTACATTTTTTATAAATACTGCAATATTCAAAATAATAACTAAAATATTTACTCACGAAGTTTTTTTTATAAACTTAACATAAAATATTCTTATAAAACCTATTTGCCAAAAACGTTATCGTCAAAATGGATTGATGACTCTTCGATTTATTTAACATTGATAATTAATTGTTAAAATAACCAAACATATTTATGTAGATCAAAAATTTATATCGATTTTGTTTAACAATAGGATTTAAACTTTGAAAAATTTTCCACACAATATTGATAAATATGGTTCATCGTAGTGCATTGTAGCACGATATAATGAAGAAATAAAGATCATGAAATCGACTGAGTTTTGTTTCGCTCAAAAATAGTTTTGATAGCTTTTCACATTCAAAGTCACTTATAAACTGTCAGAAATGTTTACCATATAAATGGCTTGTTCCGTATCAACCCGCCCTCACATAAGGGCAGTTATTTGTCATTTGTTTTTGACGTTTCATATTCTCTTGTATTAGAGGGTCGTGCTAAATATTATATGGGATACATTTGGCTCCATTGAGGCCAATTATATTTTTTTTGTTATACCACTTCAAAAACAGCTGATTCAGATACACGTTTTGAAAAACAAAGGTTGGTCTTTTTCTTAATAGGACTAAACTTATTACTATGATGATTTTTAGGCAGCAAAGATCAGCGGTCATGATACTTTTGATTCAGGTCAGATTCGATTGTAAATAATCGATTAAGTAACTGCAACAATCACTATCGATTTTGTGTGTATTTCGGGCGTTCCGGATATCGATTGAGACCGGATGTTGTCTGAAAGTGAATAGGCGCTACACTAAATCTGTCCTGGAGAATAATGTTACAGCCAATCAGGAATCAAAAACAAACTGCTACAACGTAAGCAACATAACAAATGAATAAAGTGACAAAAATCGTCAACTACTATTAATACTAAATCAAGTAATAGTTTATGTTTTACGAGTTTTTTTCCATTTTATTACCATTATAACGAGAAATATAGTTTATCACACAGCCCAAAAATAGCTTTTTGATATATACTCACATTTAACAGGCTCAGCTGTTAAACTTGTGCTCGTATCAGAAACGTTCATTTTTGGTCCTAGTGTTGAAATATACTATTTTAAAAAGTGTATAAGCTTAGATAGTTAATAATTGGTTGGGATTAAAGTAGAGAATGACTGAATAATTTGTTGTGTAACAGAAATAAATTCGACTAAATCGTAAACATACATATTTTGTACGTTAGGAAAGACAAAATAGGTTAACAATTAAGTCGTGAATAACAACTTTAAAAGACAAGCCTCTGCTTCTAAAATAAGAGAGAACTTTCGTACCTATCTTATCGTCCTAATTATTCATTAGTTCCCGAATCAGCCACTTGGAATTCAAAGCGTTTTGCACAGATAATCCTTACCTTAAAACTAAATTGCCAAGATACAGAAAAACGATCTTGGCACGATTTTACTTTCTCCCCTTATACATAGTATATGGAGAAAGTATTGTACGTGATGCCTGTCTGTCTGTGTGTGTGTGTGTGTGTGTGTGTGTGTGTGTGTGTGTGTGTGTGTGTGTGTGTGTGTGTGTGTGTGTGTGTGTGTGTGTGTGTGTGTGCGTGTGTACAGAGCCACAGTCTACCCCGTTTGTCCGATTTAGATGAAATTTGGCATGTATGTATATATTCACGGTATCTCCAGGTGTTTTTCATTTTTTTGAAATTTTTAAGGATATTTCACCCCTTAAAAACCCTTAAAAACGTTAAAAATCCACATTTCTCAAAAACGACTCTAACAATTTTCATTAAAATTTGATAGCTTATAGTGCACAGATTACTAAATAATTTGACACCACACACATGTCTGTAAAACTGACGCTTCAAGAGCTATGGACTTTTAAATGTCAAAAAAATCAAATTTTTAAATTTTCAGCGAAAACAATAAAAGTAAAGTATAACTTGACTGGCTTCATTGAAACCAGCTTAAAAAACTAAACAAATTAGTATCTTGAATTATTTGTCTACGTCTAACGGTTCCAGAGAAAAGTTAAATTTACTATCCATTATAAATGCAGTATGTTGTCTGAATAACATTGGGTATGTTATTCTTATGGAGAATATCAATTTCTTCCTTATTTTCCAACCGTTTTCCATGAAACTTGGTATGAAGCGTAAGGTCAAAATCACTCAATAAAACCAACTTTAAAAAGCTAGGTATTACGGGGGGGTTTCTCCCCATACAATTCGAACAATTAATTTAACATTGTCTCTCTTGTTTTTATTTTCAGAAATGGGATGATTATTTTTGATACAATAAATTATTAAACGATATTTAGATAAACTTAGATGAACATGACAGTTTTATTACAGATTGCCCCCTTTTTAATTTACTTAAGGGAGAAAGTATGAGTCTTTATACTGATACCATTTATTCGAGAATATTATTTGAAATGTAGCAATTTTTTAAATAAACACTCCCAACGGAGTGTAACAGATGAAAGATAAACGTACCCCTCATTCCTCTTTTATTTTATCTAAAATACATAGCTATGCAAAATAATGAAACAAATATTGTCTTCATTTGAAACGACATTAAATATACATATTTTTTCCAATAGAATTCACGTCAAATGTTTCTTTTATTTTCGGAGACTGATTTATATTGAAAATGTGTAAATCAAACAAAGAAACGTTTTGGATTTAAATTAACAATTTTTATTATTTCGATTTATATACAGTTGTAAAACCAATTTTATAATAAAACATGATATTCGATAGTTAATACGATATAATAATTTTTATTACAAAGAAGCAAATATAATTATCTTAAAGACCAATGGTATATTGTTATTTTAAACTCCAATGAAATTTTCACAAAAAAACTCTAAAACCTCGAGGTAGTGTCTACATACTTTTAAACGTTACTGATTGTTGCGGCAATACGAAAATTAATTTAATTACTATTTATTTTGAGGAACCTCTGCTTTGGTAGGTGAATGATGGCTGATAATATAATATTAATATGTTACGTTATTTTAATTCTCTAATCGTTTTTTATTTTCATAGTATCATTTTTATGATTGCTTTTTCATTTGACACTGAGTTTTTTTCCAACATTTCAATTATGAAAATAACGATTTTAATGAAAAAAAACATTATAAAAAGTGGATAGTTGTGAGCGATGGTCGGTGGGTGTAGTGTTCTCTTGTGTGGATTAAAGTCCGCACTATTGAATACTACGTTAATCCGTAAAGACCATCCTCATGATTAGACCAATTCGTAATTCAGAGGCCGTGGTTCGGATTCCACGTTTAACTGTAGGTCCATTGATTGTCATCGGCTCTTGGGATATTAATTAACAGTCCTGTATAAGGAACATGTCAGCCTTAGTCAGTAACAAGGCTACAAGATCGCGCCAAAATCCTCTTACACTCAATCCTCATTCATACTTGGCCTACCTTGTGGTATGGTCGCCATTTCAAATAATCTAATCTAATCTAAAACTTTATTTTAAAAATTATAATAGCGGAGGATCTGTAATTATTTGTTTAATTCTTTGGACTCCACGTCAAGTGTTTAACTACGTTTCGGGAGGTAAGGAAACTCCTCCCGTTTTCAAGTGACCTTAATTAAAATCTACATTACTCTACTTAACCTACATTTTTTGAGGAGCAGTGCGCTGAAGAAAATGGGTTTTCCCCACCTTGTATATTGAATAACCAACGGCATTATGAATTGAAAAAATATTTCTATATTTATAGTGTAATGATAGGTTAGAAAATAATAACCTATAATTACTTTCCAAATGGACAGTGAACACCGGTAAAAGAACGCAAACGAGCCAATAGAAGTGACTATAGAGTCCAGGTGACCTAAAATTGTTTCCTTCATTATAAAAACACACCGTTCCATTTTACGTTCACTTTGAAATCTTCCAGTCGGAGCTACCTTCGCTCAGGGTGCTTCCTTATTCATTCTTCCAGTTCTTTTCTTCATTCATCCCTGTATTCTTTATTCCTTTATCACCTGGCTTCACCATCGCACTAAATTAAACTTTAAGATATTCATAAATATTATTAACTGTCCTTATGGCACATTTGCATGTACTTGTATATACAGCCACTAGTTTTTTGGCACGAAAGTTAATATTTTTTAATAATTTTCCTTTATTAAAAATTAAATAAATACTGAAAACGACTAATTCATTTAGGCAAAAGCTTTCTATATATATATTAATGACATATAACATTTTATTTCAATACCTTTAAATTTTTTAACTAAAATGGAGTATATTTGAGCTTCTATACTATCTATTAACCATGTTATAGAGCAGAATTTCTCAAAGTGTGGTCTGCGAGCAGTTTTTTGGGGGTCTGCGAAAACATTCTAATCATATTTATTTTCAACCACTAATTTCAAACTCTCGTACCTGGAGTATACTAGGAGAACATTATTCACAGAAGAAATAAATCTCCAGAGTAAATACTACAGGTCATAAGACAAAACACTCTGGAATAATCTAAAATAAACAGATTTCAAATATTTCTTAGGTGTTCCAATAAATAAACTATTCTACTTCATCTTTTATAAACATTCTCAACATGCATATAACATGACGATTTCGGATCTAAATAAATACCTAAGAGCTTAACATTAAGACAAGGTCTGACTAGATCGTTGTTCGAGAAAATCATGCTCTGAGTCTTGTCAACATTCATAAAAAGATAGTTTGCACTGTCCATTCATTGGCTTCCTGCGTGATACTATTAAAATTGAGAAATTTTGTTAATAGTAAAGTTAACTATATTTTAATAGTTTTCTCTTAACTAAATATATAGCCTAAATCAAGGTTTCATTTTTGTAATGTACACAATTTTCTGGTAGTTTCTCAACAAGACTAAGTTCAAATATGGAGGTGAGCGGTATAATCTCCAAAAGGATCTTATAGTTCAAATTGGTGAAGTCTTGCTTTACATATTTACAATCTACATTGATAAAAATATGATATATTAATTAATTATTTTTACCCAGTAAATTTACAACTTACTGAATATATACAAATACTGCTACATTTTTGTCGCATTTAACCTGCCCAATTAAAACTTACGCCAAAATATTTACAGTTATAATTTTAATTACAGTTAAGACTCTTCTCAGACTCGTTGGATAACCAATTATAAATCATAAACCTCTTTATCACTTCCAACTCGCAGCAGATATTGGATCAGTTGTAGTGGTTTTGGAGATTACAAACTCATTACGTTTAAGGATCTGAACGCCAAGAGATCAATCACAACTTGTACTCAATTATAAAATAAAATATTGTATTTAACAATATTAAATAGTGAAAATGAACCTACATAATCTTTAAATGCTTAATTGTGAAAGAAGTTATTTTTTCCTGAATTTGTATAGCACTTATATATTAATTGGGAGTGTTATCACTTTCTAAAACTCTTTAGAATTATTTCACCAGCTTAAATATATATATTTATGTAATTTAACAAAAGAATTGTGTAAAATTGCACGCAGCACGCTAGCGTAAGCAGAGCTAGGAATCCAATAGTACTGAGTATGCAGTTTTGCTACAATAAGGGTTTTTTTACATTGAAGTGTGCTTCTTTTAAAATTGTTTGGCGAATTTCCTATGGAATGTGAGCTATTCACCGGAGCCGCATGGTGACAGTTAAGCCCGGGACCATGATAGAAGTTCACAATTCAACCCTCTGAACACACTTTCGGGGTCATTCAAATTTATTGTCCGATTTCAAAATTTATTGTCAGTCGCAATTATAGTCTGATTATTATAAAATTCGGTAGACTTATTCTTTTCTGTAATATCTTGAACGAGGTCGTTGGGCAACGATATCAGCTTACATTTACACATTTATGTATATTTTTTGAAAATATCTAGCTTTCCTTTCACTGTTGCGTCCAGCTCAATACGCACAATTTAGTATTTTGAATCATGACTTAGGGTCAATTGACTGAGATATTCAAAATGGTAACCACAGTACGTTTTCTAATGTAATCTTTTTGAGAATAACTACAAATCAATAACAATAATAAATGTATTTCCAAAACTATGTATAAAGGTCCATCTGGTTTATTTTTATCACTAAATCAATGAAATTCCAAAATTTAATGTTTCCTAAGGCTGCAAACCTAAGTACCCATTGTCCATTGTAGTTCTGATGAATTGGTATATTTATTGACATAACATTAGTAAATGATTTTGGAGAAATTTGGTTAGTTTTACACCACATGTATATGTTACATGTAAAACAATGATTGTTGCATCAAACCAGCACGGTTAAAACTATTAGATAACTATGATGGAAATAATATAAGTTCTGGGAAATTAGTTCTACTCACGCCAGCGTGCTCAATGATAAATGTCGCAAGTTTACGTGTAATACAATGAAAATAATGATCACAATGAGGAATGCACAGTTAAACCATCCATTATTAGTTTCAGTAATACCTTATCATGAATGCTACACATAACTCGTGTTGTTAAATACCCAGACCACCCATAAATATGACCCGCAGCACAGAATGCTGTATCTTGATACACGTTAAATGAAACATTTTGTTTCATTTTGAACGACGCGTTCACGTTTACACGTTTATAACATTTTTACATCATAACATTCTATTTCTCTGTACCGAAACAGTATTCAAAATTAAATTTTCAAATACCTAAATCATCCTAATTATTGTTTCTTCAACTCCATATCGTGTAATATGGGAAGGGATTTTCTTGCAGGTAAATTTTCAATAGTTCAACTTTAACGCATTATTCACATCGAAAAAGTGAGAGTAATTTTTAATGTTGAAAACCCCGACAACTCATCATATATTTTAAGACTTTCTAAAGTTACTTAAAAAGTCTGCAAAATACTTATGACAAAAAAGTAACCGGATGTCGTAGCAAATAAATTAAATAAAAATTATTACTATCGATAATTTCTAAACTGTTTTTATAGTAAATTAAATTACATTAGAAAGTGTGTATCATTGGTAAAATTCGTTGAACTTTAACTAAAAGATACTAAAATAACATTCAATTATATTAAAAATTTTAAACATATTTAAAATTAATTATCTTAATTTTATATATGGTTATTTCTTCTCTAAAATCACTTTAGTACATCATATTTTTAGTATAACTTAGGAAACTTTAATTTTTAAAGATTGTTATTTTTCTTAAAGATCACTTGTATCTGTTTAAAGTATTTAGAATCTTCTTAAATAGGTACAGAATAAGAAAAAAGTTTTATCTTAGTGCGTGCTCTCGTTTCAACGAAGAAGCTTTAAGAAATAACCTTGCCTATTGTTACAGAAAGATATATTTGCTCATCTGTGTAATAAAGCTTAAAAACCCTAAATACATAATTTCCAAGCATTATACGGATAAAAATTGATTTTTCTTTTATAGTACAATTTTATTTATATAGCACATTTTATTTGCTTAGTAAATTTTATTTGTATAGTTTTTGTAGTACATTTAGTAGTAGTTTGTATGGTACAACATCAATAATACTTAATAATTTTCACTTTTTCTACCGAACAAGCTTACGGCTCAGTGATTTCTAGGATTTCTAGAATTATATTTTTATGGAAGTAATTTCATTTAAGAAGAAATTAGATTGCAAATTGGTACTACGAAAGATAATTCGCAATCTGTAAAATTTATGTACATCTTTGAAATGATGTCGTCTGGAGTGAATAAATCCATCTGCTTAACTCTGTTGGACCCATTAGAATTCAGAATTAACAGAGAGCTAATTAACTAACAGTGTTTTAGTCGGATATTTACGAAATAATAATTACTATAGTTAAGAAAAAAGAGAAAAAAACATCTAAATTTTTATGGAAATAATTAATTCAGAAACAATAAAATGCAACTAGCTTTTCATTTCGTAGACTATGAGTTGATCGTCTCAAAATATTGGTCATAGAAAAATCTATTCTATTTTTAAATACCGAATTTCCTATGGGAAAGCTATTCATATGACTCGCTGGTGACAGTTGCCCGGGACCATGGTAGAAGATCATAACTCAACACCCTGAACACATTTGGGGGGATAATTCAAAAAATATATTGGTATATAATCATATATATGTGTCGATACAAGAACGGCCGCAATTATTGTCTGATTATTGTTAAACTTGGTGGAGTTGTTCTTTTCCATAATATCTTGGACGGGTTCGTTATGAAAAGCAATCGGACTACATTAACTACACTTTTGGGAGCGTTTTGAACGACAAAAATGAGGTTTTCAATTTATTTACGTATAATTAAAAAACAAATTTTAATTTATACCATTGGATCCAGCTCAAAAAACACACAATTCAGTTTTTTAATCGATTCTAGGTCGATTAGTTACTGAGATATTCTCAAAATGGTAAACATACTGTGTTTAACATTTTGTGTTAACCACATTGTGTAATGTAAATCCCTATGGAGAATAGAAACATTCCAGGGACACTAAAATGGATATATCCACTAGAAACTCATATTCAAAAATTCCGACGAAACAATACTTTCTGCTTGAACTATTATATAGAGGGAGAAAGTAAAAATCGATGAAAAAACAGTTAATGTTTTGTCTTGTTTTCCTTGGAACTATTTACTTTTAATATATCCGGAAAGACAAATTGGGTGTTATTTCAATTTAGATCCGTCTTTCTGTCTGTCTATATGTCGGCCTGTCTTTCCAAAACCCCGCAGAGGGCAATTAATTGTGTTCTTATTTTCTGTAAAAACAGGAACACTCCTTATGATGAGACATTTTCGATACATTCTTTACATTTTGCAGGAACAAGCTTTACTAAGCATGTGATCAGTTAAATTTTCTTTAAACTATTTATTTTTACTAAGAGTTGCATGATCATGAAACCCCATACTACATCGATAACCTTTTTTACAGGGAATTTATAAACAATTAGGTAATTTTGCAACTATAATATTTTATAATTTTTCAATTTTTTCTCAATTACAGTGTACTCATTGCACTGACTTATATTCAAATTTACCTCATATTCGTTTAAAATTGCAAAAAAAATATATAAATATATTATGTACAGTAATCCTAAATACACAAGTGTCTATAGTACCTATTCTTCCACCTGTCTTTTTAAATTTTAAACTTTAGTAGAATTAGTGAAGAAGAAAAAATGTATAAGATATTGTAGAATTTAAAACAACAAAAACTCAAACTTTTATGGAATAGTAGTATTCGTTGCCAAATCAGAGTACAAGAAACAAAATAACATTTTTATACGATTAAGGAAATATGAAATTTACATTTATGTATATCATATGCAATGTAAAATAATACTAAGATCGACCCTGTAGTATTTTGGTATTATACTTAATTTTTTAACAAAATACCACCATTTTTCACCATTAATCTTACCTAGTCACCATTAATTAATTAATTAATTAATAATAAATTAATAATTATTAATTATTAATCTTAATTAGTCACCATTACCATTTTTCGTTAAACCAAATTTAAGTGCGATTCAAAACTCGTAAAATATAAACTATAGAATCTACATACGCAGAAATAAATTTATGAATTGTTATGTTTATATTTTTACACCGCTATTGGGTATCATAGAGCGGGTATCTAAAATTATGAATCCGAGGGTAAATGAAAATACATACTGTAAAACAAGATTCAAAGTTTTGATGCGAAATGGCTTTACAAAGAATTGATTCTGTGCAATAATTTAGTTTGTGGTACGAACTATTTCCCATTAAAATTGTATAAAACGTGACAAAATTCGTTCGAAAGATTATTTTTTTACCATATATACTATGGACCAGTAGAAAGAAATCAATTTTAATTTGATTGCTCGTCTGTGACAGAGGTATTTTGTTTTATATTGCACCCTTGTGATCAGGAGATACGAAGGAAATTGCGTGAAAATAGCGAAGGGCCGATGCCGTTAATCTTAAAATCCTTTGCAAGCCGAACCAATATCCGCAATGAAATGGAAACAGTGCAGAAACCGATAGGGAATAAAGTAAATACGATCAACTCAATCATTCCCTTCGCATCTGTATTAACATAAAATGGTCTTGGCTGGAGTGGAATGCATATAGAAAACGTTTTGATGGAACATTCAGTTTTTGTGCATCTAGTTGATTTCTGTAGATTTGAATGGTAAGTGAGTATAGGTACAGGGTTTCCATAAACGAATATCGGAGTTTTATCTGTCTGTTAAACTATTTTCAGACTAATTAAATATTTTATATTGGAAATTTTGCCCATTTGAAAGGATCAAAGAGTCAGTCTCTACTGTTAAAAGGAGATGTTGTGCAACATATGGGCTAAAATTAATGTATATAGAGCAAAAATTAAAATCTCTTTGAATAAAGAATTCATAAAAATAAATTTGTTTTTTCGTTTTCTTTTTACTTCAAAGTTATCCCCACCATTGTTTTATGAAAAACCTATTTTTAAATAAAATACTTTAAACATATTCCCTAATAATAAATAAGATATATGTACCTTTCCTATACTGAGAATTTATAATGTATTTTTTATGAATAGACATTCTATTAAAAGCCAGTTCAATTTAATTATTAGTATTTTTACTTTACTCAATTGAAATACTGTACTCACTTAACAGTAAAACACGGGTAAGACGACGTTTTTGAATCTAGAATCTGATCCCGTCCTCCGGTGATCGGGGTCCTAGAACATAAAAAATAAAATTAACTTATAACCTTGCTGTTTGCGTGTGTTAGTAGTGTATTTAAGTGTGTAGTGTAGTGTGTGTCAATGTAATTAAACTATTATTGACTTTAGTTTGACAGTTGGTGATTATATCTTCCTATAAAATCACGTTTATAGTTCACATGTTCGGTAAAATTTGGAAAAGATGTTGCTAATTAGGTTCAAGACTGGGGTTGAACAGCTGTCCTCATAAACATGTGACGTCACTTCCGTTTCAAACTTTGGTCCGATGGATTGCCAAAATCCCTCTCCAAAAAGCTAAGACATACCCATATCGAACCCTTGTTTGACGTTACAGAAAAATAGACAGCAGTCATTGAGATCAAGGCCAATTCGGATTTCCTCGGTTATTGAACACAAAAATTATTATTTATAATAAACAACATCCTAACATTTCATGACGATCGGATGAGTAGTTTGGCAACTCATAAAGGACATACGTATATACATACATTTATATATATAAAGAGATTTATTTATTATAGAATGAGATGTGAAAATATAAAATATAAAGGATCCTGAGTACGTAGCAAGATGCAAAGAATTTTCTGTAAATACATTCCATATTCAGTTAAAGATCAGCTTCGACTTACGAGTCATCGACCGGAAACGGATGTCCCGTAGACGTGTTGAATCTCTGGGAATTTTTCAAATCGCAAACTGAACGTTTACAGATTATGGAGCCTTTGGCATCCCTGGAGGGTTGTCTCGTTACGAGAACATTCCGTGACACCAGCGCCTCTAGCGGAATTGAAACGTATATGGTGGTGTTTGGTGGTCTACTCCCAACAAAACCCTCGGCGTTACATAACAACACACATGTAACGCAAACACTGAGTAACCTAACCTAACCTAGCACTTTGGCTACAACATTCGTTTACATATGCGAACTACGTACACATATACACGACACACAAACAGGTCCGGCAACTGCTCACTGGTAAGTTGATTTTCCACAAACACGGTCTGTAAATATGGAATAGTTAATGACTAGATTGTTGAAAAACAGAATTCAAATAATTTTTATACTGGCTTGGTGTGTCACGGTAACTTCCGTTTGAATATTTGAATAACTTCTTGATTAGCATTATAGGTGTTGGTTTTACTATAGGATAAAGTAAAAACTCACGTCTTCCAGCACTATTTAATATATTTACGTTTATATTTTAATTCCATACAACGGTAAATATATACAAACGTTGTTAAATTGGCGATTGATTTTGTCCAATTACACCGAACATCATCATGCCCAAATTAAAAAAGTTATTCTTGAAACAATTTTTTTGACATGGATATGTCTTGGCTCTAGGGGGGTGTTAGTGATTTTTAAGATGGAAAACATGTAACAGGTTTCCATAGAAACTAACGGAACTATATTTGTATTATATGAGAATTTGATAATATAAAAGAAGATCTCGAAAACGCTGATTTTCTTTAATTTTTGGAAATAACTAATTTCCGAGTAGAAAATAAGTTCTAGATAGGTCTAATGTCCAGGGAAATTCGTGTTTTCTTGTAATATTAAGTTTAAAATCTAAAAATTTAACATTACGCTTATGGAGAATCATATGTAAACAATGCAAACCAAAACAGCTGTTTTTAACGTTTGACAGTTCTTGATTAAGACGGCAAAGAACAATATGTGAATAGAGGTTTTTCATAAATATTTATTTTATGTATGTAATAAATGTAAAATTATCAGGTTACTCAACAATTTGTAAAAACTTATAACATAACTGTGCGAAATAAAAGCAGAAAGAGTCCAAAATCTTCCGTTTTGATAGAAAACGTATTCGTTTATTGCTTGAAGCTACTGTAACAAACAAATAATTTTTAAATTAAATTATCTTTGCTTTTCAATCCTCATTCCGTTTCTAACAAAATCAGTTGATCACAGGATAATAATAACAAACAGTATGGACATTTAAATTCAGTATAAGATTAGCTAAAACAATTGAGGTTGGCCTAAAACTCTTAAACGACGACGCGAAATCTGATAGCTTAAGCGCTTAGATCTCACGTATGCAAGGTCGCGAATCGAAACGACTATATATTTGAGTATTACATATTAAAAATATTAAAACTTTTATTTAAACACATAAATGTTTTCTTGAATAAATTTGTTTAATTTTTAACTAACTTGTAAAATACATGTAACAGGTTTCCATAGAAACTAACGGAACTATATTTGTATTGAATTTTAAATATAAAAGAATAAGAACAGCTGTTTTGATGAACTTAAAACATTCCCTTTAGACATATCCATGATCTGACCTATTTCCCACAGGGAAGTAAATACAAACATTTATTTCTATTACATTTTGATTGATCTGTGGTTTTTTCTCTTTCCAAAATAACTAGAACGCTAGATTTCGTTGCTGGCTACTTTTTTTAGTAATTCTTTACCAACTTAGCATAATATGTTTGAACCGATGTAAAATTTTTCTTTAAAACTAAACATTTTTTTCATTTTTAACTATATATAATTAGAATATCAAAGTGCAGTAGACTGTGTGTTTAAATTTAGCAATTACAGTTTATAAAACCTTAAAAGAAATATAATTTTCCTAAGAATTGTAGTTTCCCTGCAGTATCATAAGTGAAACTTAACAAAATCAAATATGGCCGACTTTTTCCAATATGGCGTCTTAAATTAGCAGACTTTATGCCATCATATTAAAGTATTTCTTTATTAATTGTTTTACTGATATTTAATCAAAATATTCCGATGCAATCCGATTACATTATATTATTGGACTATATCTTTACTACTGAAACTAACCAATAAAATCATTTGTTGCACTCTAAATGATTTATGGTAATAAAGGAAATTTTTTCTAAACATTGAATAAGCTGCACGGTTCCCGACTGGATTTTGATTGCCCAGGGCCAAAACACACCGGGACAACGTTCTGCACAGTATAACTGATAATCAAGTAATTTTAAACCATCCATTAACTGAGACGGTGGCGTTGTCCTGTAATCCAGCTACTTGGAGGTCACGAATTGTAGATAGTTGTGAGCGATGGTCAGTGTATATAATACTCTCTTTTGTGGATTAACGTCCGCACTATTGAGTGCTTCATTCATCCGCAAATACCACCCTCATAAATTAGACCATTTTATAATTCAGAGGCAGCAGATCGGATTCTATGTTAAACTGTAGGTCTCTAAGTTGCCAATGACTGTTGGGTTATTAATTAACTGTTCTGTCTGAATAACATGTCAGCTTTAGTCCGTAACAAGACTACAAGATATCACCACAATCATTTTACACTCAATTCTTATTCATAATTATCTTAAAATATCTACCTTAGTAGGTTTCCATTTCAAATGGTAATAGTGCACTTGCAAACGAAAGGTTAGGAACTCCCCGAGGAAGGTCATGCATACGATCTTTACCTTTGACATATGTATGACCTTTGATCTTAGAATAGCCTATTTTTGGTATATTGGAATCACCTTCTGATGAAGATGGATGGTTAATAATGAGGATGGGATCAAAATTCTGTAAGTGAATAAGGCTTTTACGTAATGAGATTCGTTGGCGTGGTCACTCCAACCTCAAGCGGATATCGGAGGCGATGTCTGATATAAAATTACGTAGAAATCTTCGCTTCAACCATGAAACTTAATTTACATTATTAACGGATGGTAAAAATATTTTCTCTCTTATACTGTAATAAAATAAAAGTTTTGTCTGTATGTTCCTTGGAATTAGGATATTTTATGCCATTTTTAAGTTTTATACCCTAAAAAGGTCGAACGACGAACGAAAAAAAAAAAAAAAGCGAAACGAACGAAAACGAACGAACGAACCCCGAAATGAAACGAAGAGACAGAAACCGACGAACGAAGAAAAACGAACGAAAAACGACTGAACCGAACGAATCCCGACGAAAACCGAAAAAACACGCGACGAAACGAAAATGGGTCTAGTCTCAATTTCTTTTTTCTGTCCTTTTGTAACACTCCTCCGAGAAAATACTTGATTCACTCACTATAATTAAATTTATTTTCACTATCCTATACCTTATGAAGTATGTTTTTTGTTTACTCTAAATTGAATTTAGAGATATTTGCAACTTTTTTTCTAATTTTTACTGAATATTTGTTCTATTTACGTGATAAGCATAATCAGCAATCTATATTAGTTAAAATATAATATAATATAGATAATAAAATATAATATATTATAATATAAAAATCTATATTAGTTTCTTTACACTGATCATTATAATTAATCCTATTCCAAAACTATACATTTATATATTTATACATATAATTGTATTATAAAAATATGAGCATTGAGTGATAAAACCTACAAAAGGTTATTTACAGTACTTAGTTAGTAAAATGGCGACCTACCAAGGAAGGTATTTTAAGCAAAGCATGAATGAAAAATGCGTGTAAGATGATTGTAGCGTGATATTGTAGTATTGTTACTGACTAAAGCTGAAATGTTCCTTCGACAAAACTGTTAATTAATAGCCCAACAGTCAAAGTCATATCCAAGGGACCTACAGTTTAACGTGTAATCCGAGCCACTACCTCTGAATTATAAACATGTCTAATTATGAAGATGGTCTTTGTGGATTAACGTAGTATTCAATAGTGCGGACGTTAATTCGCACAAGAGAACACAACATTCACCGACCATGGGCACAGTGCTAGTTTAAATCTTTTCAAATGGTAATAAATACACAATAGGCCTATACAATTTTAGCTGATCAAAAAAATGTATCGATAAATATCAAGGTATCTTACGATTATTATCACGCTAAATAATCTGCAATAATTGAAACTAACGTAAGAAGTTTTTAATCGACCCCTATTTCAACCGAGAGTTTCCCTTTAAGAGTTCTTTTTGGGAAAAGATTCGTCATTTTTTATTTTAAGTTAAGTTTTTTTCAGACGTCTATTACTATCCCTTAGATCAAACAAAAAACATAATGATTTCTTAAAGCTTTTGGTTTCAGAAGAGCTCAACAAACACTGGGGTTGTTTGTTTCCGAAAGCATTTCTCAGGGTCACTAAAACGTCCTCATCCGATTATAAATGTTGTCCAAGTCCTTCGCTGCACATATTATGGTTTGTCTAAATATTCTCGTGTATGTTGTAACATAATTCGATGAACCTACAGAATCTTTATAATGCACAATGGCGTTGGTTATTAATTAGTCAATATATTTTATTGGACTTTTCCAACGCGTCTGAGTTTTTAACTACACGACGTTTCTGGAGTTGTAGGAACTCCTCTCGTTTTCAAGTGATTCTTAAAATTGTTTATTAAAAATTAAATGTTTAAGGTTGCAGATAGTTACGAGAGTTGGAGCTCAACAATGCTTTAACTCTCGTTCTGAGCGCACGCTATTTTGTGTCGCCCCGCTAGATCGGAGGCGGAGTGTTGTGGTTATTTGTTGTGTTATCAATATAGTGTTTGTGTTGTGCATGATGGATAGGTATAGTATCATTGAAAACATTATATAATTAATACCTGTAACTTTAAATATTCAATATTTAATGGAAATTTTCAGGTAATCGCTTGAACACGGAAGGAGTTTCTCCACCTTCAGAATCGATGAAACTCTTTGCTGCGTATATGTACCATTGTAAAATCTTTTATCACGCAATCAATCAGTTAAAATTTACTACATCTTGTTACACTGAATACCGACGCATCAGACAAAGAGAATTTCTATTGACCAAGCAATTGATTTAATCTAACTCCTAACAGATTTAACTGTAGGTAATTACAAGAAATTCTTAAGTTGCAACGTAAGTCAAAACTTGGTTTTGAATTTTAGGTATTTCTAATTAGACTAAAGCGTCTAAAACCGGATCTCAAAAAGTCTATTTAATACAAAATAGTGGTGGTTTGAAATTCCTAGCTTTCCATTTTCAATCCACCACCTTTTTGTTTTTCATTAACCTTTTAAAGTCGGGTATTGTTTTTAAATGTAAGGAACCTTTAAATCATATGTACATATAAACTTATGATTAACTTTAAGATTTTAAATTTACTTCCCATTGGCCCGTAATTATTTAGGTACTCAAATTGCAGTCAATACCGGTTCAAGAACAGCTATTTTAAGCTAAGTATCAATGAAAGACGAGTGTAAGAAGATTGGGGCGCGATCTTGTAGTTTTGTTACTGACTAAGACAGAAATGTTAATTAATAGCCCAAGTCATTGGCATATCTAAGGGACCTAAGTTTAACATGGAGTCCCAACCACAGCCCCTAAATTACGAACAGGTCTAATTATGAGGATGGTCTTTGCGGATTAACGAAGTATACGAACGTTAATCCACACAAGAGAACACTACACCCACCGACCATCGCTCACAACTATCCACAATTCCTGACCTCCAAGTAGCTGGATTACAGGCTGACACTACCTTCCCAGTCTAAATGTTATGTTTGGATGTTATGGGTAACAATAACCATCACACAAAGACGAAGCTTACAATTACAAGTAATGTGCCATATTTGGTTGTGATGATATATCTTTTCATTTTGAAGTTATTTATCAACCTTAATTAATTGTCAACCTGTATATTATTCCGCTACTGCGGCAGCAATTTTATGGTAAAGGTCACTTAAAAACGTTAACCATAATTGGATCTGAATGAACTTTAAATTCTAGTAGAAAGATTCAAAGGTGCCAGAGAAGCCTGTCAGACTGATTACTCAAAGGAGATCCAACTTAATTTGAGTTGTTTTAGTTGTCAAATGAAGTAAATAGGTACATCACTACTTCAAACAAAGATAATTATCGTTAAAATAAATCCAACACTCGAAGGGAGTATAAAGGTTTATTAACCGATTTTATGTGTAAATTAAATTAAATTCATTATTATTCTCGTAAATTCGTAAAGTTCTTCAAGTTTAAGTAGCTTTACAATTAAAAGCTATTTATGTTTCATGATTTGAAATTTAACTACAGCAGTTAAAACTATTGGGAAGTTTTTATTGTATGAAACCCGATCTTGGTACAAACATAGTGGTGAATAAAAGTTATAAAAATAAGTCTTGTGATTTCCTTAAGGAAAATGGGAACCAGGATTGGGAAACCTGGGAAAAATAGATTTGTTGTTGTGGCAGAACTGACGTAAACTACGATCACGACAACGGAAATGGAACAGAGCATTGAGAGAACGTCATTTGTTACCTGAACAAATTCCAAACTAAAGAAAACTATTACATTCTGCTTTTTATTGCGTTTCAGTGCATCTTAAATTGCCTTTAAGAATAGCTTTAAACATTAAAGCTTATCCAACTTATAAGCATATTATAACATATTATAAAGCATATCAACTTATCCAACACAAATTGCTCTGAAGAGAAACAAATTCTATAAAAATAAAATAATTGATTCTCCTTATTATCTTTTTACGTTTCTGAAATGCGACATACCCTGGTAAGTATTTTAAGCCAAGTTTTATAAAATTGAAACAATTGAAGTTAGAAATGAGTGCAAGATGATTGTTGCACGATCTTGAAGTCTCGTTACTGACTAAGGCTGACATGTTCCTTAGACAGGACTGTTAACTAATGGTAGGGCCTTAATCCACACGTTATGGATTAACTACTCAATATCGTGTGAATATTAAACAGGTGTTTAAAGTTAAAACTACAAAAAATCTAACTCATAGAAAATGTTACGGTCCATTTTTCATATATGTTTCCTCTATTTAATAAAAAACTTTATAATTTACATTCTGATTGTTAATTTATGGTATTTATTAATATTGTTTTGTACACAGATTTTTTATTATTCTTTTTTAAGCTCAAACATGACGTCATATTAAGGAATTTAAGTGAAGGATTCCAGACTTTGCTATTTCTTGGATTTTTATTTCGTAATGTAATCAGTAAATACTATTAGAAAACATGAATATAAATTTCGTATTCTTTACAAAATTAGAGAATCCAGCAGTTTCAAAGTTATATTTACATGTAAATAATAGGAAAGTACTAATTTTCAGTTAAAATATGAGTTTTTCTACGGATAATAGGATCAGATAACAAAATAAAGTCAAGTTTACTTAAAAATAAAATGATTGAAAATCAAGATGTAATAAAAGAAACGTTGTCAACTCTACTGATATGATAAATTTCCAGATATTAAAAAATTATCCTTATTTTTCATATTTTATTTTACAATTTATTATGATTAGTTGGATAAAGTAAAACCCAATTTTGAAATGCGTAGGGGGGATGTAATTGATGTTTCGCAGACCCGCAGGTCATAAGGAACCCAAGCAACGGCATGGACAATGACAGACGCTTGAAGTGTTTCTTTTCAATGCAAACTTTGTGTTCAACTTTTATTCGGTAACATTCATTTTTCTATCCCAGACCACAGTCGAAGTTCTTCAACACCTTGTACCTATAATTTGCTCACTAAATTTCCACTCAATCGAAAATTTCCGCTTCAAAAGATTTATCGGTTAGAACATCAAAAATGTCTAATTACAACCTCCAATCTAGTGACTAGCTTTAATACCACTAGTTGATTTTAATCATTATATTTTTAGATTAGTCGCGATGACAGATGTCAATTATTTCGATTATAATATTGTGTCAAATTTACTCAATGTAATTTCAAAATAAATTGACAATTTTTGCTACACCAATTCATCCGCACTATTGAATACGAAGTCCATCCGCAAGTAACGTCCTCATAATTAGACCAACTCGTAATTCAGAGGCAGTGGTTCGGACTCCAAGCTAAACTGCAGATCCTTTAGATATGCCATTGACTCTTTATTAATTGATGAAAAATCTATCTAAGGAACATATCAGCCTTTGTCAGCAACAAGACTACAATATCGCGCCATAATCATTTTGAAGAAAAATAACTATTAATTAATTACAACTACAAATAATTTTAGGTTTTTTGGCTAGTCCAACCCAAAAAAGTATAACCCATCAAAAATTACATAGTTTTACATAGCTGGGTGGCCTTGTACTAGTAGTGCCTGCCTTCATCTGAAGGTCATCGGATCGAATCCCACAAGGATCAAATCTAGTGGGTTTATGATGTAGTTTATGATGCTCCCTCACAACAGGTCCATGTTAGGTTGTAACAAACCGGCGTATGAGCCATTCCCCACATACCCATACACCTAAGTAATAAAATAATAAAATATTTATTAACATTTCAGAAATGTTTTCGTAGAATTATTTTTTTAAATATTAACATGCATGAAAAATTTCATTTAATCGTATTTAGATTTGATTAACCACGTGTTATTCAATAATGACTGGGATGGTGGCGACATCCTGTAATCCAGCTACTTGGAGGTCACGAATTGTGGATAGTTGTGAGCGATGGTCGGTGGATGTAGTGTTCTCTTGTGTGGATTAACGTCCGCATTATTGAATACAGCGTTAGTCCGCAAAGACCATCTACATAATTAGACCAATTCGTAATTCAGAGGCCGTGGTTCGGATCCCACGTTAAACTGTAGGTCCCTTAGTTGCCATCGGCTGTTGGGCTATTAATTAACAGTCCTGTCTAAGGAACATGTCAGCCTTAGTCAGTAACAAGACTACAAGATCGCGCCACAATCATCTTACACTCAATTCTCATTCATAATTGGCTTAAAATACCTACCTTGTGGTATGGTCGCCATTTCAGTAATCTAATCTAATCTAATCTAATCTAATGGTAAAGGTAATCAGTGATGTTATTGATTACCAGGCGTTTATTCATTTTTTATTTTTTATTTTTAAAGGGTAATTACCCATAAAAACCCTAAAAAACGAGACAAATTCAGATTTCTCAAAAATGGCTCCTCCAACAGTTGTGATTCAAATTTACTAGTTTATACTAAAAAGAGTACTAAATAACATGACACCATCCGCATGTCTAAAAATGACGGATCAAAATTTATGGGCTTTTAAATGTCAAAATATTATTTGTTTTAATCTTTTTACGTAAACGATAAAGGTAAAGTATAATTTGTCTACCACCATTGAAGCAGTCTGACTTTTTATTATTATGAATTATTTGTCTACGATTAACGGTTCCAGAGAAAAATCCACTCAAAAAGATTAAGCATTACTCGGCGGGAGGTTGGTTCTACAAAAAGTTCTAACAAGTATTTAACTTGTTATCTCTAGTTGTTAGTGTAAGAAATTGGATGAGAATGTTTGTAATAATACAAATTTAATTTATATTTAAATAAACACTAACGGATATAATAGCCCGTCCTTTGTACGGGTTGTAGGATTCAGTAAAAGAAGAAAGATTATCATACCAAATTGTAAATCTGAAATCCTAAAAATCAGTATAAAAAATAAATAAATACCAGCTTTATTATACAGCATTACTTTACAAATAAATAGATTAGAACATTTTTACGATTATTTAAAATCGTATAACTTTTTAATATAGTATGATTTCGAATGGGTTTAAAATCGCGGACCTATATAAACTAGCTAATATTGGTTTTAATTTGACAGCAGTTCATTATTACCAGTATTGGTGATTCATTGACAACTGAAAGCAAAATGTGACTAATATCGCATGAAAAGTGGGTTTTTAAACGCTCTTTATTTACTTTTAAAGGAGCGACAGACAATTTCAAGCATTGAAAACCTTCTCTGGAATGTAAAGAGAGCATGAAATAAGTTTCATTGTTATCAGTTCACCCATTTTTTTGGAGAAGACGGTATGCAGGATTGCTGCAGTAAGGGTCGTTTTACATTATAATATGCTAATATTAAGGCTGTTCAGTAACCAAAAACACATACAGCATTTTATCAAATTTTATCAATAACTAAGCGAATTATACCAATTTTTCTATTCTCCGTAAGAATTTCAATAACTAGGTTTTCTGTAGGGAGAAACATTAGTTTGGGGGTTTATGGATGTATTTAATAGATGGACTTGTATAAAATGTTGAAAGAATATTTAAGTAAATAAGTAAGTTATTGATTTTTAGCTTTCTCCATAAGATAAACAAAACACAATGTGTTTACCATTTTGTATATTTCGTCTTTAGGTAATCTTTAGTAATCAATTGACCAGGAGTCAAGATTTAAAATTTCAAATTGTTTGTTTTTTTAGCTGAATCCAAGGATAAAGGAAAATTAGACGTTTTCAAAGTTTATACATAAATAAATTGAAACACCCATTTTTAGGGTACAAAACACCCCGAAATATACATATACACATACTATACAATTATACACATACATATACAATAAAAATATACAAATACAATATTGGAATACTCCCCAAAACGTGTTCATAGGATTGAGTTATGAACTTCTCATGGTCCAGGGCTTAACTGTCATCATGCGGGTCATGTGATTAGCTCGCTTTCCATAGGCAATTCACTATAAATGTAATGTATGTACTTACCTTTGTGAAGTATCTTAGAACATTGATATGCCTAAAGGGAATGTTATCAGTTCCTGTAAACAGCTGCACTTATAACCACATGATGTTACTTCCGTTTCACATTTTGGTCTGGTGGTTTACCAATTCTCCCCAGAGCTAAGACAAATTCCATGTCAGTACGAATGAATAAGTAGTAGCCTATTAATTAATTAGTTTAATTTATATTCCACGGTCAGTTTTATTTTTAATCTCCCCTTTTACGAGATAGTACTAAGAGCGCAATGTTATTCATATGGAGTAAACTTAAAATACAATATCTATTTTATTTCATGAATAGTTTTTTAGGAAACTTAGTACGCAACTTATGGCATTATCCCATGAAACCCACATGATAAACATGTTATTAACTCAGAAGGGAGGAGGAGTAAGGGGGGAGTTAGTAGGGAACACCCTGCTAAAGGTTTTAAATTTGATTATTTACCTTTAATGGGAGGAATCAAAGTATGTGCCAATTCACTGACAACATTTATTTCCATCTTTCAAAAGACATCCTATAGTTTAATATTTCTTCTGGCGTTACAAATCCACAAAATACAAAATAAAATATTTTGTTATTAGGTACGTAAACTTGTGCATTACACTATCACGAAGTCAATAGAGCAAACACATTTAACCTTTAACAACAAGTCAATAACCAGTCCAATATACGACTTTATCAAAATTGGAAGTTCCCGATAAATGTTTTTATTTCTGATTATTCGATCACGTTATTTGGTCTTGCCAGGTGTCCGGATTATTAGATCTCGTATCCGAATCGTGTGTGTTGTGGATGGTGATTCCCCAACACAGTATTCTGGTCGGCCAAACATTAATCACTGCTTTTAAATAAAATCACAATTTTTATTGAACATGATTTTCGATGAATGTGGAGAAAAATTTAAAAACTCAGAAGTAATCCAGAAAAAGGGCTAAGATTCGATTTCATCACAATGAAGTTAAATGCTAATATCATTAAAATACCGTTTCTAGAGATAATGAAATCCCAATTCGCTTAGTGTTTAATTCATTTTCCAAGTGAAAAGACAAATAAAATAGTATCTCTTTTACGAGAAACACTAGAAAACTCAAGAAAAGTAATATAATTTATATTCCAGTTTCAGCCTTATAACTGGGAAAGTGAAATTGTGGGCTATAAACAGATTTACGACTTATTACGTGAAACGGAATCGGAAATGGTTAGTTTTAAAGGTTTACAGAAAAATGAAAATTCAGATAAGTAAATACTTGTATTGGCTATGTTTCGATAATCCTTATCTTGTACATTTGGGAGGTCTGTGACTTTATCTTGGAACCATCCGTACCACCATAAAATCCATACCATTAAATTTACAATTTTAATTATTTCTGAAAAAATGGAAAATTTAAAATCCGTAATAAACATTATTATTAGTTCAGGATATTTTTCCATAGTTAATATTGAGTACAATATGATTACTTGTTAATGTTTGTTCCATAAATCTCTTTTTGGATTTTTAAACTTCTTATAACATTAGTGGCTATGGTTTCATACGATGTAATATTTTCTTGATGGATGTTTTGGTCTAATTTCTAAAAAATTAACATTTCGCAATGTACTCTAACAGGTTAATCGAGCGTATTTTAATATTCAATATCTGAATTATTTGACTTTTCCAACGCGTCTGTGTTTTTAACCACACAACGTTTCTGGAGGTGTAGTAACTCCGTCCGTTCTCAAGTGATTACCTAATAGTATACATTAAAAATTGAATGTTCAAAGTTACAGATATTAATTATATTAATGTTGTCAATAATAATAGAGTTGTCTATCATGCACAACACAAAAAAATATATTGATAACGCAACAAATAACCACAACACTCCGCCTCTGAGCTAGCGGAGCGACACAAGATAGCGTGCTCAGAACGAGAGTTGGAGCACTACTGGTGGTGCTTAAACTCCAGTAGTGAGCGCTCCAACTCGTTCTGAGCGCTCACTATCTTGGGTTGTTCCGCTAGCTCAGAGGAATATAGTTATATAGTATTGACCAATAATATTCAAAATATAAGAACACTTTTAATATGTTACTATTAATGAGCGCCAAAAGTTTCATCCTAACTTCAACGGTTATCTCGGAATATCAATGTGAAGTACTGAAAACAGTTCGGATAAATCCTAACTTAAACGGTTATCCACTAAAAATCAAGAAGTATCATATTTTCTTATTTAGAATAAAATAAAGTATATATTTCGAAGGTTTTTTGTTTTTTCCAATTTGTATACATTTACTAGTAGCAGATTCCCTTTAATATTTTTAGATATGTTTAATATTTTTTCTTCGGTCACAAGACAATTATTCAATTGTGTAATTTCCTGAATTATGCAATTGAATAATGCGTAGTTTCTGAGTTCACTTTCAACCCAATTCCATCAAATTAATTTAGATTTCCTTTTCGTCCTTAGATGCCAACTGGACGCTCCTTGGCTTGGACCGGAGTTGATCTCAATAACAAAAGCTAGGGTCTGAATAATGCAGGAACTTCTCAAGTCAACATAGGCTCTCTAGATTGGACACAGCTAATAAACCCAACTACAGAGGTAGAAAAAAACTGGCAAGTCATGGAGAAGGGTTAATGTATCTTCTCGGGGCAACGCAAGAACCGCTGGTTTAATCCGTAGCTATAAAAGTCAAAAACCATTTATTGACTGATCGAAATTTCTGAAAAATCTTAATGATTATAAATCGTTTAGACCATCAATCTTGGCGAAAAATTGTATTTACTTCCCTGTGGGAAATAGATTAGATCATGGATGTCTACAGGGAATGCTCTCAGTTCATCTCTAAACAGCCGTTCTCATAACCATATGATGGCACTTTAGTAAAACACTTCCGCTGCACTTTTTGCATAACACTCCCTGGAGCGTAGACATATCCATGGCGAAATGTTCTCCATTGGCTCTAAATGTGTATTAAGAAAGGGTTTAATTAATTTACATAAAAACCCTTAACTTAGGGTTAAAAATACAGCTTAACCTGTCTTCCGACCGATTGGTGCCTAATTGGAGTAAAGAGAATGCAGATCCAAAAATCTGTATTGGATGCTTTTCACTGCCTGTCTCACTTTATTGATGAAATATTTCGTTTTCGCCTCAGAATAACAATAGCAATTTTTTGACAGCATTAATGGTTACACGATAGTCGTAAATATCCCCGTTGCAACAGACCTGCTTACTCAGTGAATTTCCAAAGCAATAGTTTGATCAATAACAGTATTGACTGTTATTACCTGAGTATTGTCCTGTTAATTACTTGAATATTGATTCAAGTAATTAACAGGACACTCGCGGTGGATACAAAGTGAACCGACACTAATCAATTGGTTAATTACTCTCTATTGAGGGAATCAGCCAATCGCAATCCTTCCTCAAATAGTCCTTTTGCTTGTGAACTTCAAACTCACCAGGACCTTGTAAATAGACTATAGGTCCTCTTTGTGATGTGATTAATTTGAGCACTCTATACAGGAGAGGCAGTATTGGAAAGGTTGCGAGGAGGGTTTTAATGTCAGGTGTGAATGCATGCAGTGTAGTCGGTGTGACTGTAACTAAAGTATACGAGAGATTTTCTGTCAGATACGTTTACGTTAAGTGTAGATGGAAATCATGGAAATCCCATCATATGATGGGAATAATATAAGTTGTATGATATTCTCTCTAATACGTTCTGCTTGCAATCTCTAGATTAATTCTATTGTGAAAACAGTTTTAAAACGAATAGCCTGATATAGAAATGAAAAATGAATCAGATGAGCTGAAGTTTGTTAATTAATTATCCAATATCGCATCGCACTGCTTTTAAAGCCAGCCACCAGTATTCACCTGAAATTATTAATTTATCCCATCATTGGTTCTGTATGTGGAATAAGTACCTGTTATTATCAAAACATTCCAAAATATAATTTCGAAGTGTCGTAAAAATATATTTTGTCCGTCCCTCTGCACAAACATTGTGATCTGGTTTTGTAAAAATTCGGTAAAACGATTTACAATAGTTCCATAAATCTACATTAACTATAACTCAATAATCCATTGTAGTATTTTGTAAACTTTAGACTTTAAATAAAAAATTATTTTTTTAAGTAAAATTATACTCGTCGTGTATTTGTAAGAGCTTAACTAAATTTTAAGGTGACATTTAGTTAAAATTGAAACATAATTTTTAATATAACTTTATTGGTACAACTTTCCAGTCTAATTGTGTAGGCTTAAACCTCATGTGAAAATAATGGATCAGTACAATGGTAGAATTTAATTTAGTCTAAGTATGCACTATATTACGCTAAATGATAATAAAATTAACATGAAAGTATAAGGTTCACTGAAAAATTAGCGTGGCTTGCTGAAACGGGGAAAACTTGTTGAATTAGTTTATAAATTAATATCATACAATTTTATATGTCCTCTATAATTCCTCATTGTAGCCACTGTAATCCCTATAAGTTTATTCAACCCTGAAAACAACAAAATCCAATCCACGTATTACTAAATTAACAGAAACACAATCAATTGTTTTTCAACAAAAATTACTAAAAACCATACCTTCCAACGTTTACATAAGGATGTTCCGCAATCAGTTTTTTAAATTAGTTTAACTTTCTATCGAGCTGAGATTACGTAGAAAACTCATCTAAGTTACGAAAAGTAAGTAAAAGTAATCACAAAGTAGTATCTCACCGATATACAAAGATTGATAAATATTCCATAAAGGTCTAAACTTTTAGATCATGACATTAAGAACTGTTTAAAAATTGTTTTTACAACTTTGTAAAACTCATTTAGAATCTAATGAATTTTCATGGATATAAAAACCAAACTGGAGTTAAAACTTTTAAGTATTGTGTTTTAAATTTCAAATAATATTTATTGCATATACCGATATGATCAAAAAACCCAGTGAATGTTCTATGTATTTGGTTTCAAATTGCGTTATATTGTTAATTGTTATAAAGTAAAATAATATTGCCAAACCTTCATTACACTTAGTAAACAGAACAATACTGTGCTCTAAATGCATTTAATTGATTTTTGAAACAATTATTTGATTTCTTTTTAGTTAATAATCTCCTTTTAATAATCTACCTTCGTAAGACAGTCAACAGTTTTGATACGTCTTCATAAAAATTGCATTTACTTCTGAGTGGAAAAAGTTTAGCTCATAGATATTTCTGGAGTGAATGTTTTCAGTTCCTCTAAACAGCTCATAACCATATCAGGTTCTTTACAGATTACGCGTCTTACAGATTGCAATACCCCGTCCATAGAACTTAGACGTATCTATGTCAAAACCAAACCGTTGGAACATTCGTGCATCTTGTCCTATACTAAGTAAACAAACACTTAAGTCATTGATCATTCTTATACTAACCACCATTTTGTATTTCCGTTACCTCCGAGGTAAGGTGGCAAGCACACTTTTGCAAAGTTGGCAAGCTCACTTTTGCAAAGTTGGCAAGAACACTTTTGAGAAGGGGGTAAGCATATTGTGAAGTTGGCAAGCACACTTTTGTGAAGGTGGCAAGCACACTTTTGTGAAGGTGGCAAGCCACTTTTTGCATTCATTAGGCTAATCATAAAGAACAAAATAACCTAGAAACAAGTTTGCCAACTGTAGAAAAACATACCATACATAGTAAAAACTTTTGATTTAAATAGTTTTAACATATTAATAAATATGTTAAAATTCATTTTGAAACAATATTGTATTACTCGTCAAATTATTAACCAATAATGAAACTGGATCCGAATTCATATTTTAAAAAATACCGATGCCCATTTCATTTCATCCGCTTAATTTGAATGTTACCGATTCATTGAGTGTAACGTGAAATAAATATACAATTATTTTCAATTAACTTTTCCACTTCACACTTCCGTGTGAACAAAACTCTTCACAATTGTTTAATATTTGATGCAACTAAATTTCCATTAGAGAGAGTTTTTCTATACTCTAATTCCATTATTATTGCCATTGCCAGAATACTAAATACCCCCGTCACAGTAGACCTGCGTACTCAGTGAATTTCCAAAACAATAATAATATATAACAGGTTTAATCAATATCTGTATTAAATTATTTCGCCTATTCTCCGTACAAATAACATAGGAAAGAGTATGCAGGTTTGCTGCTGTGAGGTCGCTGCTGCCCTTATTGCTCATTTACTGTACGCCTATAAGTTTTGTAAATATAAATGTCGATAGATTTATTGGTCTATTCTCCATCGCTGGGTACAAGCGCCCCGTGTATTTCAATGGGAGCCCGCACACTCATCAAGCAAATGTTGCGAGGCGCTTCGCAACACCGCGAAACAATTGAGCAAACGTTCGACGCCTAGGTCCAATAGACGGCCGCATACCGATGCAGCATTTCACCTGAAGCAATTGTTGCGAGGCAAAATGTTTCGCTGGGTACTGGCGCCCTGTGTATTTCAATGGGAGCCCGCACACTCATCAAGCAAACGTTGCGAGGCGCTTCGCAACACCGCGAAACAATTGAGCAGCCGCTCGACGCCTGAATCCAATGCAGCACGATGTTTTATGTTTCAAGGAGCAAAACGTTCTGCGCATGCGCCAACAAGCGACCACATGGCGCCAACTCGCCCACCAATCACATCTGCGTATTTGAGCACGTGATCTAGAAGTATTTTCTATTGGCGAAAACAGTGCATTCGTACTTGTAAAATCTGTTTCCGGAGGAAATGGAGGAAAACCCATGTGTGTAATCACTGATCCTCAAGAGACGTTATATTTCCATTCAAAAGTCAGTGTTTAGCCATATCGGAAATCGTCAACACATTTCATGATGACTCGGAATTAGAATCATATGTTGCAGGCTAGTTAACTAGTCATGCGATAAAAAATGTTGTAAAATATATTATCATTAAAATATAAAATACATAAATATAACATAAATAATTTTGTTATTAAAATATAAATAATTTAAAAACAATAGATTTATATCAAAAATGTTAGTTAATAATTTACTTTAATATTTAGTACTACCGAAACTGTTATTTTATATTTTAATATAATTTAAAAATATGTATTATTAAAAATGAATACACAATAAAACAGTAATATTTAATGAATTAACAATTTTAAGGACACTGTCTTTTAAATATTTTACACTTTAACAGCACTTATAATAGTAGTCTTACTTGCATTCAATTACAACATGAAACTATATTCGGGGCGATTGGAAGTTCGTGTGACGACAATTTGTTTTCGGTAAACTATGTATCACTCAAGTTCATATCCACAATTATTTTTGTTTTATCGCATGTGGTCTCTTACCTAAGAATTTCTAGCTACGGAAAAGCTTAAATTTCTTCACTTTCGGTTTGTTTGATGGTAATCAATCATTCCCTAAAACCTTATAAAATGTTACGTATTTCAGCTATGTCAATAGTAGTTAAAAAATATCAAATAGGTCTACTTTAAAAAACTTGCTCCTTTTCAGAGCTTTAACTAGATAAGCGTATTGTATTTTACTTTGAAAATTTTAGTGAAAATTAATACTAAAAAAGGATTTTTTATCGAATACAGTTGATTTAATTTATTACCGATTAGTTTTTTAAACCCCATTTTTACTTATAATATAATTTAAAAAGGATTTCCGAGGAAAAATACAATAGTCTTATTTCAGTCAACATGTGCGACGACGAAGTGAACGTAGGTATCTCCACTACTAGAGTACAAATAACATTATGTTTTATTGTTTGAAACAAAACGTTGCATCGTGCTTCAACCTCCCGCACACTGCAGAAGCAAAACGCTTGAAACAAAACGTTGCGAAACAATTTGCTTCAGGTGAAATGCTGCATCAGTGTGCGGCCGGGTTATAATCTGTATTTTTAAATTGTAAATATGATATTTGGATCTAAATTAGATTAACCCCATAGATATGATTTCTGGTTAGAAACATTAAAAGTATTTTCTAGTATCAATTTAGTTCCATAAATAAAGGAGTTTGCCTATTCTTCATATGATTACCATAGGAAAATAGTATGCAGTTTAGCTGTCGTGATAAACACATGATCTGTGATATTTAAGAATAATTGAATGGATTTTTATCATGAGACCTACGGTAATAGCTTCTTCCCTATAGGACATTCGCTAAGAGAGGCTTCGGAAAAGCTGTACAGCCTCTGAAAGAAAGGATTCACGAGGATTGTTCAGGCAGAAGAGGCATCAACTACAAGCTTTATCTAGCTCCGAGGTCCGGGCGTCCTGTCTGAGTGTCAGGTAATAACACCAATTTAAGGTGAACCAACCCACAGTGATTCGAACAATCCAAGTTAAACTAAGATACAAGGATAACCTAAGCAATATTTATTAGAAAATGGCAAATACCACTAATATTTTAAGCCATATGAATTGATTGAATAAATGTGGCCGATCTCTATACTGAAAATACATGTTCTTCACACTAATTTAAGTAATTGACGTTTCTCGTTTAGAATAAACATGTATTATAAAAATTAATTAGAAAAATTACAACACATTTATTACTCAATGAAAACATTTATGTGGTTTAAATAAAACCGATTTATACACCATAATATATAGCACTGAACAAAAAGTATTGACCCGATAGTTTGAACACGCGACCTTCAATCTACGAGGCCAACTCGCTACCGCTGGACCACGGCGTCTGCCAATTGCCGGTTAAGGTGTTTTAGCCAACCTCAATTGTTTTAACCGATCATTTACTGTTTAACTATCCATACAGTTATTATTAGCCTGTGACCAACTGATTTTGATATAAACGGAATGAGGACTGAAAAGCAAAAGAGAAATTTAATTTACACATATTAATTGGTTTGTTACAGTGGCTCAAGCAATACAACAAATACGTTTTCTATCAAAACACGGAAGATTTTGGAAATACTCTTTCCTGCTTTTATTTCGCACAGTTATGTTACCCTTAAGTTTTTACAAATTGTTTAGTAACCTGATAATTTTACATTTATTACATACATAAAATAAATATTTATGAAAAACCTCTATTCACATATTGTTCGCCGTCTTCAATCAAGAACTGTCAAACGGTTATAAACAGCTGTTTTGGTTTGTATTGTTTACATTTTATTCTCCATAAGCGTAATGTTAAATTTTTAGATTTTTAACTTAATATTACAAGAAAACACGAATTTTCCTGGACATTAGACCTATTTACTTTTTTAATCGGAAATTAGTTATCCAAAATTTAAAGAAATTCCTCGGTTTTTTCGAGATCCGAGTGCAAATATAAAGAATATATTTTTAACAATTATTTAAAAAAAATTTACAAACGTTGTAATAATTTGTATACAACATG
>CM041787.1:54248883-54268280 GCA_023375725.1 Nephotettix cincticeps
CTGACGTTTGCAAAATAGGAGTCTGGCGTATCCACTCCGAGCATGCATCCGTCAAATACTAAGGGTAGAAGAGTCTAAACCCGACATTGTTGGTGATAGACTGAATAAAAGAAAGACATACTACATAGTTGATCCAAAAAGATAAGAAAACCTCTACCTACATTTGCTATTGATGTAAAAAAACCTGTTTGCCTAGAATGTACAACAAAAGTTTGCAATGAAAGTAGATCTATGTTATAAGCTATAATTAACTATAAAACAACTGTCTGAATTCTAATGATAATACGGTTTTTAGGTAACTTTATTATTTTCATATTTATCATATCCTATGGAATGGAAAAATCCCAAAAATTAAACATTTTGTCATACTTTTTTTGACAACCAACGTTTTTATGGTTTTAGAAAATTATTACATTTTTCAACAGATTTCGCAATGCACAGTTTTTTTTAACTTTGTACATCTATTATATGTACCCAATAAACCTAATATAATATTATTCACATAGTTATCGTTTGAAATAGCTTATTAGATTGATAAAATTATTTTCAACGGTAAAAATCATTTTAAATGTTTTTTTTCAAAAAGGCGGTCTGTGAGCACCCAGGACTGAGTGTAACAAAAAGTTCACCCAGGACGAGAAGGGAAATAATTCGGCACGTAAATATTTGTTGAAGGTACTAAAAAATTTTTAAAGCAATCAATTTGAAAAAAAATTCTTGACGATTAATTTTCCGTGTAATATTCACATTTTAAACGTTTTGAAGAAAAAAATTTAAAATCAATCTATTTTTCTATATTACATTCTATATTACACCTTGATTTTGATATCTGTATTTGAAATATGCTATGAAAGGCACAGCATGTTGAGTATATGCATTAATATTTCTGAAAAATATTAATAGATATAAAATTTATATTAATAAACCAAATATTTCAGAGTTTAAACTACTGATCAAGGTTTGTAATGGAGTTCATAATATTTATTATTACTATAAATATACTATGTGGCAGACCTGCAATACATATTTGCAACACATGTTTAAATGAAATTATAGTTTCACTGAACATGTAGATAAAACTAAACACTTGAACACAAAACCGAACTACATCATTAACTAAAAATTGAGTGCTTAACCGATCATTACAAATCTCTTTTCAGATAGCAGTTGGTTAATTTGTGTTTAATGAACCATCATGCTGCGAGAGCAGTTTTGGCTGCGTTTTACCTTGAACTGGTATTTATTTAACCTTTTACCTGTTCCTCTTTTTTTATTTATTGTTTATTATTTATTTACTATCGTATTTTCGTAACTTACATTTTATGAAATTTGTACTCCAACTACTTGGAGGTAACGAATTGTGGATAGCTGTGAGCGATGGTCGGTGGGTTAAGTGTTCTCTTGTGAGGTTTAACGTCTGCTATATTAAGGGCTACGTTAATCCTCAAAGACAATCATCATAATTAAACCAGTTCGTAATTCAGAGACAGTGGTTTGGAATCCACGTTAAACTGTAGGTCCCTTAGATATCTCATTCATCGTTGGGCTATTAATTAACAGTTTTGTTTAAGGAACATGTTAGCCTTTTATTCATACTTAAAATACCTTCATAACTTGGAAGATAACTATTTCAAATTCTAACCTAATCTACTTAAATAGTGTACGGACCATTTAACGGTTCTAGGCAAGTAGGGGAGGTAAAGTCATCAGCTTTCCTTTTGAGTGCTCGGTAAATGTATGGGCACCAATCATTCTTATTTAATTTGTTTAATCCGTTTGGATAAATGAAGTCATTTAGGTATAAACGTAACTAATGAACCAACCAGTGAATAAAATGAAAAATTAGTTTTTTGAAAACCGTTCATATATATGCTGCAAAACTAAAAGTATTAACAGCTTCTCCTAATGTCAAAGTAATAAAACCTCAGACTTAAATAAATAAAAACTGGATTGACTGCGCCATTCACACGTTACGAAAGAGGAGGGTGAAATGTTTTTCAGCGCATGCGCAGCACGGCTGTCACGAGTTTTGGAACTACGTTTACAAGAATTATTTTTAAGTTATTACTTCATTTTAAAATGAGCACAATTAGTTTGTAGATGACTACATTTAGTTCAAATTTACACTGTGTTTTAGTGAGCTTTAATGAACTTATATGTGAGCTATTCCATGATTCAATATAATATTGCTCACATAAATTAGGGAGAAAAATTACTATGGGGGAAGCTGATCAGCGGTGACTCATAAAATAAAATTTTACTGGATAGAAACCAGTGGAGACGACTCCTGTCAGATCATAGGTGGTAAACTCTAGCTAGTCTATGTAATTCACACCACTACGAAACCTCAATGCTTTTAATTCATAGAGTGCTAAATTATAAAGACGTTTTTTATGTAAAAACAATGTTTCGAATATAATACATAATGCGATGAGTGGCAGGACAGTGACTATCGAAACATCGGTAAATACCTTTCGATGGTTACAAACTTTCGATATTCATTCGCTCAACCATTTAAATATTTTGTTATTAAATTTGTTTTATGTTACACTAAAGCGAAATACCCATTATAGTGATCGATCAGTATAAGTCTTTTAAGTATCATTTTGTATTCTGGGAAAGTAATTTTTTTTAAGGAAATCTTATCTGTTTAGCAGTTACTCTCTTCACAGTTACACCAGTTCAGCGTTACATTGTAAAGCCACAAGTAAACATAAGTTATATCCCAAGGATATCAAAGTTGAATGAATTATAGCCGTGTAAAATATTCCTTGCGAAATAAAAAAGTTTGAATCGAAAATACGACTGGCTTATATTTACGACTTAGGCTTTAACTTCAGTTCCTGGTCTTCGTGATTATCACCATTGTAACAAAGTTCCGTCAAGAAAATGAATAATTTTTTTATGTTTGGGATATCTATAAAGCATAAGCGTTCATAAAGTCCCCAACTAACTTTATACATTTTTTATTCAAGTAGAACATTCACAGATCTTATTTCACATGATATGTAGGAGTCCAAACAACTAATAATTATATATTTTTCTTTTTTCCTTTAGCTGTGATAAAATACTAGTATAAATACTATTATGTATCGTGTAAATGTTAAAAAATTATTATACGATTACGTATGTAATTATATTCTGATTGAATAAGGTTATTTTTGACATGGATATGCCTTAGCTCTGGGGGGAGATATTGGTGATTTTTAAGATGGAAAACGTGTAACAGGTTTCCATAGAAACTACCAGAGCTATTGAGTTGAATTTTTGATATAAAAGAATAAGAACAGCTGTTTAGATGAACTGAGACCATTCTCTTTAGACATATCCATGATCTAACCTGTTTTCTACAGGGAAGTAAATACAAACAATTTTTAACCGGGAAAATTTTTTTAGGGAATTTAATGCAGTCTGTACTTAAACTCATGTCATTTAACCAACCTAGAAGTGCACAATCAAATTATATTTGAACCTGGTATAAAAATATGAATAGTAAATTTCTCAATACTACTGGGTCAACATATATTTATAATATATTTACGACTTATATTTTGATTATTAGGACCTAGATCGTAATAGAGTAGCATTTTAATTGATGTTAACCCTCAAATATTCTATTACCTATATATATTGTTGCATACTATTAAATTTTAAATCTTGTTATTGCTGAAAAAAGATAATACTGTTAATCAATTATCAAAGTGTGATATTTTTTGTTGTCATTACCATAGCTAGTTAATACTTTTGACTACCTCTATACAACTTAGATATGCTTCACTAAATATTTATTCGTAACGAATTCTTGATTATTGACTCTTAGTCATTTCTGAATTCGGTAGTGCATTGTACAAAAAGTCAATTTAACTTTACAGGGGTGATCTGTGTGATAAAGTAACAGACTACTATACTTTATACTATGGATTAGAAATTTCTCCAAAGTCATTAGTGTTTGCTTGTCGTAAGAAAGGTAGGCCTATATAAAATACGCTTGAAGCACATTCTACTATCGCAGCAGCTCAGGAGATGTTTAAGAATGTAAATTAATTTCATCACTGACACTGTTCTCTATTCCCTCACAGATTATTAATTTAAGAAAAAATTAGTTTCACTTAAGCATTATAATAGTAAAAAACTTTAAATCAGAAAAATATATTTTAGTTCCTCATATCATAATTAAAGCAAAGAAAGATTAGAATAGATTATTGAAATGGCAACCATACCACAAGGTAGGTATTTTAAGCCAAGAATTAATGAGAAATGATTGTGCGATGATTGTGGTGCGAGCTTGT
This sequence comes from Nephotettix cincticeps, assembly GCA_023375725.1. Lineage (NCBI taxonomy): Eukaryota > Metazoa > Arthropoda > Insecta > Hemiptera > Cicadellidae > Nephotettix > Nephotettix cincticeps. The sequence goes on from CM041787.1 coordinate 54,253,173, forward strand.
GGTCTTGTTACTGACTAAGGCTGACATGTTCCTTAGACAGAACTGTTAATTAATAACCCAACAGTCGATGGCATATCTAAAGGACCTGTAGTTTAACATGGAATCCGAACCACCGCCTCAGAATAACGAATTGGTCTAATTATGGGGATGACTTTTGCAGATTAACGTAGTATTCAGTAGTGCGGACGTTAATCCACACAAGAGAACACTACACCAACCTGCCATTGCTCACAACTATCCACAATTCGTGACCATCAAGTAGCTGGATTGCAGGACGACGCCAACTTCCCAGTCGGAAGGTATTTTTTCCTTAGGTTTATCTTTTTAACCTCTTCGAAAGAAACCCTCAACCTTTTTTATTCAAAATTATTTAGTGTAGAAAGAAAAAACAATCTTATATTTACTTCTCTGAAGAAAATAGGTTTGATTGTGAATATGTGTAAAGTGATTGTTTTCAGATTCTTTAAACAGTTGTCCTCATAACCGTATGATGTTACTAAGTATATAACATCGCCGTTCCTAATTTTAGTTGACGGACTGACAATAACCCCCCCTCACAGAGCTAAGACATAGTTTTATTAATATTTTTATGGAGGTTGCCAGCCTCTTTTGCCTATACTTTTTCTACAGACTAAGGGACCTTGGCGTAAAGCCTATCAAGCAATAAAATAGGAGAGACGACACAGTTCTTGGTGGAGATTTCTGATAAACCCTGTTTGGTGACTCCGGGATCAAAGCCAGAGCTACTGACGATTCAATTTATTATATACTGACTGTTAATAAATTAATAAAACTTAAACTAAAAAACAAGTTTGTAATCACTTGAAAACTGTTACTGCGTCACATAACAGTTAGGACTTTTAGTGAATTTTTATGTTGGCATAAAAACTCACAACGGAAACGCTTAAAAACTTTGTGGTTCCGCTTACATTTTCACACTGTAAAATCAGGTTTTAATGGAGATGTTGAATACAAATAAAGCAAGGCGACAAACCGGCGCCGTGTGTGCTAGTACAAGCGATATACTTTATATGATGTCTGCCAAGTGTTCAAACATCGCCTCTATTAAACATTCATAACGTGTAGTTCGTAAAACGCTCGAGTGAACAATGTTAAACCCTTCCGTTGTGTTGTTTATTTTGTAATTTAATCAACCAGGTGTTGGTTGGGATTTCATTCACTTGTCAAAGTTAGTTAAATTGTGAGTTATGAATGCATAAACGTGTAAAATGTATGAGAAAAAATATTGAGTTTACTTCCTTATGGGAAATAGATTAGATCATGGATATGCCTAAATGGAATGTTTTCAGTTCATCTAAACAGCGTTATAGCCACATGACGGCACATTCATTAAACACTTCCGCTCCGCTTTTTGCGTTCCACAAAATCAAATTAAAGAGAAAAATATTAACATAACCACAAAATCATCACTTTTCTGTTGCCAGACCTAATTTCCTATGTAAAAAGAGTTATTTTTACTACCCTGAGGTAAATAGGTAAGGATAAAGGGAATTTTTACTGTTACTTTAAACAGATATCCTTATAGCCATATGACGTCACCGTTTCAATTTGTAGTCTGACGGAGTGTAATGACCCCCCCAAAGGGGTAAGACATATCCATGCCAAAAGTTAACCATACACGCTGTTTCTTAAATAAATATAGAGTGAATATGAATCATGTTATAAAGAAGGAATGTTTCACTCATTATATAAACCAAAATACTACGTATTAAAATACTTTGCATATAGGTTTTTATATTATTCGAAAGGATTTGTCAATTTTTAACCGTTTCCACAATGGAACGCTCATCTATAATATTATAATGGAGAGGTGGTTTCTGTATGTTTGTGGATTTGTTTGTGGGTTTGTTGTGGCTAGTAAACGCGAAAAATACTGAACCGACCGGTTTGAAATTTTACAGAAACGTAGAAACTCATGCAACACATAGGCATATTAGTTCCCTTAAAATCCCCTTGGGCTATGCCCCATGAAAGTCTTAAGTTTCAATGTTTACATTTTCTAATGACAACATCCGTTTACACTATATTTTGACAGTTCAGGAAGAAGAAGAAATAAAGTTCATTTTTCAGATAAACTGCTGGATCTAAATTAGTGAATTATTAGTTTGAAATAGTGGAATGGTAGATTTTAAGTTTTTTCCCGATGACTCTCTCTATTACGTTAATCCTTATCCTCTCCCATCATTTAATAGATGTTACTTTGTCATGTTGTAGACACTCGTGTTTTGTCATTTTGTAAACAATGAAGAATTAATTAACAATAACTTAAATGTATCAGTAGAGCCTACGAACACCTCTCAGCCTTTTTTACCCGTGCGAAGAACGGGTACTTTGGCTAGTTGGATATATAGTAGATAAAGAGATGCCACTAATGCGAGTGCAAAATATATATTGGCCAAAATATGCTAAGAAAAAAATCATCGGTTAATGTGAACCCGCAGTAAGTTTTCTTGTAGATTTTAAATTCCTTATAAACTACAACGAACGGGATTATCCAATACTATAATACGAGCAAGGTTTGTATATATATATATATATATATATATATATATATATATATATATATATATATATATATATATATATATTTGCACACGGATCTCGAAAACGGCACCGAGGATTTTCTTTAAATTTTGGAAATAACTAATTTCCGAGTAGAAAATAAGTTCTAGATAGGTCTAATGTCCAGGAAAATTCGTGTTTTCTTGTAATATTAAGTTTAAAATCTAAAAATTTTACATTACGCTTATGGAGAATAAAATGTAAACAATACAAACCAAAACAGCTGTTTATAACCGTTTGACAGTTCTTAATTGAAGACTGCGGGGAACAATATAGAGGTTATGCATTAATATTTATTTTATGAATTAAATAAATGCAAAATTATCAGGTTACTAAACAATTTGTAAAAACTTAAGGATAACATAGCTGTGCGAAATAAAAGCAGAGAAAAGTATTTCCAAAATCTTCCGTGTTTTGATAGAAAACGTATTCGTTGTATTGCTTGAAGCCACTGTAACAAACCAATTAATTGATGTAAATTAAATTTCTCTTTTGCTTTTGAATCCTCATTCCGTTTATAACAAAATCAATTTATCACAGGCTAATAATAACGGTATGAATAGTTAAACATTAAATGATCGGCTTTGGCTAAAAGACGTTAAACGGCATCGCTCAATTGACTAACGTCGTAGCCGAGTTGTAGCGTGTCGGCCTCAAGAACTATAGGCCGCGAGTTCCATCCCCACCAGGGGCGATACTTTTTGTTCAGTGCTATATTAATTATGGTGTATTAAATCGGTTTTATTTCAACCACATAAATGTTTTCATTGAGTAATAAATGTGTTTTAATTTTTCTAATTAATTTTTATAATACATGTCTTATTCTATACGAGGAAAGCTCGGTCACCAGGTACTATTAATCTAAAGCATGATCATGTATGGATTACAATTTTGCTGTATATATTAACAGATGATTTATTAGTTATTTCAAGAATACTTGTTTCAAACTAACATTTTGCCAATTCAGTTTAACATGATATCACTTAGACATGTGAAACAGTTTACTTGCTACAAATGCAAACCCCCGTTGGAGGGTATGGGGATGGTAATGGAGGTTGGTAAGGTTCAACAACGGAGAGCTGCGCTTGCATTAGAGGACCCTACTGAGCCTTGATGAAGGCTCAACACTCAAGCCCTCGGCTCAACACCACAAACTGGATTAACTAATGAGTTGATCCATTAAGTACAATTAAAACTAATTTTTGAGCAATTTGTAAACGTTAGAAACTATATTATATTGTATAGCGAAAGGATGCGTGATGGTGTTTTCAAAAGGAGATTAAATATTGTGTTTTTCAACAACGATAGAATTTTTTAACATTTATTAAGGAATTATCTATAAACCCTGGTATTCCTAGTACCTAATTTCAACGTACTGTTATATACCTAATTAATAACCAAATAAAAAATGGTTACTGAGTCCAGAATTAAACCGGGAATCCTCGGATTGCAAGGTGAGCGTCCTCTCTGAGCTACTCAACCGATATTGAGGTTGGTTCAAAAACCAAGAATTACAGAAAAAGCTACTTTATGCAAATATTTAATATTCGTATTAAATAATTAACATACTTTTAATCCACAGCTAATTAATTAAAGTATTAATCTTAAGTTTAAAAATATTACTAAGTAAAATAGTTTCAAACATCAAAATCAATTGTAAGATCGTCATCAAAAATATTTATGATTTTATACTTTAACGTCAACACATGTTTATTTAGACAAAATATTTATGAACAAGGTATAATTTAATAGAAAAAACATTATATGAACAGAAAAGGTGTGTATTGCAGTAAAATAAAGACCAAAAGGCACGGTTTCCATTTCTCTTTCAACGAGATTTACCTTAAATTCTGACAAATACATCCAAACATCGTAGTATGATTATTAGTCAAATTTTACAAGACCACCATCTTGAATCCTTCGTATTGGATGACAATCGGTTTTTATCAGGTGATGTGACTACTTATCATCATGGATTTTTCACGCTAAGTACTATGCTGCAGTTATAATTTAATTCTCTTCATTATGGAGTAATATATTCTAAACTATATTAGATTTTAAACTATTATTTTACCACAACAAATTTAGGCTTAAGAGTCTGCATCAGTGGTAGGCATCTTGAATTTTAGTCCCGTAAGGGCAATGTTAAATTCTGGCGGAACATACCTTCACTTTGGCGTCTGTAGTGGCGTTAATTATCAAAGTATCAATGTAAAACTTTGGAAGTATATTGAAGAGATGTGGTCATGACCTTTTCAATATGTTCAATATTTTCAAAAATATAACTTGAAATAAAAACAAAAATTCAGGAATATTTTACAAAATAAATCATTATTATTTTTTTATTAAGAGCGAAAATAAGAAGTTCTGTAAGGTCCCTGGAGGACTGTATACCTTTAATTTGACACCTCTTCCGTTAATTTATGACAATAGGTCAAGGAGATATAGGTGCCAGAGTTTAACATTGCTCTTACGGGACTAAAATCCAAGATGGCTAAATCCATTGATGCAGACTCTTAAGACGGTTTTATGAATAAGTATATATAGGCCTACTTATAAAATTATACTATAGTATAATTTATACGTTAGAAAACTGTACAGCATTATAATTAGTCTGCAGTTTCCGTGTCCACAATGTTAGTTTTAACAATCACTACTGTCGATATCACTAACTTTATTTTTTACCAGAACCCTTGTTCTTGGTAACACTCGTAAGGGCGTAATTATCTCTAAGCTAACCAAGTGAAAGCCTTCGACTCTATCAGAAGAGATACAATCTGGAGAGGGTTAAAAAGATTTGGAATCCCTGGCAAAATAATTAACTTAATCAAAGAAATGTACAGGAGCTACAGCTGTAATATTATACACAACGGGAATTTAAGTGCTCCGATAGAGGTAAAGTTGGGGGTGAGGCAAGGCTGTGTCCTGTCACCGACTCTTTTCCTGGTTGTGTTAGACCAAGTGTTGAGGAACATAACCAGAAGAGAAGCAAAAGGTATTTCCTGGGGTCTCCAGCAGAAGCTTGAAGAGCTTGCATTTGCAGATGACATCTGTTTCTTAGCCCATAGATATGGAAGAAAAACTTGAAGACCTTGAAAATGAAGAGAGAGTTACCGGTTTGAAAGTTAATGTTCAAAAGACAAAATCTATGAGAATTAACGCGGTAAATAACAACAGGTTTCAAATGGCTGGAGAAGAGGTAGAGGAAGTGGACTCTTTTACATACTTGGGGAGTGTGTTGACAAAAAATGGTGGGGCAGATGAAGATGTAATGGCCCGAATTAAGAAAGCAAATGCTGCATTTGTCCAACTATACCCAGTTTGGAGAGCTAGGGAAGTATCGACCAGAACAAAGCTGAGAATATTTAACACCAACGTTAAGTCAGTTTTACTTTATGGCTGTGAAACATGGAAGGTCTCCCTAGCGATCATAGGCAAGCTCCAGGTATTTGTAAACCGGTGTTTGAGAAAAATTTTAAAAATCCATTGGCCGGACATCATCTCAAATAAGGACTTGTTGGCAGCCGCCAAAGAGGAACCCATAGATTTTGAAATTAAAAAACGAAAGTGGCAATGGATAGGGCACACTCTGCGTAAAGATCAAGACGCAGTAGAAAAGCAGGCTTTGAGCTGGAATCCCCAGGGGCAGAGGAAAAGAGGAAGACCGAGGAAAACATGGAGGAGAACAATTGAAGCCGAAATCAGAGAGGTGGGGAAGACCTGGAGAGAAGTAAAGGCTTTGGCTGCCAATCGTGTCCGCTGGCGTTGTTTCGTGGAGGCCCTATGCTCCGCCAAGGAGTGAAAGGAAATAAGTCAAGTAAGTCAACCAAGTGTATGTGAATCGTAATAACGCGTTATTAACTAACTGAGAGTAATGTAACAACACAGGAAGCCAATCGAGCATCACGGAAATGATAATCGGAAACCCGAGCACTAAATCACAAAACATATGATTCATGTGATTCAAGGGTCTACTTTACCTGAAATCGTAAATCCAGTTATACAGTCTCACCCCTAAACCTCTCAGAACAGTTATTGATGTTATTCTTTATTTGGAAAGGGATAGAGAATTTTAAAATAAAATTAGCTGGAAATGTTTAAGATTGATATTATCGAATAAGTAAGTTCCCAGTTGTTTGTAAATCTAAAACTTCAATCGTAAATTGTAAGCTTTAAAACCATTCATAACTACAATTTCCCCAGGGTCCTATGATCCAGTAACGCATGGTAATCCAGTCTTAGCTAATGGGCAGCATATCACGTAATGGCTCATCTTTTGGATTTTCTAGAAAGGTTCGTTTTAGTTGAACTACAATTATTTAAAATAGAGATTGAACAGGAAAATATTCGTATTTTATGGTCAAAACCAGACATGTGACATTTAAATGTACTGTGTTAGAAATTTTTCATATGTGAATAAAAGTGGTAGCTTTATAAAATCGATCTATAGTTATAAGTTACTTTTATGGAAATTTGTGTCCGTTCACTTATACCATGTATTTTAAGGAACCACTGTGCAAGTTTCAAAAATCTATTTTGTTTGGTTTTAAATAACTATTTTTGTCAACTTAAGTTGAGGAAAAATGTTTTTTTAAACGATTGAAAATATCAATTTATATAACTATCTTCACTATTTAGCGAACTTTAGACATATCGGTCAAACGGAACTGGTAGTTTGGGGGAGGGTTTTTACCTAAAAACGGGGGTTTTGCGTTTTTCATATGTAATTTTTTAAATTTAAAATGTTATTTCTTATCATTAGAATCAGCTCAAAAAACTACACAATTTAATACTTAATGTTTTGCTCTATCTTCAACGGTTACCGAGATATGAAATCTAAACACAGTACGTTATATCTTAGGGCTGCAATGTTAATTATATGGATGGGTAAGGAAAAATTAATATTTCACTTATCAACCAATACTTTTAAATGCAACTGTGTATTTATCTTTATGTGGTTGATATCCATCTATTTATGCTTCAAATGATAGTTTATGTACTTATCATGTCAGCTAACCTGCATACATTTCCCCAAGTTAATCTGAAAGAGAATAGGTAAATAACTCTCATACTCATTGCCAGTTATTGATCAAACGTTGTCATTTATTATTATTATATTATAGATTTGGAAATTCGCCGAGGACGCAGGTCTGCTGTGACGGGACATTTTCATAATCAACGTTGACAGAGTAATCGAACACACTACGACTAATATTCCAGACGTAGTCTTCGGGCTTAGTTCTTAAGTGCACCTCTTCCCAAAGAATATTAATGACATCATCTATCTTCATTTCACTGGTTTCTAATAACTCTCCAGTACATTTAAGAAACTCACTACTACTTTTCTTTAAAATTACTAAAATTAGACTCCCGATAAATTCAGCTAAACGAATTTTAACTAAAACTAACGCTAAACCGTTATATCTATTTCATCCTGTAACAAAAAATTATTATTTCGTTTGAGACATATTAAAATATAAATCTGATACCCTTTTCCATACCATTTAAATAAAAATTAGATCACTTATAATTGTCCTAACGAAATACCGAGACAAAGGGAGACACGTCTTCAGCAATATCGTCTTATCAGAAGCGACCATTTTATGAGCTATAAAACAATGTTATCGCTTAGCTATAACGCGTTTCTGACCACGGTTGGCTAAAAACAAACAACTACCATTTTTTTACTAAATAACACACAACATTAAACTACATAAGTAATTTTTAACATTCCACTTTTCCTTTCTATTATATAATAGTAATACACAAGTAGTGTTCTAGTATTTATATAGTAGTGCCTAAAAACTTCCAAAAATACCCCATTCATAAACACAAAAATGAAATAATATTTTTGTAAATTCATTTTTAATTATTAAAATTGTTATTTCCAACAACAATTTTAACAAATACTGACATGCGTTACAGAAATAGAAAAAATAATTTTTTCACTAAGGGTATAGGTTCTTTCGTTAGGATTTGATTCTTAACAGTTTTATTTTTCTATATAGGGATTTATCGTACCTGAAAAACGAAAAATGTATTAAAACATAAATATGTAGTATATTTTATTCATATAGATTATTTGGGATTTATCGACTGAAAATTACGAAAAAAATAAAACAAATTTATTTGTAATTATTATTTGTTTAATCAAATGTGTTTTCAAAGGTATTAGATGTATTGGTAATAAATTACTGTTCGACCTAGTTAATTAACTACAGTTTTGGTTCAAACTGTCCCCTCACCCACATCATTACGGGATTAGAGAAACGACAAACTAAGTACAATCAAGCAGCAAACTCGCTATATAAACTAAACAATTCGTGAATACCTCATTTACTTAAAATATTTACAAAATATCAGGGATTGAAAGTAAAATTTGAATTGATTGATATTCCAAATAATCGGTTACAATAAACTGACACATACTTTGTCGAACTGAAAATACGAGTTTTTTTACCCTACAAAAATTATCATTTTAAAATTGTAAATCATTATTCTCATCATATATGTCAATTTTCAACGTATTTTTTACTAATTCAACTAGAGGAAATTGTGAACAGGCTTGGAGTAAATAATCTCATTTCAAAATTCTTTGACGATTTCACTAAAACGGTCTTACATGAACCAACCCCGCTTAAGGGAAAATGAGGTCTTCTCCAAATCGCACTTCCTTAGTCTTAAAGTTTATGAACTCAACCCTTGCATTAAGAAAGGATCAGGATGCATATATTTTCTTCCTTCAGCTCCAAATGCAAGATTACGTCGAACTTAGAAAAAAATGTGTTCTGAAGTTTCGAATCTATAATCATATTAATTCAACTATCGACTGTTTAAACTATGAGGTATATTTTACTAACTAGGTATAATGTCGTAAATTATAATTGTTAAGTATTACAAACTGTTTATAGAGCTTATCAGATGTAAAACTACAGTAAAATTACTACTTGGTAACTTGCTGCACTATTGTACAGTATACATAGCAATAGTACAGTTTATTTCACAACCAGTCAAAGTTTACTACGTCATAAATTACAATAGTCATAGATTAGATTAGATTATTGAAATGACGAACATACTACAAGGTAGGTATTTGAAGCCAAGTTTGAATGAGGATTGAGTGTATAATGGTGCGATTTTATAGTCTTGTTACTGACTAAGGCTGACATATTGATAGCAACTAATGGATCTACATTTTAACGTGGGATCCACATCACTACATCTGAATTACGAACTGGTCTAATTATGAGGACGGGTCTATGCGGATTAACGTAGTATTCAATAGTGCGGACATTAATCCACACAGGAGAACACTAAACCCACCGACCATCGCCCCAAGTACTGGATCACAGGATTACATAATAGAAGAGATTACTAGAGATTAGTTTGCAGCACAATAGTATCGTTCCAATAGTTTAAAAAGTAAACGTAGCATTTTAGTCCAGTAAAACAATCCTGGACTAATCTAATTTTTGGAGACCAAGGTTTGCAGGGATATAACAAAACATGGATTTTATAAAATAAAAAACATATTTATTATGTATTCTATGTAAACACAGTTTATACGGTTTAATCAATCAATTAATTTCAACTTATATGTCAATTGGGTTGTTGTTTGTTGGCATTTGGGAAGCTTAGACTTATTTTTTTAATTTCGTCGATGGTTTGAGTAGGATTTTTTCACGGCAAACAAACTTAAAAATCATTTACATTCATGAAATATTCAACACGAAAAACATTTATGTGTAAATAATAAACCAAACTAAATTTAACTATTCTATTCTTCCTAACGTTTTCTGTAAAATTAAACTAAACTGAATATAAATATCATTTATAACGTTTGACTCAAACCAACCTAAAAATGAAAATTCATATTTTATGGAGTTTACTATCAAAATTTAACCAACCTAAAAAGGACAAACATATCCAAGAAATAGAATAATTCATTTTCCTTTTTTCTGTATAACATTTATAACAGAAGCTTTCGAAAAAGTTCAACTTTTAATTCTTTCAGGTACTCACTATTTTGATTAAAGCTAAGACTTTTAGTGAATTCAATGTGTATTAATTTGCATCTATATTCATTTTATCCATCCAAACATTTGGAACAGTTCTATTCCATACATAGTAAATGGATGTAAATACTAGATTTAATTTCATAATGTTATGAGCTATTGTACTTTATATCATTTTATTAAAGTGCGGTATAACTCGTAATTAAAATGGCTGGATACGTTGATAAACGTTTATCTTAAGTAATTTTGTCTTAAAAATTATTGTTGACAGTTTCCACAGCAATAATCTGAATTTAGAATACATATAAAGACTGGAATTACTGTTGAATTCATTGAGTTTATTTTAAATTAATTCTGAAACAAGCAGCGAAAGCAATGTTCGATGAAACGTGATCAATTATCTCAAACAATCGAGATATTTATATAATCGTATACCAAGATTAATATTAAACCTGTTATCGGCGGAATTAACTACGTTGACGTAGTGACTCTGTTAGATATAAAGCTGGAGACTCCATTATAAAAATTGTGGAAGAACCCTTATTTTTATAATTATGCCTATAATCAATAGAATTAGCTATCACTTAAAATATTTTCTCTTTTAAATATTTCGTTTTAAAGTGTAAAATTTCACATTCAATCTACGGGTTTGTTTTTCAATTAAAGTTACTTTATGAACAAGGTGTATGAATATTACTTGATCGGAATTCTCACAACATGGAGTTAACTTGGTACTAGTATCTTAACGTATCATATAGCCTGAGTTTCTACAAAGCCCTCAGGATGCAAGCATATATTGTTTCATACAACCATGAGAATCCCCACCATCCTGAAGCAACCTCGATCAAGCTAATGTTATTTTCGATGACGTTGACTGAGTTAGACTAATAAAACTACAAAACTTTAAAATTGAGTGCTTTGTCGGCCTCAAGATCATCGTCTTAGACATTAGTGCAAAAGGCACTGACCACTAAAAAAACACAAACTCAGGAACATTATAAAATGTGTCTGAAGTACAAAGTACAAAAAAGGTCAAGACATAGAAACTTTAGATTTTTCTTATCAACTTCCCTCACTTTTCAATTACTGGAAATTGGTTCTCATGTATTTATTTAAACCCTAGCTATCCTTAAACAGCACGGAGAGTTAAATATTTTTTATATGGGTACATTGGACATACAGAGTTGAGTTGAGAACAGAATCGTATTTAATTCGTAATATTATGGAATGAATGAGTTTAATTATAATTTTGTGTTTCCTTAAACTTCTTGTCACTTTGTTATAAACTTGTAAAAGTTTAATGTAAAAACCATGAGTATGAATGAAAGTATATCTATAAAATTATACATTTGACTGGCTCTCACAAGATAAAATCTAGTGAAACATTGACTGGGACTGCGTCGTCCTGTAATCCAGCTACTTGGAGGTCACGAATTGTAGATAGTTGTGAGCGATGGTCATTGTGTTTGGTGTTCTCTTATATACTACGTCAATCCACAAAAGAACGTCTCCTCATAATTAGACTAATTCGTAATTCAGAGGAACTGGTTCGGATTCCATGTTAAAATGTAAGTACCTTAGTTTGCCATTGTCTGTTGGGCTATTAATTAACAGTCCTGTGTAAGGAACATGTCAGGCTTAGTCAGTAACAAGACTACAAGATCGCACTACTATCATCTTACACTCAATCCAAATTCATACTTGGCTTAAAATACCTAGCATGTAGTATGGTCGCCATTTCAATAATCTAATCTAATAGACGTTTTCGGTGCTGGAAATTATTAAAATGTAAGAAATTTTACATTTGTTGGAATGATCATTTTTTTGATCTGGATCACAGATTGCATAAATATTTTTAAAAACATTCAGGTGTGATCAGCCAAGCTACGGGTCTAATGACAGGAGGTGGTCTGTTGGGATAACAAAAAATGGCCTAACCACAGAGTGTTTCGTTAATGGAAACCGTCCATTCAACATGTTTGCTAAATGAACATTTTTAATTGCACCATTAGTCAATATTCATCTAAAAGTGGTAACTTATTAGGGTTGATCGCTCGCACTTCATTGTTTCCATATCTTAATGGTTTTCGCATCCGGCTTTGGTTATTCCTCACCCTTTTGTCCGCCCAAAGATTAGGTTTCAACAATGATTTCAAACAAATTGTGAACAACCTCTTTCCACATACATTTATAAATTTACGCTCAAGAATCATATCACTCCTTTGCCAAAGTAATGTGGATTAGCCATGTATTGTATCGTATTTTTCTATTATACTGTTACTTATTTATTGTAATTATCCTAGGTTGCTCTTATATTGATGGTGGTCTTTTATACCGTGTTGGAAAGAAAATCACCTTGTTGATTAACCAAAAATTATCTCAGTATCTCAGCTTGTTCCTTTTAGCAAGTCCTTTAGCTTAGTCTAAATAAACCTGTGTTATAATATTCTCATTTTGTTACCAATAATGATATGTATCGTTATTTATTATTGTTTTGTGATATCTGTTATATTTCAGCTCATTTCGATCTCATATCTAATTAATCAGAGTTTTGTGACTATTGGATAATGCATGTATAAATATATATGGTACTCTTCCCATATAGTTAAACAAATGTAAAAAAAGGGTGTCACCGTAAAAAATAAAATAAACAATCTCGAGGTCCTTCAATAAAACTGAACATTCATGTGAATATAAACTCAGATGCACTTACAAATTTCTGCCATTTCGTTTATGTTCAATGTGTCAATTTCATGGTGTACTTAAAATCTATATATATATATATACATATATATGAAGAATGTATGTTCTTTATGCGTTGTCAAACTAGTATTCATTCTATTCATTATTCATTTTATACCCCACAAGTTTTCATTTTATTGCGTTTTAACTTTCTAAAAATAATCTTATGGAGGTTTGTTTACAAATTTTTTACAATCAAAACATTTGATTTCTTAAGTTACAGCTGATGGTCTACTTTCTATTAGCAATATGCTTAACTATTTAATGTCATCTGAATCTAATGTCATCTGAATACTTCATTCATCTATATATAAATATAAATTAGAGTTTTGTCTGTACATTACTCAGAATTATTCATTTTTTATTTATTTATACTTTTTGTGGGTTAGTGAAGCCGAAACCGGTCTTATCTCAATTTTTGTCTGTTTGTCTGTGACGCTCCAGGAGGCATTTTACGCCGTCTTCTTCGAAAAAACGGGATAACTGATAACAATGAAACTTATTTTATACATTCTCTACATTCCAGAGAAGGTTATTAAACTCTTAAAATTGTCCGCCGACCCTTAAAAAGTAAATAACGAGCATTTAAAACCCCAATTTTACGTGATATTCGTCGCATTTTGCTTCAAACCTACTGGTAATAATCAGCTGTCTTAGTAGTTTGAAGATTTAATAGAAAGAAAAATAAACAGCTGTTGAATCAATATTAGTTAGTTAATTTTGGTCATTTATTTAAACCCATTTCGAAATCGTATATTTAAAAGTTATTTTAACGTATAACTAATAATAATAAAGCTTACAAAGGACGGGCTTACTGCTAGTGTAAAACTAAGAAGTAAATATGTAATGTACAAAATCAACAGCTTTATTCGCCACGTTAATAGTTTACGGTTTTAGGGGATTATGATATTATATTTTTTATTTTCTATTTGATTAAATGCTACGTGTTTATATGTTGGTTGAATAAAAAATTATTACAATGTTTATCCTTATTATGTTTATTATAATATTCAGCTGTCTTATATCTAGATATAGAAAAAAAGTCGTGTTAGCTGCAACTTTTTTAACGAATAGCTGGACAGATTTTAATGATCATTGATTTTTTTTATTCCATTTCGGATGTTAGATTACGCGAGTATTATTATAAAAAATGCTGCGATTCAGAAAATTTAATTTTTCCTATAAAAGCCCTATTACAGTTAGGTTTGATTTGGGTTTAAGTTGGATTTGAAAACTGTGAATAAATCCACTCAGATTTATTTGTGTTGTGGCAATGTTATTAATATGTCTTATCGTATCGGTATTGTTATTAACTATGCCGCGATCTAATCTTTCACAAAGAAGCTGTAATGCTATTCGACTTCAGAACATGGCCAATCTAAAATATGTGTGTGTAATAAATGAAAAATGCTAATACAGTACTGAACAAATCAGTAAGCCTAGTACAATTTGTCGGAACTAAATGGTGTTGGAATAACTGTATGAAATAAAAGCAAAGTAATATATATATATATATATATATATATATATATATATATATATATATTAAATAATTATGCATAACTTAGTACCCTTTTTTGTGTGAGAAATTATTTTATTTAGGTCTAGTCCTATATATTTCACCGAACAATACTCGGTCACCAGGTACTAATAACATAAACATTCATTTTGTTGGCCAATAGTGTTAAAAAAATAATTATATATGGCTCTTACATCGTTCTCAACTTACTAATCCGTAACATATTATTTTCTTATACATGTCTTATCC